>CM076570.1:797692021-797969994 GCA_034641835.2 Pinus albicaulis | reverse complement strand
TTAAACACCCAAAAAAAATTTGCCAATATAAATAATTTTTAACAAAATTTATATGTGATAATAATTGTGAGATGAGTGCATAATGTCAAGTCAAAGAAGATGGAATAACCTCCCTCATAGCCTTATAAACATGGAATACCACACACCAGAAATATTGAGAGGTGCCTTAGAAAGAGAACCACTATACGAGAGGGCCATGCAAGCCAGAAAGATTCAGTGGCTTGGTTTGAAGCTCAATCCACTGTTTGTTGGGGCTAAGTGATGGAAAACAACCAATATGAGAAGAAAAAAGAGTGGGAAGAAGCGTAAAAGAATGATGGCTTTTACCCTCTTGAAGGTACTTCCACACTTCTTCCTTGGGAAGTCAGAGGGTCCATCAAAGCTTTGAAAGAAATGTAGAAGGAGGACTAAGTTTCTCATAGGATGAGCAACCATTTGGTAGGGGGGTGATGATGAGCTCCATCATTAGGTACATTTGGAGGGGTATATTGTCACCTTTTTTCCTTATTAAGTCTTTTTTTATCACATTTTAATTATATTATGGTCATACGTTTCCAGTGTAGATGGTGGTTAAGGCTTGCCATACTTTGAATGCCTAACATGAGTTAAATGGAGGAAAATCATGAAGATATTACCTTTTTTATAAAGATTTTTCCATTGAAGCTTGAAGTAGACAACAAGGAGAGATTCTAGGGGGATTTTCCACCTCCTTAACTCCCAAAGGCATCCAAGTGATCCTCAAGACTCCCTCCAACATCTCGAAATCAAAGGCAACCAAGCAAACTCAAGATCAAGTGCACCAAAGCTACACTTCACTTGCAGTCAAAGTGGACACATCACCTACTTTTTAGGGAGATTTTTGTAGCTACCCTCTAGGTTAAATAGGGATGAGCAAGAGCTGATTAGGATTCCATCTTTGAAGGAAGATAATATAATCTTAGTTGTTGTAATCGTTTTTTCAGACTTTCATGTTGATGTAATGAGACTATTTTTTGCAATAAAATGAGTATTCAGATTGTGCTTCACTTATCTAGTTTCATAGGGCTAGGGTTGTTGGTTAGGGCCCAATCCATTGACCTTAGTCTCTCTTGTGTATTAATTATTTACTTTTATGTCATTGTATCTAGTTTTCTTATGAGTGTTTAGCTAGTTTGCTTATTTATTCAATTCATTCCTTTTATTTTGCTTCCATTTTCCTTTTTCTGTAGATTAAGCTTGCTTACATGTTGGTAGAATAGTTTATAAGCTCGAAAAGTTGTGTGTCAAGCATCCCTCTCTCATCTCTTTCATTGGAGCTTAAGGAGGCTATACATTCTCCACGGGCCAAAATTTCTTTTTAATTTATGATTTCTTGGAATGAATAGTTAGGTTGTTGTAGTGTCGTGGATATGTTTAGAATGTTGTGTTAGATTTATGTTTGTAGGCCAAAGTAGGTTTTCTTTCCAAATTCAACTCATCTTTTCCACATCTCTCATCATGAATTTGTCAATATTTGTTGCATGAATAGGTAGTTTGGTTTCATGTTCAAGTAGCACAACAAAGGAGGACTTAACCAACACCTTCACCTTCATTTATCACCCTTCATCGGCCTTCTTTTCCTCGAAATCGCCATGAGCCCTGTTTTCAGATTTTTTTATCTTCATACCATGAGCAAACCCTAGACGTGTAAGATAGGCTTCTCAAGGGGTTATGATATTGGCCAAGGGGATTTCCACCTTCCACTGATCTAAACACACCTTCACTCCACCTTCCCTACAATTTTCTCAACCATTTTTTGCCTTGGATTTCCCTCGAACTGTTTCCTATAGCTATTCAGGACTTTCCTATAGCACTTCAGGAAACCTATAGTAGCACTTGCAGCAGCAACAGTGGGCCCCTCCTTAAGCCCAGAAACCACCATCTACCTCTTCCAAACCTGTCAAAACCACCGAGACACCTTTATCCTTGCACCCGTGAGTTCAAGCCCTTCATAAGCCATCTTAGCGCTTTCTCCTCCTAGCTGCAAGACAATGCATTTATAAGAATAGTTAGGTCATGATTAGCTGCATGACTAAAACCATGATAGATAGAACATAAAGTAGACAGAGTGTGTTTATCCATTTATCCCAACAAAGTGTGATTAGGTTTGTTTTCTTTATGCAATTTCAATTCAACAATTTAATTCATGCAAGATGCCTAGTTTGCTTCCATTTCTTATGATAGCTTAATGTGTATATTTATTTCATTGTAGAGTAGTTAGATGTACTTTCTTTCTGTAGAATAGTTCTTTCCTTCCTAATAGAGTAATTTATTTGAATCATTTTTAGCCCTAGGTCTAAATTCATAAGTGTGACATACTTCATCTAGAAACCCTAGAAACAACACCCTTTCATAGAGCTCAAAAGAGGATGACATGAGTACAATGCATCTGTTGTGTATATAGCACTATTACCTCCAATTTTCTACGAACCTCGGGCTGAAAAAGTAAATTAGGGTAGCCTCTGGGAGTTGCAACATTATTGTTGCAATATCAGGGCTCACCAACGACATCACTGTAACCATGAAAAACATCATTCATATGCAACAAGCACACATATACCATAATCATACTAAACACACATGAAACCAACATAAACACATGATCCGCACACCGCCCATTAGTGTGAGAGTTGAATCAAGCATTGATACCACTCTGTACCACCATCCTCCAACATCTACCCAAGAAACTGACCAACGAGGATAAACGTGTGACGATGGGCTACTATAATTATATTAAACCTCCTAGATGACCTTAAGGAAGTGGAACTGATGGAAACAAGATAAACACACCTTACACAACATCGACAACATCCCCATGAGGTAACCCAACCTTCCATGCCCTTGACCCCTCAGGGAGACTAACGTTTTAACCTTTTTGGACCATATTCATAGGCATGCCAAGGCAAGGTAGTGGCTGGGAGGCTATCAGCACAGGAAAAACATAGAAAGCATGCGTCTAGGGCCCCAATTGGTTAGTTCTGTGACTAAAACTTCGTGATTTGTGAGACCCTTTCAGCCCTCGAGCCCATATCACTACACATAACTTCATGAAACTTTAGGAGATGATAAATAACATTAAAAAAAAGGTATGAAAGTAATCACATGATCAACAAGTCATATATACCCCTCCTATCCACGACATGCATTTCCTCCAGCATGTCACAAGCATTGTATATACAAGTGTAGATAACATATTTAAACATAGGGGTCTCGTACTTATTTGAGAATCACTGAAAAGAATTACTCCCTTACATCATTAGCTGAAATACAGTCTATTTGCCCATATGTTCATTGTGCATTCAATTACAGGCAAAAACATGGATAGAGAAATACATCATACTGATCAAATAAATTCGTGTAACCAACATAATAACAATAGAAGTACCATGGATACAATAGCAATAGGATCCACATATAAGTCAATATATTTTCATAAAAAATACCAAAGGGATGAGCTCTTCATTACAAAATGTAAAAACCAACCAGAGATGGGATTTCCATGTTCCACCAGAGCATAGATTGGCTTATCCAAGTCTCACTTCAGCCAATCACCTCGTGCCATATTCCAAACATGAATGTGGGACTTGAAATGAAATAACCAACCATGGAATCCCAAGGTTAAACCACCACACTCTCATTGTATTTTAATCATGCTTTACCATGATCTAAACCCTATCACTAGACCAACAAAAACATGGATATCACTGTATTCTCTTTGCCTAAACTGTGCAGAATTTTCCTGTCTCTTAGTCTCTCAGGCTTTACCGCAAAACGCAGTTTGAATCAGGGGTCACTAGGCCATAAACCAAGACATACTCTCAAGGATTTACTGAAATCTCAAACTTAGGATTCCCATGCCTGAATGAAGAGAAACCCACTACCTCTAAGTATTTACTACAATCCAAACCAATATTACTAGGCCCTAAACTGAGGAAAAAAATGAACCGATTCTATAATCATTCAGAGATCCACCTCACTTAGCTTGGAATCCATTCGGTAATCCAGCTAAACCAAAACATGAGAAAACTACAACACCATGGCCACCCGGAAATGGCAGGAGTAGGCTGAATACATTGCCACACTTGGAAAAACCCATGCCAAGAAAGCAAAGCACCACATGCAATACCATGCATTCAAAATCAAGCAAATAAACCATACATGCAAATCAATACCTACAAAGAATATTTTTGTAGTTGCTTGATTCCTGCTCCTCCTTTCTTTCTTCCTCCTTATTTTTACTTTCTTTCCTTTCTTGGTAAAATACCAAAGTGCTAAAATAAACTCATGAGAGAGAGAGAGAGAGAGTAATGAGAGAGCTCCAAAATTAAACTGACGAAAGGTAGCAAAATCTTGCCAACTGATCCTCAGAAGCTTCTTTAGAGATGAGGCCTTTATTTTATTCATTTTCCACTATTTTCCTTCATTTCCTCCTCACATGCAACGTGTGACCTTTCACCTCCCTTTTATCCTATTTTCTATTATTTTCATAAATAAATGTGCCGAAAATGCCATTTTTCCTTTCCAAATCCTTAGCCTTTGTCGTTTCCAATTTTCTTAGCCATCTTAACTATTGAAGACCCACATTAGGATGTTTTTCCCAACATTCATCTTGGAATAAGTTTCCCATCAACCATGGTTATTATTTTTAACATCATTACATGGAATTTTCACCAGGGTTGTTACGCACACCTCTCTATCTCTCTATCTCTATTCTTCCCTCTTTATATCCCTCGTCTCCCCTTCCTCTCTCCCCCACTCTCCCTGCTACAAATCCATTTCTATCTCCCTCCCTCCCCTTCTCTCACTCACACACCATCATGCACTAACTCTCTTTATCTCCTATTTCTTCTCTATATCCCTCCCTCTCTCGTTATGTCTCTCCACGTCTCTCCCTCTTCCTATCTCCCACATCTCTTTCTCTACCATAAATATTTGTCTTTGTCTCCCTATCTATCTCATTATCTCTAACTCTCCACTACTCACATTCCCTCTTTGGTTATCTATCCACCCTCTCCTCTAAACACTATCGCTTTGTTATCATCTAATTTGTCACCCTTGGCATGAAATATAGATACCCTACATTAACTGAAAGAAATTGAATTATAATATACACATTTAATATCCCTATACAAACATACTTAACTACTCTATTTCTCCATTTAGTTAGGAAAGTGGTGACCGATTGCTCTGTCATAATAAAAAAAACGAGTCCAATTATTGATTTCAAAGACTAAATTCTCCTAGATGTAGGTGTCTAGATTCATCCTTCTAGATCTATGAAAATAATATATAATGATACCCTTCTGAGGAAGACATATGGAGATAGACAAAATATAATACCATCGTGATTGTGACATTTCTCAAAAGAAAAATATTTTCATTTATTTGCTAACCCTAACAATAGTGAGTTAGATGAGGAGGATAATGGACAAAGGAATTCAATATGGAAATATTTACACGAAAGATATGATATTATAAACATTCTCACCCTTTTGAATGTAAAATTCATTATGCTTTATACCCATGTATTTTGTCATATTTCATGATTGATATGGGATATGAATATCCATGAGTATTCTTATTAGATCTATAATTTCACAGCAATGGATATTCATTTATAAAAAAACGATTTTTTTTTTTTGTCAATGATGTCTGTAGGTTACATATATTGGTAGTGGGAGTAGGATCTCTAATTTCTAGAGCAAGTTCATCTACAACTAATCCAGTTAGATTTAACGTCAACTAGTGAAGGGTGATGTGAGTTTCCCATCCATCTCTTTCTTCCAATGAGTATGGAGTGGTATGAGCAAGAGATATAGAAGAAAATTATTCAGTATTTTACCCTTAGTTTCTTATATATTTAAGGGTAAGGTTTGTCAAGCATTAGTCACCTTTCATAGGGAAAACATTGTGCCAACACACTCTCTCTATATCTCCCTCTTCCTTTCTCTTCACCTCCCCTCACTAACTCCCTACTTCAATCCTTATTGACAACATCCCTCTCTCTCTCTAGGGAAATGATTTTACCATCCATATCTCACTTCGAATGAGTATGAAGTGGTATGTGCAAGAGATATAGGAGAAAAATATTGAGTATTTTACCCTTATTTTCTAACAAATTTAAGGGTAAGGATTATGGAGCATTAGCCACCTTTCCTAGGGACAATTTTTTGCCATCACACCCTCTCTATATCTCACTCTTCCTTTCTATTCAACTCCCCTAACTCCCTCCCTCCCTCAATCCTTCTTCAAAATAACCCACCCTCTCTCTCTCTCTCTCTCTCTCTTCCATTATTTTTCAATATATTATCTCTCTCTCCCCTCCATTATTTTTCAATATCCTTTCTCTCTCTCTCCTCCATTATTTTTCAATCTTGTCTCCCTCTCTCCATGTTTAAGAATAGTGTCACATATTATTTCCATTATATATATTTAACCGATATATTAAATATTTTTATAATTAAAAAATATACTTATTGTTTGAAATAAAGTGATAATCTAGTAATTGTTTATGAATTTTTTAATCTTAACAATGTGAGATATATCATGAAATAGAGTTTAAATTTTTTATCCCTATTTTGATTGATTCCTTAAAACATTTATTCACCATTTAATTTATATAAATGTACTAGTTTTATTGCATATTTAATTTTTTACTTGTAAAGTATCTCTAATCATCTCTCCATATTAACTAATTATTTTTGTCCTTCCTTTTGTATGCGGTACATCATATTGTCAACCATATAACACGAAAGACTAGCATTTCCACCAAACATATGCCTAGTTTTAAGGTTTTTTATTTTCTTTTTAAAACACTATGTTCCAATTTAGATCACAATGAAGATCTTCCCTCAAGGTCTTTTTAAAACATTGTGTTCCAATTTAGATTGCAATGAAGATCTTCCTTCAAGTTCACCTATCATTTTTTCAAAATGAAATTTCTATTTAGATTAGGATTAAAATTTGTTTTAACATATAGATAAAAGTGATCTTCTAATATTTCATATCATAAACAAAATTAGGGGGGAGATTTATTATTCTTTAATCGTTATTATATTCTTTGCATTTTCATAAATTAGTATAAGAGTTCTTAGGATTTTATTATATTGTAATCATTTATGGTAGAAAAACTTTGATTTCGGATTTTTTTAATCAATCTATAAAGTTTATTAAATTTTTATAAAAATTAAATATTAAAATGATTTTTTCTGGAAAATAAAAGTTAATTTTCAAATTTTTCAAATTTAATTTTTTATCTCATAATTTAAATTTATTTAAAAAATAAAAAATGAAATAAATTTTTATAGCAAACAAATGTCCTAAAAATACACCTATCATATCTTAATATTTACAAGTGTCATAAAATAACACATATCAACTCTTAATATTTATGAAATATTTTATGAGTGCAATAATTATCACACCTATAAGATCTTAATATTTACAACTGTCATGTCTGTGGGGTCTTGGTTAAATGGTGATGAGGCAGGTTGTTATAGCACTCATCATAGGTTCAATTCCCTTCCCCGATCGGGGTAGTTGGAGTGTTTCAATCACGTTTTTGATGGGGGAAAACCCGTGGGGCACCCAAAATCCTAAAATTTGACACCTGTAACCCAAATTTGACACCCAAAACCCAAATTTTCAATTATTTGTACCAGAAATTTTCATAATCTTGAGAGAATTTCTGGCTTATTTTGTGAGTTTTTTTAGACTACTCGTTATAGAAATAGTTACCTTATTATTATTATTTAAAAAAAAACTATTAAAATATTATTCACCTTACACATATCAACTCTTAATAAACTATTAAAATATTACTCACCTTACACATATCAACTCTTAATATTTATGAAATATTTTATTAATACAATAACTATCACAGACTCTTCACACTACACCAAATCTAGTAATTAAAAGCAAGGTGTACCTCTACTACTGTAGACATGGCTACCTTATTATTATACCTGCAGGAGGAATGATATTACTCATTCAACCTTAATTTTGACTGCGTATTAGTTTGTCTTTGACCAAAAATACTTTCTCCTTTTCTATACTTTAACATTAGGAATATAATTTTTGTTATTTTTTTATAATTATTTAAATTTATTTATTTGTAAAGTGATTGGTTGATGTCTTGTTATGGGTTATTTAGTAATTTTTATTTTTATTAGTTACTGATCTTTTATTTTTAGTTTTCTTTGTTTTTATTTAACTTTTTTATTATTATTTTTTTCTATTATTTCCATTTTTATAACTTATTGTTTTTCTCCATATCTTCACTTTAAGATGAATTATATTGTTAAGCTCCCTCTCCCAATGGATTCAAATTTCTGGAAACCAACTGCAGTTGTTTCCTTAAATTATGGAAACCAACTACAGTTATTTCCTTAAATTACGGAAATCAAATGCAGTTAATTAATTTCTTGTTGGGAGCATCTGAAGTGGTCCATTACTCCCACTACAGTTCTCTACCATGATTTTTGGAACACTTTACACATAGCCAATAGAAGCTTGATGGAAGCTTGGATATAAATATTTTTTTTTGGTCCCCAAGCTCACTAACTCAATCCCCTTCAGTTTTACACCATCATGTTAGAGTGAGCAGAGCTTGGAAGTCCCTTCAGATTTTTTGTATCCTTTTCACGTTTGCTGTCTGAGCTATGGTGTGAAACCCTTCAGATCAATCCAGTGTCGAAACAAGTTTTTGGTCTAGAAATATTCTAGATTCTGTGAGTGATAAGACGAAATCTTGGGTACTTGTTGACTCCTTCTTGCGAGGTTTCTTTTGGCTACAAATTTGATGCAAAGAACGAGTTCCTCTGTAATTTCTTCAGCGGGTTTAAGGCTTCAAGAAATAACGTTTCTGAGCAAAGATATATTTGCCAACGATCGAAGATTCACTGTTTTCAGGTCCGAAGGATGGGATTTTGCTAGATTTGAGGAGGATAAAAATGACTTTTACAGAATTTTTCCTGTAAAATCATAGTGTGAGTAGCGTCAATGGCTGGAGGTATGATTTATTGGGCATTAAAGTTTATTTTTCGATTTTTTGTAAACATTTATTCCACATTATAGAATCGTTATTAAACTTACATTTGGTATCTGAGCAATTTTTATCTCTGCCTTGGTGATTATAGACATGTTTGGCTAAATGTCATATTTTGAGAATTTTTGAATTAAAGCATTTATTTGGAAATATGTCTAATTTTTGCTCAATTTTTATGCTTATAATATTTATTTAGTTTAATTATATGCAATTTGGATAATTGTTGTGAAATTTAATTTGCATGAATTAATTATTTCTGTTTTAATTAAAACATGCTATTTTGGATGAGTATACGAGACCCATCGTTAAATGTTATGCATGAATTGATTAGAGAATAGCCATAACATCTCTAATTAAATAAAATTATATATTATGATTGATTAGGATCACATAAATAATATTTAGACATTAATTGTAATTATTTATACAAAATATAATAAATTTTATCCCACAGGAATTTTTGTTGTATTTATGTAATTAATTAGGATAAAATATTCATAACTTACCCACAGGAGTTATGAATTAATATTTTTATCATAAAGTTCAAAACTAAGATAGAATTTATATCAAATTATAATCATAATATGCCCTTAGAATTATGATTTAAGTGAATAATTGGATAAATTCTATCATAAAGAATAACTGAATCTGCTTGAATTGAAAATTTAGTCCACAGACAATTTTATGTCATTAGATTCAATTTTAAAGCATGATTTACATTGGAAAAGCATGAAATTTTATTTATGCCTCAATTTTAACATAAGCATGTGATTTTTAATTTTATGCAGTTGTACAACTTGCAAAATTCTCTAAAATTCGTTATGATATCCCCGAACTTAAGGGAGATAACTATAAGGTCTGGAAGGAGAGAGTTCTCCTTCATTTGGGGCGGATGGACATAGACTATGCTATTAGGAAATATGAACCACTGAAACTCACTAATACCAGCACTGTAGCGGACATCACGCTTTATGAACGATGGGAACGATATAATCGCCTGAGCATGATGTTCATTAAGACTAAAATTTTAGCTGGTATTCGTGGTTTCGTTGATCAGCATGAAAAGGTCCAAGACTTGCTAAAAGCCATTGATGATCAATTCGTCACTTCAGACAAGGCACTAGCAAGCACCCTAATCATGAAGTTCTCATCCCTAAGGCTCACTAGTGTGAAAGGTGTGCGCAAGCACATCATGCAAATGAGGGACACTGTGGCTCAATTGAAGAAATTCGAGGTTGAAATATCAGAGTCTTTCCTGGTGCACTGCATCCTGAACACCCTTCCGAACCAATACGGACCCTTAAAAATCTCATACAACACACATAAGGATAAATGGTCAATTAATGAACTCATGACCATCTGTGTTCAAGAGGAAGAGAGACTGGTGATGGAAATGGGAGAAATTGCAATGCTGGCAACGCGAGGAAAGGGCAAATCTCAAGCCAATAGGAAAGGGAAAGGTAAATACCCCCCCAAGCCGATATCAAGAAGGATTCCGAGTGTTTCTTCTGTAAAAAGAAGGGACACATGAAGAAGGAATGCGCAAAATTTCAGAAATGGCTTGCAGACAAAGGTAATCCAATATCGTTTGTTTGTTATGAATCTAATATGATTAATGTCAATATTAACACCTAGTGGATTGATTCTGGATCAACAATTCACATTTCGAATTCCTTGTAGGGTTTGCAAAACTTAAGGAAGCCAGTGGGCAGTGAGCAAAGCATCTTATCAAGAAACAAGATGGGCTAGCATGTGGAAGCTATAGGAACATGCTATTTAACTTTAAGTAGTGGTTTTGTTTTAGAATTAGAAAAGAAATTTTATGTACCAAGTTTTTCTAGAAACTTGATTTCAGTTTCAAGGCTTGTAACTTTTGGATATTCCTTTAACTTTTCAGAAACATCCTTCAGTTTATTTTATAAATCTGATTTTGTTGGGAATGGTATTTTGTATAATGGTCTTTACTGCATTAATTTACAAAACAATGTCACTTATGATTCAATGCATGTTCACACTGGCACTAAAAGATGTCTTATTAACGAAAATTCCTCTAAATTATGGCACCGGAGACTAGCTCATATCTCCATAGAAATAATTAAAAGGTTGGTAAATGAAGGGGTACTTAATATTCTGGATTTTACTGATTTTGAGACTTGTGTGGATTGCATAAAGGGAAAGTAGACCAAGAAGTCAACGAAAGGTGCCAATAGGATTTCAGACATATTAGAGATCATACATACTAATATATGTAGTCCAGACATGGACTCACATGGTCAGAGATACTTCATCTCTTTTATAGATGACTACTCATGATATATGTATCTCTACATGCTTCATAAAAAAAGCGAAGCATTAGATGCCTTTAAGATTTTTAACGCTGAGGTAGAGAAACAATGCGGCAAGAAAATTAGGATCGTGAGATCAGATAGAGGTGGAGAATATTATGGTAGATAAACAGAAGATGGAAAAGCACTTGGGCCATTCGCAAAATTTCTTCAAGAGCATGGGATTGTTGCCCAATACACCATGCCTGGTTCACCCGACCAGAATGGTGTAGCATAAAGAAGAAATCAAACATTATCAGACATGGTGTGGAGTATGCTTAGCAGCTCCAATATTCCTAAGTCCTTGTGGACTGAAGCACTTAAGACGACAATGTATATATTAAACCGAGTTCCAACCAAGGATGTTCCTAAAACGCAATTTGAATTACGGAAAGGTTGGAAAGCGAGTTTGCGACATATGTGCGTTTGGGGATGCCCATCTGAAGTGAGAATATATAATCCACAAGAGAAGAAGCTGGACCCAAGGACCATTAGTGGGTATTTCATTGGATATGCTGAAAGGTCTAAAGGTTACAGATTTTATTGTCCATCTCGCAGCACTAGGATTGTGGAATCAAGAAATGCAAAGTTTCTTGAAAATGACTTGATCAGTGGGAGCGATCAAACCAGGAACATAGTGTCTGAGAAAAATCATTCAGAATCTCAACCTTCCACCTCAAGTGATAGATTGGTTATTGTTCACAGCACCCCTCAAGTACAAACTGGTGTTGAACAACCAATTGTTGAAGTTCCACAAGTTGCTGACGACATTCCAGTAGATCAGATAGTTCAAGAATTGCCAAGAATTTTTGAACAACGAGTTGAACCACATACTTCTCAGGAAGATGGTGGGACAACATTAAGAAGATCTACTAGACCAAAGAGATCAGCAATTCCTGATGATTATGTTGTGTATATGCAAGATTCTAACTATGACATTGCAGCTGAAAACGATCTCGAGTCCTTTTCACAAGCCATGAGTTGCAAAGAATCAGAATTATGGTACGATGCCATGAAGGAAGAGATGAATTCTATGAAGAGTAATGAAGTCTGGGATCTTGTTGAGTTTCCTAATGGTGCAAAAGCCATTGGATGTAAATGGGTCTTTAAGACAAAGAAAGACTCATTGGGAAACATTGAGAGATACAAGGCAAGACTCGTTGCAAAGGGATTCACTCAGAAAGAAGGAATCGATTACACAGAGACTTTCTCTCCTGTATCTAAGAAAGATTCCTTGCACGTTATTATGGCATTAGTAGCCCATTTTGACTTGGAGTTGCACCAAATGGATGTGAAAATGGCATTTCTCAATGGAGATCTAGAGGAGGAGGTTTACATGAAACAACCTGAAGGATTCTCCTCTAGTGATGGTGAGCAATTGGTTTGCAAGCTCAAGAAATCATTATATGGATTAAAACAAGCATCCCGCCAATGGTATTTGAAATTTCATAATGTAATTTCTTCTTTCGGTTTTGTAGAAAACATTATGGATGAATGTATATACCTGAAAGTCAGTGGGAGTAAAATTTGTTTTCTTGTTTTATATGTGGATGACATTTTGCTAGCAACCAATGATAAGGGTTTGCTGCATGAGGTGAAACAATTCCTCTCTAAAAAATTTGATATGAAGGATATGGGTGAGGCATCTTATGTCATTGGCATTAAGATCCATAGAGACAAATTTCGAGGCATCTTGGGTCTGTCTCAGGAAACCTATATTAATAAAATTTTAGAGAGATTTCGGATGAAGGATTGTTCACCAAGTGTTGCTCCCATTGTGAAGGGTGATAGGTTCAGTTTGAACCAATGCCCGAAGAACGACTTTGAAAGGGAACAAATGAAGAACATTCCATATGCTTTTGCTGTAGGAAGCGTAATGTATGCTCAAGTCTGCACAAGACCTGACATTGCATTTGTTCTGGGAATGTTGGGACGATATCAGAGTGATCTAGGTTTAGACCACTCGAGAGCTGCAAAGAAAGTAATGAGGTACCTTCAAGGAACCAAAAAATACATGCTTATGTATAGAGGGACGGACAATTTGGAAGTAATTAGCTACTCAGATTCTGACTTTGTTGGATATGTTGGTTCATGCAAATCAACATCAGGATACATTTTTATGATGGCCGGTGGAGCTGTATCATGGAGGAGTGCCAAGCAGACCTTGATTGCCACTTCCACTATGGAAGCCAAGTTCGTCTCCTGTTTTGAGGCTACTTTACATGGTGTATGGCTTAAGAGTTTCATTTCTGGGCTTAGAATTATGGATTCTATCTCTAAGCCATTGAGAATATATTGCGACAGTTCAACTGTTGTTTTTATGGCTAGGAACAACAAAAGTGGGAGTCGAAATAAACACATCGAAATTAAGTATTTAGCTATAAGGAAACGTGTTAAAGAAAAGAAAGTGGTCATTGAGCACATTAACACTGAGTTGATGATCGCTGATCCTTTGACTAAGGGCATGCCACCGTTTAAATTCAAGGATCATGTAATGAATATGGGACTTGGTTCCATTATGTAGTTTCTCATTGTATGAATAATGTTTTTTTTAATGAAATTCTTAATTATTGTGACGTTTTTCTCATATTTATGTGCACCTTAATTTGATTTGAGAGAATTCATCTGTGTAGGACCAAGAATAAAAATAGGGTTTATTCATTAAGAAATTGTTGCCACATAAATTCTAATAGAAATAAGTACATAGTAATACATGGAAGATAATACTTGTCATTAGAGGACTTATCGCCATGATTCATGTATCTATTACTTAATATAGATTATCAATGGCTTTTAAGATGAGACATTAAGATTGGAAGTATGGACCAAGTGGGAGAATTTTAAGCTCCCTCTCCCAACGGATTCAGATTTCTGGAAACCAACTGCAGTTGTTTTCTTAAATTATGGAAACCAACTGCAGTTATTTCCTTAAATTACAGAAATCAACTGCAGTTAATTAATTTCTTGTTGGGAGCTTCTGAAGTGGTCCATTACTCCCACTGTAGTTCTCTACCATGATTTGTGGAACACTTGACACATAGCCAACAGAAGCTTGATGGAAGCTTGGCTATAAATACTTCTGTTAGGTCCCCAAGCTCACTAACTCAATCCCCTTCAGTTTTATACCATCAAGTTAGAGTGAGCAGAGCTTGGAAGTCCCTTCAGATTTTCTATATCCTTTTCACGTTTGTTGTGTGAGTTATGGTGTGAAACCCTGCAGATCGATCCAGTGTCGGAACAAGTTTTTGGTCTAGAAATCTTCTAGATTCTGTGAGTGATAAGATGAAATCGTGGGTACTTGTTGAATCCTGCTTGCGAGGACTCTTCCGGCTACAAATTTCGTGCAGAGAATGAGTTCCTCTGTAATTTCTTCAGCGGGTTTAAGGCTTCAATAAACAACATTTCTGAGCAAAGATATATTTGCCAGCGATTGAAGATTCACTGTTTTCAGGTCTGAAGGATGGGATTTTGCTAGATTTGAGGAGGAGAAAAATGACTTTTGCAGACTTTTTCCTGTAAAATCATAGTGTGAGTAGCATCAATGGCTGGAGGTATGATTTAATGGGCATTAAAGTTTATTTTCCGATTCTTTTTAAGTATTTATTCAGCATTATAGAATCGTTATTAAACTTTTATATATATATATATATATATATATATATATATATATATATTTTTAATTTTTGAATATCAAAATAAAAAATACAATTTTTTAATAATTTTTTTTTTTTAATAAAATCTTTATTTAAAAAATAAAATTAATTAAATTATATTTAAGCTAACACAGATAATAAGTACTATACAGCTCTTATTATTATTAAAAAATCGATTAAAACGTTGCCCAACTTACTTTACATTTTAGGTGTACTTTAAAACTATTGGGTTCTCATGTCAGTTTCAACAGCCAATTATTTCATGGCCCTCTTCTTCTGGTTTTGGATTAAACTTTTGGCAATGAAGGGTTTAAGATTAAACTTTAAGCAATCAAGGGTTTCATCTTGCATCAACGAAATAAAAAAGAACAATTGACTACGAATGACACGTTCGATTTATTCTCCATCCATTTGAGAATGATAAAACCCAACGCAGATTCGGGTTGGCCGCAAACCTGTCGAAGAATTGAACAATGGTTTGTATGGTATTTCAAATAATTAATCTCGTAATTATACTTATATTATGATAAGCTAAATGGTGTACCGTTGCCACACATAGCTTTTTAAATAAAAACCTCGATCGACAAGTGGAATAACTTTTACGAAACTTTATTGATATTTGATGATTTGAATAACTTTATTAATATTTAAACTTCAAATATTTCGCTTACTACAATAAGTTTTCACTCACATTATAAAATAATATAATATATTTTAAATTCTTAATAATATAAATATATTTTAATTTTTTAATTAAAATAAACATATTATAAAATTCTATATAGCATAAATATATTTTAAATTTTTTAATTGCTATCAAAATAGACAATAATAAAGTGATGTGAATTTTAGAAATTTTATATAAACTAACTTCAAACAAATTTTTTTATATAAATAAACTTCAAACATATTGATCACTATTAAAGCTATATGATATTTTTAAAACTCATACATTTAATTTCTAAATAAAATTAAATATCAATATTTCAATATAAATTAAAAAAAAAAATTATATAATCTTTTAAAAAATCACAAATTTATTTTTTAAATAAAATTAAATCTAAATTTAAATTTTGTTACAATATCATGAGTTAATGTCAATGGCTTATTAATGCCACATGCCTACAAACTATAAAGCATCTCAATATCAAAAATAGTGGCTTATTAATGCCACATGACTTTGCACAGTGAGAAAAATAGGCTATGAGGATGTGAATGTATCTCTCATTATGTAATACCTATGTAGAATTGGAATTATTTTATTGTAATTTGGCATCTTATTAATACAAACCTCCTCTAGTTTCTTAAGATTCATCTCGGATTGGACACTATCTGTTCGAAAAGAAGATGGCTAAATGGGAAATTTCTGGAAAATTATCCTTCAAATATTGTTTCAAATTTCCCAAACCATAATGTATGTGTAAAAAAATAGAGATTTTTTTGTAAATAAGGATGTTAGAAACAAAAACCTCTTTTAATTTTTAAAAATTAATTTCCACCCACGCGGGAACTGTTTTTGAAAACACTTACTAAAAACTAGAAAATTCAGGAAAATATGTCTCCAAAGATTCATCCGAATATCCCAAACCGTAACAGGTTTTGAAAATTGAGAGAGGTTTTTGTATATGAGGAATTTATTAACAAAAAATTCTTTTATTTTTTTAAAATTCAATCTCAGTTGTTTGTAAACCATGTTTAAAATTACTTGTTGTATAAGGAAAAAACATAGATTTAACTGACCATGAAACAAACATATGACATGGAGGCATAAGGAGCCATGGAGGTGAGAGATAATTGGATATTTTAAAACCATAATAATAATAATCCTGTATAAAATCCTCAGAGAAAATGCAACCTTAAACACCAAAAACAAATTGCCCATATAATAATTTTTAACAAAAAATTATATGTGATAAAATCTGGCTCCATCTAGGGATGTCATCTCCTTTAGGAAGTGTCAAGAAACACATATATCTGAATTTTCATATTAGTGCCTTATCCATTGGGTTGAAACCAACCTCAGAAACTAACAACCTACAACCTCCTCTTCAATTGAAACCCAACTGCAACTACAAACTGTACAATGCTACAAACAATCATACTTCAAACCAAACTCAAACTACAGGATGAAAATAAATGCGTGTCCAACAAGATTATTGCACACTCATCCTACATTAATCTACTGAAACAATGCTTGGTCAAGTAATACAAAAATTTACAATACAAACAGTCAAGGGGGTGCTCAAGTGCCGTGGATTTTTTATCATGTTTTGGAAAAATTAAAACCAAACATGTAATGGAAGAGGCAATTCATGGTGCATTTTATCTCCACAGGGAAATAATGGCTAAAAACTCAAGCTGAAAAGGCCTTCCATGTAGTCAGCTACAAGATCAGAAAAAAAAATATTTTGTTTGATGACCCTGAAGGATTTCTACAATTTGATCATTATGGTTGGACAGTTGATGTGTGCTCTATTTATCATACCATTTTCCCAAATGTAAATTTTCAAACTCATCCTCAAAAGAATAACACTCCTTAATCAGAAAATCATAGGGCATCATTGTATCCTCTTTTTTTGGTAGGAAAAGTTTTCCAAAAGGCAGAATTTGATAGTGAATATTGTGGGACTGAATTTGAGCCTCTAAGACCTCAATATCCTTCTCATTTTTGTCAGAAAATTCATCTAAAAAATTGATCTTAACTTCAAAGCTACATTTGCATGAATTTAAATAAGCAGACAAAAACTTCAGAAAAACTTCATCAATATGATAATCCTTAAACATATCCCAATATTCCTTAAAACCATGAATAGAAATAGGATATTCTACACACCCTGTCATTGTGATCGATTAGGCCACTGGATCTGTCACTAAGCTCTGACTTCTTCTGATAGTGGTGTCGCCATGAATGTTCTGAACTCTGGGTTGTCTAAAAATGGAGACACTAGGTGAATGATTCAAAATTCTTGTGTCTGATTACTGCCCACCATCAGTAATCAGATCTGGAACTTGATAAAATTTCCTGAGGAATATGAAACATTGTTCCCTGGCATGGTCGCCACTATGTTATGGCTCTGTAATTTCAAGGCTGAAGAAAAAAACATGGAGGTAACATCAAAACCACTTTGGAGTTTAGGGTCTATCCCTCCTAAACTTAGAGAGGGATCTCTCTGTGAGATTTTGCTTTGTTTGTTGGGAATTTTAGGCTATTTAATGGGCACATAGTTTGGTTGTCGAATTTGTTTGGTTGGAACTGGAAGGGAAGGCCAATGGGCAATGGATTCAGAAGAGATTAAGATGATCAAATGCAGAAATAATCAAGCTTAAGTGTAACAGGGCAAGGTATACATGCTACTGGATCCTTTGCATTTAAATGAAATGTAATAAAGGAAAAGAAATAGATTCAATTGAAGCTAAAGAGCAGTTAAGAATCCTTTAACTTGATATGAGAGGAAAACATTTAAATTACCCATATCTAGAATCAAAGTGTATGTTTTAGAAAATTCTGTTCATTGTGGTTTTTGTAAAGTAATTTAGATTTAAGGTGACATAAGCATGGGAACAAAGAAAAACACATAGAGAATGAGAAGCACTTCACCACATAGATATAGCAAATGAATCCTGAAACAACTTGTCTTTTATTACTGCAAAAGGTCACTTGAACTCGGTGAACATCTTTACAATGAATGGTAGCCTTTCTCATTAGAAATCCCAACATCTATTACTTCAAATGGTGAAGTATTTATACAGATTATTCACCAAATATCTTAAAACTGTGTTACACAAATAGAATTGAAATATAGGACATTAAAAACTAATGAATCTACTTGGAATTATCTTTGTGGATTTCTAGTGACAAAGAAGAGCAATTTGAATTTGAGAGAAACTCTTATTTGATGAGGTGGCCTCCAAGTCACTAATTGTCTTTGAGCTTTTTCCTTCCGAAATTCTGAAAATTAGGGTTTCATTGTCCCTTTGATTATCTCAATACGAGATAGTTATGTAAAAATTGAAAGAGGTTATTGTATATGAAGATGTTTTTGAGATAAACCTCTCTCATTTTATCAAAATTCTGCTCCAGTTGTTCACAATATTATTTTCATAAAGATGTCTAAAACAAGACTTTGCACAGTCACAAAACAAGCTGTAAAGATATGAATGTATATCCAATTATGTAATAACTGTGTAAAATCAGAAGTATGTTATTTTAATTTTTCATCTTAGGAACACAAACCTCCTCCAGTTTCTCAAAATTCATCTCTGATTGGCCACAATATGTTCGGAGAAAAGATACCTAAATGGGACATTTCTGGAAATGTGCCTTCAATGATTCTTTCAAATTTCCAAAACCATAATGTCTGTGTAAGAACAAGGTGACTTTTTTGTGAATAAGGATTTTAGAAACAAAAACATCTTTTATTTTTTGAAAATTAATTTCCACCTGCTCGGGAACCGTTTTTTAAAACACTGGCTAAAAACTTGAAAATTGAGGAAAATATGTCTACAAAGATTCATCCGAATCTCCCAAACCATAACAAATTATAGAAAATTGAGATATTTGTGTATGTATGAGTATGTTATCAAGAAAAACATCTTTTATTTTTTTTGAATTCATTCTCATTTGTTTTTAAACCATGTTTGAAATTAATGTGTTGTATAAGGAAAAAATCATAGTTTTAACTCACCATGAAATGAACATATGACAAGGAGGCGGAAGGAGACATGGAGTTGGGAGATAATTGGAGATTTTCAAACCATAATAATACTAATTGTGTATGAAATACTGAGATCAATTGCAACCTTAAACACCAAAACAAAATTTCCCATATAAATATTTTTTAACAAAATTTATATGTGATAACGGTTGGGAGATGAGTGCAAAATGGAAATTCAAAGGAGATGGAATAACCTCCCTCGTAGCCTTAGAAACATGGAGTAACACACACCAGAAATATTGAGAGGTTCGTTAGAAAGAGAACCACTATATGCGAGGGCCACGCAAGCCAGAAAGATTCAATGGCTTGGTTTGAAGCTCAATCCAGCCTTTGTTGGGGCAGAAAAAAGAGTGGGAAGAAGGATAAAATAATGATGGATTTTACCCTCCTAAAGGGACTCCCACACTTATTACTTAGGAACTCAAAGGGTCCATCAAAGATTTGAAATAAATGCAGAAGGAGGACTAAGTTTCTCATAGGATGAGAAACCATTTGGTAGGGGGGTGATGATGAGCTCTATCATTAGGTACATTTGGAGGGGTTAATTTTCACCTTTTTTCCTTATTAAGTCTTTTTTTATCACATTTTAATTATATTATGGTCTTACGTTGCTAGTGTAGATGGTCATTAAGACTTTTCATACTTGGAATGCCTAACATGAGTTAAATGCAGCAAAATCACGAACATATTGCATTTTTTATAAAGATTTTTCCATTTAAGCTCGAAGTAGACAACAAGGAGAGGTTCTAGGGGGATTTTCCACCTCCTTAAATCCCAAAGGTAGCCAAGCGATCCTCAAGACTCCCTCCAACATCTCGAAATCAAAGGCAGCCAAGAAAACTCAAGATCAAGTGCACCAAAGCTACACTTCACTTGCAGTCAAAGTGGACACATCACCTACTTTTTAGGGAGATTTTTGTAGCTACCCTCTATGTTAAATAGGGTTGAGCAAGATATCATTAGGATTCGAACTTTGAATGAGTCTAATATAATCTTAGCTCTTGTAATAGGTTTTTGAGACTTTCATGTTGATGTAATGTGACTATTTTTTACAATAAAATGAGTATTCAGATCGTGCTTCACTTATCTAGTTTCAAAGGGCTAGGTTTGTGGGTTAGGGCCCAATCCATTGACCTTAGTCTCTCTTGTGTATTAATTATTTACTTTTATGTCATTGTAGCTAGTTTTCTTATGAGTGTTTAGCTAGTTTGCTTATTTATTCAATTCATTGTTTTTAGTTTGCTTCCATTTGTCTTTTGTTGTAGATTAAGCTTGCTTACATGTTGGTAAAATATTTTATAAAATCACAAAGTTGTGTGTCAAGTATCCATCTCTCATCTCTTTCACTGGAGCTTGAGGAGGCTATACCTTCTCCACAGGCCAAAATTTCTTTTTAATTTATGATTTCTTGGAGTGAATAGTTAGGTTGTTGTAGTATCGTGAATATGTTTAGAATGTTGTGTTAGATTTTTGTTTGTAGGCTAAATTAAGTTTTCTTTCCAAATTCAACTCATCTTTTCCATTTCCCTCATCATGAATTTGTCAATATTTGTTGCATGAACATGTAGTTTGCTTTCATGTTCAAGTAGCACAATAAAGGAGGACTTCATCAACAACTTCACCTTCATTTATCACCCTTCATTGTCCTTCTTTTCCTCAAAATCGCCATGAGCCCTGTTTTCGGGATTTGTGAGACCCTTGAAACCCCCGAGCCCATATCACTACCCATAACTTCATGAAACTTTGGGAGATGATAAATAACATTAAAAAAAATGTATGAAAGCAATCACATCATCAACAAGTCATCTATACCCCTCCTATCCATGACAGGTATTTCCTCCAACATGTCACAAGAATTGTATATACAAGTGTAGATAACATATTTAAACATAGGGGTCTCGTACTTATCTGAGAATCACTATGAAGAATTTCTCCCTTACGTCATTAGCTAAAATACAGTCTATTTGACCATATGTTCATTGTGCATTTGATTACAAGAAAAAACATGGATATAGCCATACATCATAACTGATCAAATACATTCTTATAACCAACATAATAAAAACATAAGTACCATGGATACAACAACAATAGGATCCACAAATAAATCAATATATTTTCATACCAAATACCAAAGGGATGAGCTCTTCATTACAGAATGTAAAAACCAACTAGAGATGGGACTTCCATGTTCCACCCGAGCATAGATTGGCTGATCCAAGTCTCACTTCAGCCAATCACCTCATGCCATATTCCAAGCATAAATGTGGGACTTAAAATGAAATAACCAACCAGGGAATCCCAAGGTTAAATCACCTCACCTTCATCAGATATAAATCATGCTTTATCGTGATCTACACCCTATCACTAGGCCAACAAAAACATGGATATCACCGTATTCTCTCCGCCTAAACTGTGTATAATTTTCTTGTCTCTTAGTCTCTCAGACTTTACCGCAAAACAAAGTTTGAATCAGGGGTTACTAGGCCGTAAACCAAGACATACTCTTCATGATTTACTGCAATCTCAAACTTAGGATTCACGTACCTGAATGGAGATCAACCCACCACCTCTAAGTCTTTACTACAATCCAAACCCGGATTACTAGGCCCTAAACCGAGGAAAAAAACGAACTAATGCTATAATCATTCAGAGATCCACCTCACCTATCTTGGAATCCATCCGGTAATCCAGCTAAACCAAAACAAGAGAAAAATACAACATCATGGCTACCCGAAAATGGAAAGACTAGGCTGAATACATTGCCACACCTAGAAAAACCCATGCCAAGAAAGAAAAGAATCACATGCAATACCATGCATTCCAAATCTAGCAAATAAATCATACATGCAAATCAATACCTACAAAGAATCTTTTTGTAGTTGCTTGATTCATGCTCCTTCTTTCTTTCTTCCTCCTTCTTTCTACTTTCTTTCCTTTCTTGGTCAAATGCTAAAGTGCTCCAATAAACTCATGAGAGAGAGAGAGAGAGAGAGAGTAATGAGAGAGCTCCAAAATTAAATTGACGAAAGGTAGCAAAACCTTGCCAACTGATCCTGAGAAGCTTCTTTAGAGATGAGGCCTTTATTTTCTTCATTTTCCATTATTTTCCTTCGTTTTCCTCCTCACATGCAACGTGTGACCTTTCACCTCCCTTTTATCCTATTTTCCATTATTTTTATAAATAAATGTGCCAAAAATGTCATTTTTCCTTTCCAAAGCCTTAGCCTTTGCCGTTGCCAATTTTCTTAGCCATCTTAAGTGATGAACACCCACATTAGGATGTTTTTCCCAACATTCAGCTTGGAATAAGTGTCCCATCGACCGTGGCTATAATTTTTAAGATTATTACATGGAGTTTTCACCAGGGTTATTATACACACCTCTTTATCTCTCTATCTCTATTCTTCCCTCTCTATATCCTTCCTCTCCGCTTCCTCTCTCCCCCTCTCTCCCTGCTACAACTCCATTTCTATCTCCCTCCCTCTCCTTCTCTCACTCTCCCACCATCATGTGCTAACTCTCTTAATATCCTATTTCCTCTCTATATCCGTCCCTCTCTCGTTATGTCTCTCCACGTCACTCCCTCTTCCTCTCTCCCACATCTCTTTCTCTACCCTACATATTTGTCTTTGTCTCCCTATGTATCTCATTATCTCTAACTCTCCATTACTCACATTCCCTCTCTGGTTATCTATCCACCCTCTCCCCTAAAACCTCTCACTCTGTTATCATCTAATTTGTTACCCTTGGCATGAAATATAGATACTCTACATTAACTGAAGGAAATTGAAGGATAATATACACATTTCATATCCCTATACAAACATACTTAACTACTTTATTTCTCCATTTAGTTAGGAAAGTGGTGACCCGTTGCTCTATCATAATAAAAAAATGAGTCCAATTATTGATCCAATTATTTATTTCAAAGGCTAAATTCTCCTAGATGTAGGTGTCTAGATGAACATCCTTCCAGATCTATGAAAATAATATATAATGATACCCTTCTAAGGAAGACATATGGAGATAGACAAAATATAATACCCTCATGATTGTGATATTTCTCAAAAGAAAACTCTTTTAATTTATTTGCTAACCCTAACAATAGCGAGTTAGATGAGGAGGATAATGGACCAAGGAATCCAATATGGAAATCCTTACAGGAAAGATATGATATTGTACACATTCTCACCCTTTTGAATGTAAAATTCATTATGCTTTCTACCCATGTATTTTGTCATATTTCATGATTCATATGGGATATGAATATCCATGAATATTCTTATTAGATCTATAATTTTACAGCAATGGATATTCATTTAGAAAAAATGTTTTTTTTTTCTTTTTCTAGGTTACATATATTGGTAGTGGGAGTAGGATCTCTAATTTCTAGAGCAAGTTCATCTACAACTAATCTAGTTAGAATTAATGTCAACTAGTGAAGGGTGACGTGAGTTTACCATCCATCTCTTTCTTCCAATGAGTATGGAGTGGTATGTGCAAGAGATATAGAATAAAATTATTCAATAGTTTACGCATATTTTCTTATATATTTAAGGATAAGGTTTGTGGAGCATTAGTCACCTTTCCTAGGGAAAACATTGTGCCAACACACTCTCTCTGTATCTCCCTCTTCCTTTCTCTTCACCTCCCCTTATTAACTCCCTCCTTCAATCCTTATTGACAACAACTCTCTCTCTCTCTCTCTCTCTCTCTCTCTCTGGAAATGATTTTACCATCCATATCTTACTTAGAATGAGTATGAAGTGGTATGTGCAAGATATATAGGAGAAAAATATTGAGTAGTTTACCCTTATTTTTTAACAAATTTAAGATAAGGATTATGGAGCATTAGCCACCTTTCCTAGGAACGATTTTTTGGCAGCACACCCTCTCTATATCTCACTCTTCATTTCTATTCAACTCCCTCCCTCCGTCCCTCCCTCAATACTTCTTCACAATAACCGACCCGCTTTCTCTCTCTCTCTCTCTCTCTCTCTCTCTCTCTTCCATTATTTTTCAATATATTCTCTCTCTCTCTCTCCCCTCCATTATTCTTCAATATCCTTTCTCTCTCTCTCTCTCTCCCCTCCATTATTTTTCTATCTCCTCTCTCTCTCTCTCCATGTTTAAGAATACTATCACATATTATTTCCATTATATATGTTTAATCCATATATTAATTATTTTTATAATTAAGAATTATACTTATAGTTTAAAATAAAGTGATAATCTACTATTTTTTATGAATTTTTTAATCTTAACAATGTCAGATATATCATGAAATAAAGTTTACAATTTTTAACCCAATTGTAATTGATTCCTTAAAGAATTTATTCACCATTTAATTTATATAGATGTACTAGTTTTATTGCATATTTAATTTTTTGTTTGTAAGGTATCTCTAATCATCTCTCCATATTAACTAATTGTTTTTTTCCTTTTGTTGTATACCATACTTCATATTGTCAACCATAGATCAGGTATGTGTGTGAAATGCCCAAAGTTTCTAATAAACGTTCTCTTCTTCATAAATATACTTTTAATTGTTAATAATTTATTGTGATTAAATTGTCATTTTGAATGGGAGGAGGAGTTGCTTTTAAGTGTGATTTTTTTTTTGAATTTTTTGCTTAATTTTCAATTAAATGCGGAGAAATTTTTTTTTGATGTGTTGTTTATATTATTTTTTTATTATGGATTCAATAAGTTCTAAAATTTTTTGAAACACTTTTATTTTGAAAAGTTCACCTAATTTTATGATATCAAAAAACTATTTTTATAATTATTTAATTTTTTCAAAAAATATTCTAATCAAATTAAGAATAAAAGTATGTTAAAGAGTAAAAATTCGAATCTTTAGGGCCAATATTATATTGTTTTAAGCACTAGTCTAAAAAACCCACAAAATAATCCAGAAATTCAAGATTATGAAAAATTCAGACAAGGATTTTTGAAAATTTGAGTTACAATAAACTTTAGTATTTTTGGTATTCTAAGGGTTTTTTATATCGCTGAATCCATTTCCACCATCAAAAATGCAATCCAAACACCAACTATTTGAAATTTTGAATTTTTTTTTACCTTCAAACAAAAAACTACCATCAAAACTATTATGTTGCATCCATAAACAACTCCTTATTCTAAGCCTTCACCGACCAAAACCGTACCACGTCAACTATCGTTATAATTATCAAAATTCATCAAAACAATTCTAACCAATTCTAACCAAATTCGGAATAAACTCTTTTAAAAAAGCATTACCATAGAGGGTAAAAAGTCGAACCCTTGGGCCCACTATCATGGTGTTCTAACTATGGTGTCTATCTTGCCTGCCAGTTGTACGATAACCTCGCTTTGTCTGCGAAGTGCATTAGCTTTCTTCACTGACAGGCAATCCCACGAATTTAAAAAATCCTCGGTCGCGATTGTCATGTTCGACTTCGTTCCCCTGGAAGGAGGACTCTACTGCTTTCGTTACCTGGTAAGCTTCTTTTGATTTTCAACATTTGTCCAGTTCTTGGAATCGCTTCTCGTTGTTTGGAATATCATTATTGACTTTCCCATTCAAAATCAAACCAAATCTAATTTTATATAAAACTCTTTGTCTGTTCTCATTTATCATTCTAAAACTAATTTACATCATATTTATCAGAACAAAAACATCAGACATCTACCGTCTTCATTTCTACATATTTTTAAAAAAACTTGAAAATGTTGTTGAGGCCCTTGTCTCCCATCTCTTGTTTCTACCAGATAAGCTCCTGGGTCCTCCAAAGTAATGCTTCTTTTGAAACCATATATGTCTCCATATTCAATTCTTGGAAGATATGTATTGGATAAATGCCTCCATATTCAATTCTTGGAAGATATGTATTGCATAAATAGAGTTAAAGTTTTTCTCGTTTCCTACCACATAAGCTCCCTGGTCCTCCAAAGTAATGTTTTTTTTTGAGAGCATATCTGTCTTCATATTCAACTCTTGGAAGATATATATTGGATAAATAGAGCTAAATTTTTTTTCCAAGTCTCTAATTCTCCTTGTCCTTTTCCACCAGGAAAGACTCTCAGCTTGCAAATCCTCAGAACCCAAGAACTAGTCAATAATGATATGAGAATCCATACCGAGGCGCACAACAACTAAAGTAATAATTCTAAAGTAATAGAAGATCCATGGATTTAGAAGATCACCCCTTGCTACTGTGTACATTGATGTCGCATTATGTAACGCTTCTAATAAGCCGTGCATTCGTTAGGTCTTGGATTTTAGGTGTTCACGTTTACGGCTATTCCGCTTTTTTGATAACCAGGTAACGACTACAAAAGAAAAAAAATATGTCCGCTATTAAATACCATATAGAGTTGAATATATTGCTCGTCCGAACTAATGCATATATATATATATACACACATAATTTAACTTATTGCTTCAAAATATGTATTATTTGTCATTTCTAAATATATAAAAAACTGTTTGGAAAATCTAATTCCAACCATCTCCTGAATTATCATAATTGTTTATCCAACTGTCATAGTATGTTAGACTTTAGTCCATCCATGTCACAATATATTAGACTTTAGTAGTCTAACTCAATTGAATACCAGTTCACTCATTTAAGGTTTTTGAATATCAAGAAGAATATCTACTCCATGCTTTTCATTCCTTAAGAAAGCCACTATATTTTGGTTTGGCAAATACCACACGAATCCGCGATGTCGAACTCATTCTCTATTTATTGCAATGTAAAGATCCGTATGAGAACGCTTCCAAAGGATCCGAGAAGCTGAGCTTGAAATGACCAACTCGCACCTTTCAAAGGGAGGGTTTAAACCTTCGGTGGATTATGAATCATTCAAAAATTTTATATATCTACCGTTTTATATTGTTGTGTGTCCTACTGTAACAAATCTAGATGTAATAGCCGCTACTAGGTATTGTGGTAAAGCAATGACGAATATATTTGAAATACTATTGCTAGAGGTATGAACGGCGCCCGTAGTGCCAGCCAAACCACTGGACGGAGAACGAAGAAGCCTGCACCTCTTGTTTCCGGGACACATCCATGGGTAACTCGCATAAACATTCTCATCAATTTCATGACTCTGTCTCATTTGGTAAGTAAGACGGCTATCAGTGTCTTGGATGAGAGTCATAATGATGAGTTGGTCATGGGGGATGCATTTTTAAATTCTCGGGGGACATAATGTCTGAGCTTGCTGGTGATGAGTCTCTCGAGGTTCCTTTAAAGCCTTCTCAGAATTTCCCACATCCGTTTCCATTTATGGACAAAGGTCAGATGCGTTCTGATTTGTCTGATGCACCCCCGGATCCGTCGGGACCTGGCTACACCTTACCTTCAGCTGAAGTTGTGGTAGATGATCCTGTTCCTGATCTCTCAGAGCCCATATCTACCGTCACTGCTTTGTCACTCCGGAACTCGGTCGGTAGCGACATTGAGCTGCTGCTTTTAGAACCTGAAGCTAATTTGGTTCCCCTTGTGTGGACATCGTAAGGATAAATCTCCCCCTCTGATCGTAAGCCCATTCTCCATCTCTAATGTAGCGATACAAATAGGGAAAGGAAGGCACAAATAGGGAAAGGAAGGCACTGGGTGAAAAATATGTCTCTATCCTCTTCTGTTGTGAATGGTTTTAAGTATGAGGATATTTTTCGCGATAATCATGTTACTGTGGCACTTGATAGGGTTCTTAGTGCAATTAACCCTAAGGTGGTTGTGCCATGATTTGTTTGGTAATGATAAATATATGGGGCTGGGGGACTATGTATTTTCCGACTAAAATGGATTGGGATGGTCTAGATCATTTTAGCTGTGTTTTTGGCTACAAGGGTTATTGGTCTATAGTATCTGATGTTATTGTTTTTCACAACTGTGATGAGAAGTAATAAATGTTAGACTATGGAGGAACGAACCACGAAACAGGTAATATTAAGGAGGATTATTAAGGCTAAATAAATCACCAGCATACAAACTTGGGGGAAAGTTGATTGTGTCCATATTTTTTGGTTGATTTTTGAAGTGAATTTCTGACCATGTCTTTTGGAATGAGGGAAAAGAATAGGTCTCTTCACATGATGAAATGTAAGATTTTAAAGCTTATCTTATGATTTGCTACATCACGTTATGCTGAAATGTAAGATTTTTAAAGTTTTAACTTTTGATCTGGTGCATTATATACGCCTGAAGTTTTTTTTCTGCTGAAAAAAAATAATTCTTTGAAATACTAAACTAGAGTTTTTTTTATTTTCTTTTTATAATGACTAAGGTTTTTTATTAAAGTATTTAGCGAGGAAATCAGTTTCTTTTTTGTAATTTTTTATTTTTTTTTAATTTCAATATGTCGAAGATATAACTATGATGAGGGTAAGATCAATGGGGATTCTAACTGGTGACTTCTTATTAAGGGTGTTTTAATAAGAGCGTTTTAACAAAGTATTGGATCACTTTTTATCCAAAACTTTTGTACTGGTGAACTCCATGTCAATCTTATTATATGTGAGTTATATGTAAACTCTATGCCAATCTTATTATAATCTTATTATATATCAGTAATGGATAAAAATTTTAATGTCAATCTTATGTAAATCTTATTATATGTCAATTATATGCCAACTCTATGTCAATCTTATTATATGTGAGTAATGGATAAAAATTTTAAGTGAAAAAATGGCGTCTAGGCATATATAGTTCTAAGGCATATATAGTTCTTCCAGAAATTAGACCACCAAACCTATAAAACCATTTAACCACAGCCGCTGGACTCAGGTAATCGATAAGTTACCAGTAAGTCACCTTCCGAGTCTCAAATCATTCTTTTATCTTATCTGTTTTCTCATTCAACTGCGCCAGCTTATTGATTTGCCATCTTTGATTTCATTCATGATCGCTACTAACCATTTTCAAATCCGTCATTAATATGTTACTGCTATTATGAACGATTTATCTGCACCGTAATTATTTTCTCTTGATTTATTTTAAATATATTGTACCCATGTTTAAAATTTTAACATTCTCATAAGACTTAATGCTGGAAGATAAATTACCTTTTCTCCTTGTCGACGTTTACAAGGGAAAAAGTGTTTCCGTGTTGAGATCCATAACTTCATTGCACGTACATTAGAAATTTAATTTTGTAGAATCCTTGTAATTTGTAACTTGATTGTATCTATTTTCGGAATTGAGGTTACTGAATCCTCCGCTTCGAATTGAATTCCTCAGCTGTTCTAGATCTTTAATGATTTAATCCTTCAGATTTTTTATATAGAGTTGGTTACAGTCTTTGTACTCTTTGATGATGGCATTACTATTACCTTTTCTCAAATGCTATTGGTTTTTGTTTTCAGGTAATTTGTGTATGTCTATCTTGCGTAAGAAGATGAAAACTATTGTGCCTACTCTTTTGGTTTCTACTCTTACCCTTGTTTTGACAACGTTGTTGTCTATGGCAGTACTGCAAATTGTGGTTGCTAATTCTCCAGGAATTCCCCCCAAAAGAAATGATCCACTAGGACCACATAAACGATCTAATGTTCATTCTTCTGTTGAAGTTGCGGCCACGGGAGGATGCCAATCACTTGGACGTGGGGATCCTCCTATAAGTCATCATAACCCCCTAATTGTGCTTCCTGCTCATCAATCCAATCATTATGCTCAAACTCCTTCACAACGACATAGTATTCATTCTTCTGACGAAGGGTCGACAGTAGAAGGACATCTGCCATGTCCTCCCTCACCCTAATGTGAATCCAATGTTCCAACTCCTAGATGTTGCAGTCGACAATAAAAAAAGAAGCATCGAGTTAACATCAAAGGCTAGCGACGATGAATGAGAAATTACCTGATTTCCACAGTTGCCAGAAAGGACACTTGAACCAAAATTCAGTTATCACCCCGTACGCATCCACTACCTCTATACATATCGATGTTTCCTATTTATTTCGAACACTCAGAGTATCGCTATAATATTTGAAACCCTCTATTCACAACAAGAATTACATTCTACTAGATCTTTTGCATTTAAATGAAATGTAATAAAGGAAAAGAAGTGAATTCAATTGAAGCTAAAGAGCAGTTAAGAATTCTTTAACTTGATATCAGAGGAAAACATTTAAATTACCCATAGCCAGAATCAAAGTGTATGTTTCAAAAAATTATGTTCATTGTGGTTTTTGTAAAATAATTCAGATTTAAGAACACATAGAGAATGAGAAGCACTTCACCACATAGATATCGAAAAATGAATCCTAAAACAACTTGTCTTGTATTACTGCAAAAGGTCACTTGAACTCAGTGAACATCTTTACAATGAATGGTAGTCTTTCTCATTACAAATCCCAACATATATTACTTCAAATGATGAAGTATTTATACAAATTATTCACCAAATATCTTAAAACTGTGTTACAAAAATAAAATTGACATATAGGACATTAAAAACTAATGAATCTACTTGGAACTATCTTTGTGGATTTCTGGTGATAAAGAAGAGCAATTCGAATTTGAGAGAAACTCTTATTTGATGAGGTGGCCTCCAAGTCACTAACTATCTTTGAGCTTTTTCCTCACGAAAATTTGAAAATTAGGGTTCCATTGCCCCTTTGATTATCTCAATATGAGATAGTTGTGTAAAACGTGAAAGATTTTAATGTATATGAATATGTTTTTGAGATAAACCTCTCTCATTTTCTCAAAATTCCGCTCCAGTTGTTCACAATATTCTTTGCAAAAAGATGCCTAAAAAAAGACTTTGCACAGTCACAAAAACAAGCTGTGAAGATATTAATGTATATCCCATTAAATGTAATAACTTGTAAAATCGGAAGTAGGTTATTTTAATTTGGCATCTTAGGAACAAAAAATTCCTCCAGTTTCTCAAGATTCATCTCTGATTCGCCACAATCCATTCGGAGAAAATATAACTAACAAAGAGATTTCCAGAAAATGTGCCTTCAATGATTATTTCAAATTTCCCAAACCATAATGTATGTGTAAAAACCAATAGAGGTTTTTGTGAATAAGGATTTTAGAAACAAAAACATCTTTTATTTTTTCAAAATTAATTTCCACCAGCGTGGGAACTGTTTTTGAAAACAGTGGCTAAAAACTTGAAAATTGAGGAAAATATGTCTACAAAGATTCATCCAAATCTCCCAAACCATAAAATTTTTTAAAAATTGATAGATTTTTTTATGTATGAGGATTTTATCAACAAAAACCTCTTTTAGTTTTTTAAAATTCATTCTCAGTTTTTTGTAAACCATGTTTGAAATTAATGTGTTGTATAAGGAAAAAAACATAGTTTTAACTCACCATGAAACAAACATATGACATGGACGCAGAAGGAGACATGGAGTTGGGAGATAATTGGAGATTTTCAAACCATAATAATAATAATATTGTATCAAATACTGAGAGCAACTGCACCCTTAAACACCCAAAAAAAATTTGCCCATATAAATAATTTTTAACAAAATTTATATGTGATAATAGTTGTGAGATGAGTGCATAATGGGAAGTCAAAGAAGATGGAATAACCTCCCTCATAGCCTTATAAACATGGAATACCACACACCAGAAATATTGAGAGGTGCCTTAGAAAGAGAACCACTATACGAGAGGGCCATGCAAGCCAGAAAGATTCAGTGACTTGGTTTGAAGCTCAATCCACTGTTTGTTGGGACTAAGTGATGGAAAACAACCAAGTTGAGAAGAAAAAAGAGTGGGAAGAAGTGTAAAAGAATGATGGATTTTACCCTCTTGACGGTACTCCCAGACTTCTTCCTTGGGAAGTCAGAGGGTCCATCAAAGCTTTGAAAGAAATGTAGAAGGAGGACTAAGTTTCTCATAGGATGAGCAACCATTTGGTAGGGGGGTGATGATGAGCTCCATCATTAGGTACATTTGGAGGGGTATATTTTCACCTTTTTTCCTTATTAAGTATTTTTTTATCACATTCTAATTATATTATGGTCATACGTTTCCAGTGTAGATGGTGGTTAAGGCTTGCCATACTTTGAATGCCGAACATGAGTTAAATGGAGGAAAATCATGAAGATATTACGTTTTTTATAAAGATTTTTCCATTGAAGCTTGAAGTAGACAACAAGGAGATATTCTAGGGGGATTTTCCACCTCCTTAACTCCCAAAGGCATCCAAGCGATCCTCAAGACTCCCTCCAACATGTCGAAATCAAAGGCAACCAAGAAAACTCAAGATCAAGTGCACCAAAGCTACACTTCACTTGCAGTCAAAGTGGACACATTACCTACTTTTTAGGGAGATTTTTGTAGCTACCCTCAAGGTTAAATAGGGCTGAGCAAGAGCTCATTAGGATTCGAATATATATTCGGGCCCAGAGAATTCCTGACGGTCAATCTTACTTTTCAAAGAAATATAGTTATAAACCATGATAAACCCATCTCATGAAATTCAAATCAATATATCGACTTTGGTTAAATTACCAAAAAAGCCAATAATAAAAATATAAAGGTTTCGGCCCACATTAACCAACCATCATATGGAAATGCATTTTATACTTTCGACTTTGATAAAGGTTATCAAAGGTATCAATATACATAAATTTTCTCGACCACAGCTTTACCAATCCACTTATTCCGTCAATTATATTATATAACCTCCACTTAATAAAGTTCTTACCTTGGTTATAATATCAACGGCTGATATAACATTATGTCCGGGTCCCACAGCATTTCCAACTCACCCTTCCACTTTGTTTAATCGATCTATCCACTTCCTTCATTTAACGGTGAACACACCCCTAAAATGCAATGCTTCTAATCCAACGAATATCACGTCCAAATAACCTTCGACAGTTAATGGCTCCAAGGCATGTGAAATAAGTGGTTTTGGACATCCACGTGTCGCTTGCAGAGGCGTATTGCATTCATTCAGGGAATTACCACTTACCACTTTAGATTCACGCGAATACCACCGCCGATTCGTGAAACTACTCACACTGTTTATGAATGTTAAAACAATGTTAACCCTCGTGACGTGTCTCAATATCATTCGATCACATTTGATTGGATTAAAACCACTCACGACTCAAAAGCGGTGCGAACACAGTGGACGGTTTTCTCCAAAACCTCTTTTCTTCAAATTTTCGTTTCAAACGGGTTTAACACAGATTTTCACCCGATTTTTGCTGTTTTACTTCAATTCCTCTTTGAACCTTCCTTTTCCGCTGTTTCAATCGTATCCACTCGTTTCTTCATACATTCTGCATTTCGCCTTTCGATTTTTCTCGTTGATCCTTCAGATCCAACGATTGTTGTGCTCTCATTTCATTCCGCTCCTCTGTTCCCTAAGTTATGCCGATAACCAGAGATTTTTGCTTCTGCCACTATTTCATTGAATGTTACACTTCTTAAACACACAGTCTCATAACTTCCCTTTGAATTTTCCCGATTCATCTGCATACATATATATTGTGCCAAACCCTGATTCTCACTCGAGTTAAAATTGAATCAAGCATTCAATCAATGAATTTGGAACCTGTTCTCTGTATTAACAGTAAATATTTACATAGGATTTCTTTTCTGGCCTGATATTCTAATAAGTGGCATTTCTTAATCTGATCTTCTCCCTTGTCTTGGTGCTGCTCCTTTGTGCTCCTTTGCCATTAATGACAATATTTCCAATAGTCTCCCCCTTTGGCATTGATGGCAACATAACCACCAATACTCCCATACTTCCTTCAGGACTTCCTCCCCCTTTCATTCTGAGAAGTATCTTGTCTTTCTTCCTCTGCCTGCTTTACAGAAGACCCTTTCTTCTTTTTCTTTCTTCCCCGCCCCCCCTTTGACATCAATGGAAAAGGTTTACACTTTTCCCAGTGTGGTTTCTATCTTTTCATAATACTCTGATCTTGAGGACCTGTTCCATGCACTGCTCCATTGCTCTAGCTCTTTTGTGACAATTTATTGACTGCTCTCCCCCTAGAATGATGTTTTCTTATCTGATATTGACTATCTCTTGTCTTCTGCACTGATCCTGTTTCTTGTATGCAACCCCTTTTTTTTTATTTCTGATTTATGATCATGTTAGAGAGTAACATCTGCAGACACTACCCCTAGTTTGTCTCTTAGATATTCGAATGGTTCTTTAGCAAGAGATTTTGTGAATATGTATGTTGTTTGTTCCTTAGTTGGTACATATTCCAACTTCACTAATTTTTGTGCTACTTGTTGTCTGACGAAGTGGTACTTTATTGGGATGTTATTTGTTTTTTAATGAAGTACAAGATTTTTTGATATACTTATTGCACTTGTATTGTCACATTTGATAGAAATAGGTTCATCAATGCTTACCTTCATGTCTTGGAGAGTTTGTTTCATCCACATTACTTGTGTGCAACATGCTGCTGCTGCTATGTATTCTCCTTCTGTTGTATATAGAGAGATAGAAGTTTGCTTCTTGCTTAGCCATGCCTCCAGAATTTTTCTCAAATAAAATGCACCTCCACTTGTGCTTTTCCTGTCATCCACACAGCTGGCCCAATCTGCATCTGTGTATGTTGTCAATGTGAAGCTTTTTCCTTTTGGATACCATAGGCCATAATGTGAAGTTCCTTGAAGATATCTAAATATTCTCTTGATTGAAAGTAAATGACTTTGTTTTGGTGCTGCTTGATATCTTGCCACAAGTCCTACTGCCAACATAATGTCTAGTCTAGAAGCTGTTTGGTATAGCATACTTCCTATCATGAATCTGTAAAGTTTTTGATCTACATCTGTTGATCCATCATTAGCACATAGTTTGCATCCGGTGATCATGGGAGTTGACACAGGTTTGCAGTCTTCCATTTGAAATATTTTCCACATTTCTTTTAAGTATTTTTCTTTCGAAATGAATATTCCTATGTTCTTTTGTTGAATTTGAAGTCCTAAATAGAAGGTGAGTTCTCCAATCATAGACATCTCAAATTATGATTTCATTTCTTCAGCAAATCCTTTTTCCAACTCATCTTTGTTGCTACCAAACATGATGTCATCTACATACACTACTACAATCAAGAGTTCATTATCATTAGCCTTTATGTACAAATTGATATCTACTCCTCCTTTCTTGAACCCTTGTTTTTGCAAGTATTTGTCGAGCCTTGAATACCATGCATGAGGAGCTTGTTTCAGGCCATATAAGGCTTTCTTTAATCTGCACACATAGTCATGTTTATCTATTAATGAGAATCCTTCAGGTTGTTCCATGCAGACTTCTTCCTCTAGATCTCCATTTAGGAAGGCAGACTTCACATCCATTTGATATACCTTGAAATCATGACAGCATGCAAAGGCCAAAAACATTCTGATTGCTTCCATTCTGGCTACAGGGGCAAAGGTTTCATCATAATCAAGACCTTCAATTTGTGAATATCCTTTGTAGACAAGTCTGGCTTTATTTCTGATTACCTGCCCTTGTTCATTCATCTTATTCTTGAATATCCATTTAGTTCCAATGACATTTTTCCCAGTGAGTCTTGGAATTAATTCCAAAGTATTGTTCTTCTCAATTTGGTCCAATTCTTCATTCATAGCATTTACCCAGTTTTTGTCTTTGCTGGCTTCTTCGAACTTCTTTGGCTCTATTTGAGATAGCATGGCTAGGTATACTTCTTTTGTCTATTCAGCAAGTTGTCTTCTTGTCTAGACTCCCACACTCTTGTCCCCAATGATTTGATCTTCTGGATGGTTCTTTTGAGTGTGTCTTGAGGGACCTTTTGAGTTTAGTTCAATATCTTCTGTTGTTTTTCTCAGTTCATCATAAAAATAAAATTAAAATAAAAAAATAAAAAAATAAAAATTAAATTAAATAAAAAATTAAATTAATTAAATTAATTAATTAATTAATTAATATAAATAAATACACCAAATAAATATAAAGAACCTTTTTTACTTTTAATTCGAGAAGGTTTAACTTCGCTTAAAACTCTATAATATAAATTAAAAAAAATAAATAGAAATAAAAATAAAAATAATTAATTAAATAAATAAATTATATTAAAATAAACAATATGAAATATTAGATTAATATATAAATTAGTTTACATGTATTAATTTAATTCAAAATGAAATAGTAGGTTAATTAAATATTTATATTTTTCTTAATAATTTATTACATTAAATTAAACAAAATAAATTAATAGATTAATTAATTATTGACATTATTTTAAATAAAGACATAATTGATTAATTATTTTAAAGACATAATTCCGTAAATAAATTCATAATCCAAATAAACTATATTAACATCAGTTAAAATTAATAGTATCATTCATCAAACCAACCTTCTTAAAAAACTCCTCATCTTTCACTATTTATTCTTCTCATTTGCCCTATTCCTCTCAACTTTTTAAAATACATTTGACGTCTACCCCTGATGATGGACTCACTTGGGAAGTCCAAAATGTTGGGTTAATAAAAAAACTTAGAAACAGGTTATTCCTCTCTTCTAAAATCTGGAGGATTGATGCATCTTGTGCTTCTTGTTCTGTTTGGTAGATCTTCATCAAATCTTACATCAATGCTTTTCACAATTTTGTGCAGTCTTTTGTTGTAGCACCTGTAACCCTTACTCTTGGATGCATATCCTAAAAATATTCCTTCATCAGCTCTTTCATCAAACTTCCCTAGTTTTTCATCATTATTTTTTATGAAACACTTGCTTCCAAAGACTCTAAAGTGCTTGATTGATGTTGGTTTACCATGCCATAATTCATAAGGAGTCTTATCACAATTTGGTCTTAGATGAGCTTTGTTGAGAATGTGAACAATTGTGTGTACTGCTTCTGCCCAGTAGGTTTGGGGAATGTTACTTTCTTGCATCATAGCTCTAGCAATCTGTTGTACTGACCTATTTTTTCTCTCTGCCACTCCATTATGTTGAGGTGTACCTGAAATTGTAAACTGTTGTTTTATCCCATGCTCATTGCATAGGTCTGTAAAATCATAGTCTGTGAATTCACCTCCTCTGTCTGATCTGACGCACTTTAGCTTGCATCCTGATTGATTTTCTGCCAATGCATTGAATATCTTGAATTTCTCAAGTGCTTCAGATTTATATTTGAGAAATGATACCCACATCATTCTGGAAAAATAATTTATTATCAGCATGAAATAAGATTCTCCGCTTGGTTCTTTAGTTCTTGAAGGTCCACACAGGCCCATGTGTACAAGCTGAAGTGGCCTACTTGTTGATAGTTCATCTTTGGTCTTGAAAGATGTGCGGGTCTGTTTGCCCAATTGGCAAGATTTACATATGGTATTTGAAGGCTTATTTATTGCTGGCATATCTCTGACTGCATTCTTCTTACTCAGACTGATGATGTGGTCAAAATTTAGGTGTCCCAGTCTTCTATTCCATAACCATGATTCATCAAGTTTTCTTATGTGGCATGCTTCATTCTCTTCTTCCACTATATAGACATTACTTTCTATTCTAACACCTTTGATCAAGGTCTTTCCTATGGTGCTTGATATTACCTCACAATCTTGGGCTCTCAAAAGGACCTCACAGCCTTTATCACACATTTAACTAACACTTAGCAGATTGGCTTTCATCCCATCCACAAATAGTACATCTTGAGCCTTTCCTCTTCCATTATTCAGACTGACTGAGCCTTTTCCTTTGATTTTCCCTGCTTTATCATTGTTGAATGTTACATTTCCAGATTTATTTTCATCAAGGGTTACAAACTTGCTTCTATCTCCAGTCATATGCTTTGAGCATCCACTGTCCAAATACCATTGGATTTTCTGATCTTGGGCTATTAGAGCCAGGTCACACTTATTCAACTTTTTTTTCCACTGCAGGCAGCTATTTGTTTTGCACCTTTTCTGAGAAGATGGACCACATTCTTTGAGAGGACATTTGGAAGACATGTGTCCGATTTTAAGGCATACAAAGCATTTGATTATATTTTTAAATGGATTATGTGTACGATTGAACTCTCCATTGTTCATAAATCTTCTTAGGGTTTTGAACATCAGTCTTTGTCCATATGTTCTACACTCCATGGATTTATGGCCGAACCCCTTACAAAAAAAACAATACCCATGGAAACGATTAGTGTACCTGGTGAAGGGTTGTCCTCTCCATTTGTTTACTTGAGGTAGTCTTTTCAATTTCTGCATCTTTTGCTGGTTGAAATCGATTATCTTTGTCTGAAAGTATGCAGCAATATGTCCCAGCTTGTGGTAGACAAAACAAGTGATATTTCTCATAGGAGGAAAGAATATCTTTTGACAGCTTCCGAATTTATTCAATTCATATTCAGTATTGTAAGAGCCTTTTTCAGCTGACTGTTTCTTCATTTCGTTCTTTGTCTCTTGATGTTGCTGCTTGTTTATGTTTGTTTCATCACACATCAAGTTCTTGCTAGATTCTTCCTCTGTGATTCCTTTTTGAGCTATTTCATTACCCTTTACAGCTTTTACAAAAATGATATTCTTGTTCTCTTCTACCTTGGACTTACTGGTCTCTCCTTCATATCCTATCCCAGCCTTTATGAGAGGAGTCCTTTGAGCGTTTAGAATCATGTCTAACTGTTCAGTGCTTTTCATTTGAGGAGTGTTCATTGACAATTCCCTTTGGGTGTTTTCTAGTTTCTTTCTCAGCCATACCACTTCTTCTCCCAATTTCTCTTGCTCCTGATGTTTATCTTTAATTTTATTTAGCATAATGTCTTCCACCTTCTTAGCTTCTTCAAGTTCTAATTTCAATTGAATGAGGTCTTCTGAATTTGGTACTTCTTTTACATATTTGAGGAGAATGTATTTCTGTTTTCTGCACTTGAGTTTAAGTCTGTCTCTTTCCTCCAGGGCACTTCTTAGCTCCCCCTCAAGATCTACCTCACCTTCTTCCTCATCTTCTAGAAGGAATCCTTCAGACTCTTCCTTGGTCATCAACACAAATTCATAGGTTCCTTCTTCATTTGATGATTCATCTGAGTTTTCAGATGCACTGTTATCTTACTGAGCATAAAATGATCTTCTACTGAATCTCTTCCCTTTCTGCCAGTTATTTGTTTTGGTTTTCTCTGTCTCTTGAGTCTGATTCTTTGTTTTCTTAAGAGGACACTTAGATGCATAGTGCCCAACTCTTCCACAGTTAAAGCATTTAAATGGAAGTTTACCTTTATACTTGCCTGAGCCTCTATCCAATCTTCTGACAAATTTGGCCTTTTCTTCATCAGAGCAGGAGCATGTATCTTCTTTTTCTTCTTTTCTCTTCTCTGTCTTAAAGGCTGCCTCCCTCACATTTGACTTCCTCTGTGGAAGTCTCATCTCGTAGGCTGTTAAGTTTCCAAGTAATTGGTTCATGGTCAATGTTTCCCAATCAGCTGTTTCTTCTATGGCAGAAACCTTATGGTTAAACCTGGATGGTAAAGATCTCAATATCTTGTGAACAATTACACATTCTCTAATGGTTTCTCCTAGAGCTTTCATGTTATTCACAATTTCTACAACCCTTAAGAATAAGATGTCAACACCTTCTTCTTCACTCGTTTTATATTTTCAAATTGAGCTCTATAGACTTGTAGCCTGGCAACCTTCACCTTTTTATCTCCCTCATGGATACTTTCTAATGTATCCCATATTTCTTTGGCGGTCTTGTTGTGCATTACTTTGATAAATTCTACCTCACACAAACCACTTAAGAGGGCATTCATGGCTTTTGCATTAGCTACAAAATCTAGTTTGGCATCTTTCTCTGAGTCAGACTCCTTTGGGGCATATCCCAATTCCACATCAGCCCAAACTTCTATTCCTAGAGACATTATGTACGTCCTCATTCTTATTTTCCAGAAGGCATAATTTGTACCAGTGAACAAAGGGGCTTTATTTGTTGAGCATCTTCAAGCTATCCATCTCTTGAGGACCCTAGGATCTCCTTTCGGTTGTTAAACTAATCTTTGAAAAACATAAATGCCAATTTTGTTGAACCCTTAGATAAACTGAGAAGGTGGTGTGCTAAATACGGTCATGGTCTTGTAAAAATTTCCTTTACACTTATTTACATCTTCATTTTGTGATCAACTTAATGTACAATGGAACAACAATCTTAATAAGTGAGCAGCAGGTATTAAGCAAATTAAATATAGAATATCAACACATAATCATCATGCACATAAACAACAGATATAAGTGGAAATCCATAAGGGAGAAAACCACATCTGGTTATTGTTGTGATGAAAATTCAAGCTCCAAATCCCTCTCTCCACTAATTTTCTGTAGGCTCCAACCTTCAGGAGGCTACTACCTCAGTGCACAAGCTACAACTTGCAAGGAAGCTCCAACTCCCATGCGGCCCTTCTGCGACTACAACCTACGAGGCTCCTACCTCAGCCAGCTACAACTGGACATCTATCAAGCTATAAATTGATATGGAAGCACCAACTTCCTCACACTACTATGAGAACACATGTTGATTTACCTGGATATCAGCTCTGTTATATTCCTTCTTCACTGTTGTCTTCCACCCTTCATATCTGCCTTTTTCCATGGATCTTCACAGCTTCTCTGTCTGCTCCTTTTTCTTCTTACTCTTTCTCACTTCATTATTAATTCTATCAACCTCTTTATGCATATGCTGGTAACATTATTTATAGGGATCACCTCATAACTGTTTGCATTCCACAGGGAATTCGAAATGAACAAGTATGACTCTTTGCCTTCCCCCTTCTCATTTTCTCGCTCAGCATATTCAGGATGTTACAACAATATATATAATTATTACAGTATCAAATTGGAGTTTTGATTTTCCTGTGGAGACTTGCCTTTGCATCACATACAACAAAAATAATTAATTCATTTACATTTACAGTTACAACAAATATATTTCAATTAATCCCTTTCAGCTCTTGGTTTTTCGATTATTTTGTCTTCTCTGCTTGTTGTCCCTTTGTCATTCCACCTCCGTAGTTTATCAACCAAAAGCGATGTGAAATGGGTGGTATTGCGCTCGTGACATGTCACAATATCATTCGATCGCGTTTGATTGGATTAAAACCGCTCACAACTCAAAAGCAGTGCGAACACAGTGGACAGTTTTCTCCAAAACCGCTTTTCTTCAAATTTTTGTTTCAAACGCGTTTAACACGGATTTTCACCTGATTTTTGCTATTTTAATTCAATTCCTCTTAGAACCTTCCCTTTCTACTATTTCAATCGTATCCACTCATTTCTTCATACATTCCTCATTTCTCCTTTCGATTTCGTTCGTTGATCCTTCAGATCCAACGATTGTTGTGCTGTCATTTCATTCTACTCCTCTGTTCCCTAAGTTATACCGATAACCAGAGATTTCTGCTTCTGCCACTATTTCATTGAATGTTACACTTCTTAAACACACAGTCTCATAACTTCCCTTTGAATTTTCCCGATTCATCTGCATACATATATATTGTGCCAAACCTTGATTTTCACTCGAGGTAAAACTGAATCAAGCATTCAATCAATGAATTTGGAACCTACTCTTTGTATTAACAGTAAATATTTACATAGGATTTATTTTCTGGCCTGATAGTCTAATCAGTGGCCTTTCTTAATCTGATCTGCTCCCTTGTCTTGGTGCTGCTCCTTTGTGCTCCTTTGCCATCAATGACAGTATTTCCAACAAATAGATCGTTTATGAAGAATCATTTCCTGAAGAACATAATTTTCTCATTTCTTCACAGGATCCTTGGTATGGAGATCTCATAGTTTATCTCCATACTGCGAAGTTTTGCTTAGCTTTTTCGAAAGATGAGCGCCGAAATTTGCGTCACTTAGCCAAAAGTTATTTGATTATTGGTGACACTCTATATCGTCGCAGAGTCGATTCGATCCTTAGATGCTTCTTAACTCTCGAATAAGCTGAGTTTGTGCTGAATGATTACCACAGTGGAGCTTGTGGTGGTCATTTATTTGGGCTTTCTAAAGCCCAAAAATCTTGCGTGCATGATACTTTTTGCCTTCGATTTTCAAATATTATATTGAAGCGGTCAAAAGGTGTCATCCTTGTGAGGTTTATGCTCGAAAGATGCGCGCTCATCTAGCTCCTCTCTTTCCTGTTATCGTTGTCAGTACTTTCACACAGTGGGGTATTGATTATACTACTTGTAACCCACCTTCGACTAAGGGTCACAAGTAAATTACTGTATTTGTAGACTACTTCACAAAGTGGATTGAGGCTATGCCTACTTTTGGGAATGATGGTGAGAAAGCAACCCTGTTCCTATTCAATCAAGTCATTTCTCACTTTGGTATCCCCAAAGAGATTGTCACTGACCATGGCAGTCATTTTCCAAACAACATGATGGTTGAATTGGCTCTGAAATTAGGTTTTTGGCAGGGCCATTCATCTCCTTACTATCCTCAAGAAAATGGGAAATTTGAAGCCGTTAAAAAATCCTTGAAGATAATTATTCAATGGAAAATTGATAAATCCAGATCCAATTGGAATATCATGTTGTACCGTGCACTTTGGGCATACAGGATGCCTGTAAAGAATACACCCAGTTTCACTCCATTTCAACTAGATTATGGGTTGCAATCTATATTTCCTATTGAATTCGAAATTCCTTCCCTTAAGTTAGCAGTTGAACTTCTTACTGACACTTCCAGTCTTAAATAACGCCTTATCCATCTAGAACATCCCGATGAGCAGCGCTGAAAAGCAGCTATGATGAATGAAGCACATAAGAAACGGGTGAAGGTCCATCATGATAAGGCGGTCAAACTTATGGTTTTCTCTGAAGGTGACCTTGTCTTGGTTTATTCCCAAGAGAAGGATGCCTTGGGGGCAGGCAAGTTCAAATCTATGTGGTATGGCCCCTTTATCGTCAAAAAATTCCTGAAAAAAGGGGCTTATGCCTTGGTTGACTTTGATGGGAATGGGTTGGCGGAGCCCAGAAATGGGCTCTATTTGAATAAAGTACTATGCTTAGGCTTAGGCCTAGCATATTCTTTGTTGTATATATTGAATTATTTTACACATCTGTGTTTCAATTTTTGGTGTGGTTTTGATGATTTTGATCTTCTTTGGCAGGTATTATTGGATGAAATGAGTCATTTTGGCTTTGTCGATGGTGCTAGTAGACATACCCGGAACCTGGCTTCTGCGGCTAGGGTAATCCACTATCCATCCGGTCAATTGTTAGTTTCAAAAGGTGTTTGAATTGGTCCTGCTTCAAATAATGTGGTAGAGTACACTGCAGTGGTCAAACTACTCTCAGAGGCAATATCTCTTGGTGTTTATTTGTTAGTAGTTTACTTGGATTCACAACTGGTGGTTTCACAATTGAACAACACATATCATGTCAGAGATCCATTTTTGCATCAATTATTTCTGAGGGTTCGCCAATAAGGCTGTGCACCAGTCATAATGATGAACGAAACATTCCATTGCTATACTCATATGGGTGCGTGAAGCTTGGTGTAGAGAATTTGATCCTACCACTCTACCAATAGTATAGAGAAGGATTTTCATGTGCAAATCCCTCACATCTTTGATGGGGATCTGAGTTCCCACCTTCTTTGCATCATCTATGCAATAGACTTGGACATAGTCCTCTACGTTAAGCCCTCTAGTGGGCTTTCCATGCAAATCAACTGGGTCTCCCCTTCGGGAAAGTCCAGTGATAAATTATATGTCTTCCACCTCTATTCTTAATGGCATCTGGTCAATTATAAATCAATCTTCTTCCGGTTCCCAAAGATCAACCAACATCTGAAGCAACCGAGCATTTCTTTTCATATTCAGCATTTTGAAAAATTTGAGTAACCCATAATTTTGAAGGATATCTAAGGATTGTTGGTCCTCCATCACTTCATTATCAATATAAATGTGCTCTCCTTATCTCCCAGTGATCGAAATCCTGGGAAAATTCATCAATTAACTAACTAGATACAAGTTTTTAAATTCCGCTTTGTACATACGCGACCTCGTTTGTACATAGTCGCGTCTATATGCGAGTTCCTCATAAGGAACCCCTGTATGCGCAAAGGGTTTCAACGAAAATCTATTTCCTACGGTCAAAACTCCAAAACATTTCTTGAAACGGGAATGAAATTAATAAATGAGATGATTACAAGGTTTACCTAACTAATTTGAGGTGATTTGGTGGCTGGTTTCTCCATATTCCAGAAGAGGATTTTTTTCCCCAGAGCTCTTTTTCGACTTCTGCAATGCACAAATGATCAAAATGTGAGTCAAAATTCTTATTTATGCCCATAATTTGAATTTTTTTCACAAATTTCATTTGTGCCTATTTTTTGAATTTGATAAAGGTTGTTTAACCTTTGGCTTGTAAGCATTGGGAAAAGTTATTTTCAGGTACATTCTACTGAATTTGAGATATTCCTAGTTTTTCCTTCGGATCCATGACCACTGACCTGTCATGGCAGGTATTTGATTTCGAATTGGCATATAAGTTAGGGAATTCATTTTTGTTGCATTTTTTCTTACTAGCCTCCATTCTGTTCACTTGCCATAGGGTCGATCCCATCATATCATGAGTATTCAACCCATTTCACTCACCTATTTTTTAAATCATGACTTGGTGGTAGATCCATCCTTTACATGGGCTTCCTAGTTAGTTCCTCACTAGCATTTGTCGCCCATGCTGCAATTTATGTAGGCTCGGGAGTCCTCTTTAGTCTCACCATGCCTTATGCGTTGAAGCTTCATTCTTCTTCTTCTTCGCTATTTCTATTATGTCCATTTACCCTAGAGGCTCCCATATGTTCTCGAGTTGTATTATTTAATTTCCTATTGACTACTTCTTTATCTTGGCCTTTAGATGGCTTCATTTAGACTCATGTTTAAGCCATATTTTGGCCATGTATTTCTATACAACTTAACCATGCAATCACTTAGCCTTCGCGACTTGACACCTTTACCCATGGATGAAACATTCCTTTGAGTGTCACTTACCAGTTTTCGCCACCTTGCATTGAAAATAGGATTGTTTCTATCCCAAGAACTAGTGCATCTGTTCACTGACACTCGTTATATCCATTGTACTATAAGCATTATTTTATTCTTTTTCAGGCTTTGAAATATGAAAAAGACAAAAAAAAAAAAATATTTGAAAAAGAGCAAGAATGAGATATTACTTCCATACTTGATGGAAGCTACAGTGTCAGTTGTGTCGCCCTTGAACAAAGCACAAAAATCTAAGTCTTTTCTCCATTTGGGATGGTTTTAGTTTTTGACTTAGGGGAAGCCATAACCTTGTTTGTTGAGTCAGTACTCCCTCGGTTGGTTATCTCTTCCAATCATATGGAGGGTTTGTTTATGCCTCCTGCATGACAAACTTATATGGAGTTATCATTTGCTACCACAACCAACATGAGTCGTGCTTTTTTTCAAGGGAAGTTAACTTGAGTCAACCTTTTAGCGGTGTCTTTTGACTCATTTTCAGTCACCCTTCCTGGTATTTTCAGTATCTTGTTCTATCACATCCAATATTTGGTCCTTTGCTCATGCTGATTTGAGAAGGTCTCCACTGACTTCTTGCTGGCAGGTTTGTCTCTTATCGACTACGACATATTGCTCTAAGAGTAAACCTAGAGCCGCACCCTGGCCATATTTACATCATTGACAGGCGACCTTGTGCTCAACATTTGATCAACATCATGGGTCTTTGACTGAGTGGTTTCCCTTGTGTTTGACTTCAACTTACATTATCACACCTGGGATTCGTGCAGTACCTTGATTTCCATTTGACCTTATCACTGGATATCTCACCTCTTTTTCAGCTTCCATTATTGGTTGGTTCAGAGGGTTTCTGCTGTGTGCTAGCTTCATGCTGTGCATGCTGGAAACGTACTTTGGGTTGGTTACTTAACTTTACTTCGTTTGATTCCTTCCAAATCTTAGCTTGTAGGTTACACTCATGTTGAACTGATGTGGGATGCCTTAATGCCTTCCTTCTAGCAGACCTTTTCCCATTAACTCTGACTCATTGCTCTGGGAATAAGTTCTAGATTCCTTTTGTCAGTACCTTAGGGTTTGCAGTCATCAGTGGCAGATTCTTCACTATCGACAGTGAGAATACATCATTGTCTCATGATTGATAGATTCTTCCAAATGTTTGACTTCAACACATTCATTCGCACTTGATAGATTGCACTAGGGAACCTTGATGCTCATTATCATTATCAGTGGGTTGTCTTTCGTTTGTTAACTATATACATCAATGACCGGAAATCAAATGATTTCTCACATGGTCGACCTCAGCTCATTTATTCCCATTGTGTAGAATTGTGCCATGGTGATCGGTGAAGACCTCGAGTTTGCATCAAAATGTTTTGGTTCACTTTCATAGCTCCTTTAGTTTTCTTCTAGTGACAACATCCACCCTTATATGTTGCAGTTTCATCACAGCATCATCTTATATGTTGGCTCTCGAGTTGCGTGTTGTACCATTTGTTCCACCACTTATGATTTGGTACCTGGAGATTCAGTTGTGACTTCAGTGATCAGATATCTTTACAACACCATTGATCACTCTTCTATATGTGATACTTGGACATGATTTTGACTTATACTTCCGGACAATGATCAGATGATTCGTTATGTACTTTATATTTCATCTATACTTGTATACGTATTGGATCCGCTCCATACTTCATATGCGGACATGCTTTCCTTTAACTGAGCATGGGTATGGCCGCGTCAGACATGAGCTATCTTTCTGATTTCTATCACTGGTTTTTGGCAAGCTGAAATCTGGTGAAGTCCTCTCTAGTCCTCGCAAGGTTCTTTCTATGCACATAATACATTTCGGCCATCACGTACCCCTTCTGACCTCATATATTAGGGTGAATCTATTATAGCATCATTTATCACCATTATATACTTGTTGACTTATGCATTGGCCTTGAGCATCCCTTCCATTCATACTTGTTCACATTTCTCAAAAAACAGTATTTTAAAATCCATACGTGACTCTGCCCAGATTTTTCTGTGTATACACTGAGGTCCATAAGTAGCGAACCCGCATATGCTATTTAAAATATTAAAAATATATAAAAATTTCCCTACTTTTGAGGTGAGGTTTACGGTTGTTCTTGTAAATTAACTACCCCAACCTGTGGCCTAACTGTTCCCCAACTGAAAAAACTAATTTGAGGAAGTATAAATACCCCTCAAGGGAATGGCCTAAGGGAGGAAGAGAGATAATTATAGATATTATACCCTGTTATAGCCCTGGACAAGTTTGATATTTCCATTGTGCCTCCTACACTTCCCAGATTTTCAGGAAACCCTTGCTTAATTATGATGATCACCTTCATTTTATGTAACATCCATTGTGCACTATTCATGGAAGAATTTTTGTGAGGCTGTGGCTGAACGAATCGAAACGATGGTTTGCTCGAGGCCGTGGAATATCTCAGGTGATCTCTCCACTATTTATTTATTGTACATGTCATCAATAAAAGAAGTGCCATCTTGTTCCTGATGTTCACATGTCATATATCTCTTATACATGCTTAATGATCTTGAATATTTCATTTATTGTTATTTTTATGAGATTATGCATGCTATTTTACTAACATACATAAAATATATGATGTACAACTAGGTTTTTATGTTTTTTCTTTGCTAGTTTACATGTTCTAGAGCACGAGGAGTTGTAGGGGGTTTGAACCCTACGGGATCTACTACAAACGAAGGATAAACAAGGATCTGCAATCCTTAATTTCTAGTTTAAAGCATAGAAGTTGGTTATTTGAGTCCTTCTTGTGATGACATGCCTGTGATCTGTGAAGGTTTATCAACCCAAGACCTTAGGGTAACATTACCCATAACAATATAGAGTAGAGATTATGCATCCCTCATTTCCTCCTGAACTCAATAATTGACATGAGAAATAAGGTGAGGCAAAGAAAATACCAGCATTTGGCCCATCATGGCATTATAAAACTGATAGTGAATGATTATTTGAGAGGATTAAACCTCCCTATATCTTGGTCCTCTTTCATAGACATGGATAGGGAAGCCTTCATAGCCACCCAAAAAGGACAAAACTTTGCATCTATTCTTAGAGAGAGGGAGGTAGAAGAAGAAGAAGACAAGGTTGAAGAGGAGGTAGAAGAAGAAGAAGAGGAAACAGAAAAAAAAGGAAAAAAAAAGGGATGGAAATTAAATCAGAAAACACAGAGACAATAGAGACAGAGAAATAAAAAGTTGAGGGGAAGGAGGAAGAAAAGACTAAGGAAAATAAAGGATTGGACCCTATCCAAGACAGTGAAACCTCCCCTCAAGACACCAGCATGTCACTAGACATTACAGATCAGGAAGTGGCTGCTACCCTAGCCAGTTTGAGCACACCTGTAAAAAAAAAAGGAAGAGGAAAACACCTATGTATTTCTGGTCTAGGAAGAGTCAAAGGGTGAGGCAAGGGAAACCACAGATTACCACCAAAAGCCCTATTTCCATTGAGGAATCAAAAAATAAAGATGATGAAATAAGGTTAGAAGAAGGAAGGGTGCAAGAGGTCACCTCACTTTTGAGGACCCCTCTGCCCTACATCAGAAGACACTTAGGAAGGTTGGCATCCCATACACCTCATGCAACCCCCACAGAACTTAAAAATACTAAAAAAAAATAGAAAAACGAGCAGAAGAGGGCCTTCAGCAAAAAAAATAGAGTTTTCCACATGAAACTCTATCTTTGCTACACGAAACTCCAGCAAACCCAGAATTGGGGAAAAATACCTTAGTTGAGGAAGAAAAGACAACCATATATGAGAAAGAGGTCAAAGAAGTTGAGGAAAGTGTACAAGGTGAAGGAAAAGATAAAAAATAGGGAGGAAAAGATGACAAGGAGGAGCCCACCTCACCAAAATCAGTGCTCAAAGATGTAGCAATAGTTACAAACCCAAGCCCTCAACCTAATCTAAGCTCCTACTACACAGCTCATTGACGTTTTCAACCAATCAAGTATGGAAGATAAGGAAAAAATGGCAAAATTATACATGCACAACCTTGTTTTGACAAACTTGAACATTTGGGACCCAAATCCTAGGTGGGAGACATTCAGTTAATGGCATTCGCATCATGAATGGTCAATGAAGAGACTAGAGCACAAGAAGTAAGGAATGTTATGAGGAGAGAAAATAGAGAACCTTTGCACATTAGGGCAGAACTATTCAGCCCTACGGGAGTCATCAACAACCATCTTAAGATAGAAAAGGGTCTTGCACTTGTAGAAAAGTACATCCACACACAAGCTCAAGCCGTGGCTCACTTTGTTGATGTTTCTAGGTTGTTGGTGTTATCACTCCATAATTTCAAGGCTAAAGAAAAAACCATGGAGGTAACATCAAAACCACTTTGGAGTTTAGGATCTAGCCCTCCTAAACTCAAAGAGGGATCTCTCTGTGAGACTTAGCTTTTGTTTTCTTGGAATTTTAGGCTAGTTAATGGGCTTGGAGTTTTGTTTTTGAATTGGTTTGGTTGGAATGGAAAGGGAAGGCCATTGAGAAATGGAGTCATAAGAGCTTAAAATGATCAAATGCATAAATAATCAAGCTTAAGTGCAACATGACAAGGTAGACATACTATTGGATCCTTTTGATTTAAATGAAATGTAATAGAATAAAAGCAATAGATTCAATTGAAGCTAAAGAGAAGTTAAAAATTATTTAACTTGATATCTAACGAAAACATTTAAATTACCGATAGCCAGAAACAGATTGTATGTTTCAACAAATTCTATTCATCATAGTTTCTGTAAAGTAATTTAGATTTAAGAGCACATAAGCATGGAAACAAAGAAAACCACATAGATAATGAGAAGCACTTCACCACATAGATATGACACATTAATCCTGAAACAAATTTGTCTTGTATCACTGCAAAAGATCACTTGAACTCAATGAACATCTTTACAATGAACGGTACCCTTTCTCGTTACAAATCCCAACATCTATTACTTCAAATGATGAAGTATTTATAGAAATTTTTCACCGAATATCTTAAAACTATGTTACACAAATAGAACTAAAATATAGGGATTCAAAACTAATGAATCTACTTGAAACTATATTTGTGGATTTCTGGTGAAAAAGAAGAGAAATTTGAATTTGATAGCAACTCTTATTTGATGAGGTACCCTCCAAATCAGTAACTCTCTTTGAGCTTTTTCCCCCCAAAATTCTTAAAACTAGGATTTTTTTATCCATTTTAATATCTCAATCTGAGATAGTTGTGTAAAAATTGAAAGAGGTTATTATAGATGAATATTTTGAGATAAACCTCTCTCAGTTTTCCAAAATTCTGCTCTAGTAGTTCACAATATTCTTTGCAAAAATATGTCTAAAACATGACCTTGCACAATGAGAAAAATATGCTATCAGGATGTGAATATATCTCTCATTATGTAATACCTATGTAGAATTGGAATTATTTTATTGTAATTTGGCATCTTATTAATACAAACCTCCTCTAGTTTCTCAAGATTCATCTCGGATTGGACACAATCTGTTTGACAAGAAGATGGCTAAATGGGACATTTCTGGAAAATGTGCCTTCAAATATTCTTTCAAATTTCCCAAACCATAATGTTTGTGTAAAAACATAGAGATTTTTTTGTAAATAAGGATGTTAGAAACAAAAACCTCTTTTAATTTTTAAAAATTAATTTCCACCTACGCGGGAACTGTTTTTGAAAACACTGATTAAAAACTAGAAAATTTAGGAAAATATGTCTCCAAAGATTCATCTGAATATCCCAAACCATTACATATTTTAGTAAACTGAGAGAGGTTTTTGTATATGAGGAAGTTATTAACAAAAAATTCTTTTAGTTTTTTAAAATTCAATCTCAGTTGTTTGTAAACCATGTTTAAAATTACTATGTTGTATAAGGAAAAAACATAGATTTAACTGACCATGAAACCAACATATGACATGGAAGCATAAGGAGACATGGAGGTGAGAGATAATTGGATATTTTCAAACCATCATAATAATAATCCTATATAAAATCCCGAGAGAAACTGCAACCTTAAACACCAAAAAAAAATTGCCCATATAATAATTTTTAACAAAAAATTATATGTGATAAAATCTAGCTCCATCTAGGGATGTCATCTCCTTTAGGAACTGTCAAGAAACAAAAATATCTGAATTTTCATATTAGTGCCTTATCCATTGGGTTTCTCCCAACCTCAGAAACTAACAACCTGCAACCTCCTCTTCAACTGAAACCCAACTGTAACTACAAACGGTACAATGCTGCAAACAATCCTACTTCAAACCAAACTGAAACTACAGGCTGAAAATAAATACGTGTCCAACAAGATTATTGCACACTCATCCTACACTAATCTACTGAAAGAATGCTTGATCAATTAATACAAAAAATTACAATACAAACAGTCAAGGAGCTGCTTAAGTACCGAGGATTTTTTATCGTGCTTTAGAAAAATTAAAACGAAAACATGTAATGGAAGAGGCAATTCATGGTGCATTATATCTCCACAGGGAAATAATGGCTAAAAACTCAAGCTGGAAAGGCCCTCCATGTAGTCAGCTACAAGATCATAAAAACCATATTTTGTTTGATGACCCTGAAGGATTTCTACAATTTGATCATTATGGTTGGACAGTTCATGTGTGATCTCTTTATCATACCACTTTCCCAAATGCAAATTTTCAAACTCATCCTCAAAAGAACAACACTCCTTAATCAGAAAATTATAGGGCATCATTGTATCCTCTTTTTTTGGTAGGAAACATTTTCCAAAAGGAAGAATTTGATAGTGAATATTGTGGGACTGAATTTGAGCCTCTAAGACCTCAATATCCTCCTCAATTTTGTCAGAAAATTCATCTAAAAAATTGATCTTAACTTCAGAGCTACATTTGCATGAATTTAAATAAGCAGACAAAAACTTCAGAAAAACTTCATCAATATGATAATCCTTAAACATATCCCAATATTCCTTAAAACCATGAATATAAATAGGATATTCTACACACCTTGTCATTGTGATTGATTAGGCCACTGGATCTGTCATTAAGCTCTGAATTCTTCTGATAGTGGAGTCGCCATGAATGTTCTGAACTCTGGGTTGTCTAAAAATGGAGACACCAGGTGAATGATTCACCATTCTTGTGTCTGATCATTGCCCACCATTACTAATCAAATCTAGAACTTCATAAAATTTGCTGAGGAACATGAAACATTGTTCCCCGGCATGGTCGCCACTATGTTATCACTCTGTAATTTCAAGGCTGAAGAAAAAAACATGGAGGTAACATCAAAACCACTTTGGAGTTTAGGATCTAGCCCTCCTAAACTTAAAGAGGGATCTCTCTGTGAGATTTCGCTTTGTTTGTTGGGAATTTAGGCTAGTTAATGGGTGCATAGTTTGGCTGTTGAATTGGTTTGGTTGGAACTGCAAGGGAAGGCCAATGGGCAATGGATTCAGAAGAGATTAAGATGATCAAATGCAAAAATAATCAAGCTTAAGTGTAACAGGGCAAGGTATACATGCTACTAGATCCTTTGCATTTAAATGAAATGTAATAAAGGAAAAGAAATAGTTTCAATTGAAGCTAAAGAGCAGTTAAGAATCCTTTAACTTGATATCAGAGGAAAAAATTTAAATTACCCATATCCAGAATCAAAGTGTATGTTTCAGCAAATTCTGTTCATCGTGGTTTTTGTAAAGTAATTTAGATTTAAGGTGACATAAGCATGGGAACAAAGAAAAACACATAGAGAATGAGAAGCACTTCACCACATAGATATCGAAAATGAATCCTAAAACAACTTGTCGTGTTTTACTGCAAAAGGTCACTTGAACTCAGTGAACATCTTTACAATGAATGGTAGTCTTTCTCATTACAAATCCCAACATCTATTACTTCAAATAATGAAGTATTTATACAAATTATTCACCAAATATCTTAAAACTGTGTTACAAAAATAGAACTGACATATAGGACATTAAAAACTAATGAATCTACTTGGAACTATCTTTGTGGATTTCTGGTGATAAAGAAGAGCAATTCTAATTTGAGAGAAACTCTTATTTGATGAGTTGGCCTCCAAGTCACTAACTATCTTTGAGATTTTTCCTCCCAAAATTTTTAAAATTAGGGTTCCATTGCCCCTTTGATTATCTCAATACAAGATATTTGTGTAAAACGTGAAAGATTTTATTGTATATGAAGATGTTTTTGAGATAAACCTCTCTCACTTTCTCAAAATTCCACTCCAGTTGTTCACAATATTCTTTGCAAAAATATGCCTAAAACAAGACTTTGCACATTCACAAAAACAAGCTGTGAAGATATGAATGTATATCCCATTATGTAATAACTGTGTAAAATCAGAAGTAGGTTATTTTAATTTGGCATCTTAGGAACAAAAACCTCCTCCAGTTTCTCAAGATTCATCTCTGATTGGCCACAATCCATTCAGAGAAAATATAACTAAACGAGAGATTTCCAGAAAATGTGCCTTCAATGATTATTTCAAATTTCCCAAACCATAATGTATGTGTAAAAACGAATAGAGGTTTTTGTGAATCAGGATTTTAGAAACAAAAACATCTTTTATTTTTTGAAAATTAATTTCCACCTGCATGGGAACTGTTTTTGAAAACAGTGGCTAAAAACTTGAAAATTGAGGAAAATATGTCTACAAAGATTCATCCAAATCTCCCAAACCATAGCAAATTTTATAAAATTGATAGATTTTTTTTATGTATGAGGATGTTATCAACAAAAACCGCTTTTAGTTTTTAAAATTCATTCTCAGTTTTTTGTAAACCATGTTTGAAATTAATGTGTTGTATAAGGAAGAAAACATAATTTTAACTCACCATGAAACAAACATATGACATGGACGCGGAAGGAGACATGGAGTTGGGAGATAATTGGAGATTTTCAAACCATAATAATAATAATATTGTATCAAATACTGAGAGCAACTACAAATTTAAACACCCAAAATTTTTTTTCCCATATAAATAATTTTTAACAAAATTTATATGTGATAATAGTTGTGAGATGAGTGCATAATGGCAAGTAAAAGAAGATGGAATAAACTCCCTCATATCCTTATAAACATGGAATACCACACACCAGAAAGATTGAGAGGTGCCTTAGAAAGAGAACCACTATACGAGAGGGCCATGTAAGCCAAAAAGATTTAGTGGCTTGGTTTTAAGCTCAATCCACCCTTTGTTGGGGCTAAATGATGGAAAACGACCAATATGAGAAGAAAAAAGAGTGGGAAGAAGCGTAAAAGAATGATGGCTTTTACCCTCCTAAAGGTACTCCCACACTTGTTCCTTAGGAAGTCAGAGGGTCCATCAAAGCTTTGAAAGAAATGCAGAAGGAGGACTAAGTTTCTCATAGGATGAGCAACCATTTGGTAGGGGGGTGATGAAGAGCTCCATCATCAGGTACATTTGGAGGGGATAATTGTCACCTTTTTTCCTTATTAAGTCTCTTTTTATCACATTTTAATTATATTATGGTGATACGTTGCTAGTGTAGATGGTGATTAAGGCTTGCCATACTTTGAATGCCTAACATGAGTTAAATGGAGGAAAATCACGAAGATATTACATTTTTTATTACGATTTTTCCATTGAAGCTCGAAGTAGACAACAAGGAGAGATTCTAGGGGTATTTTCCACCTCCTTAACTCCCAAAGGCATCCAAGCGATCCTCAAGACTCCCTCCAACATCTCGAAATCAAAGGCAACCAAGAAAACTCAAGATCAAGTGCACCAAAGCTACACTTCACTTGCAGTCAAAGTGGACACATCACCTAATTTTTAGGGAGATTTTTGTACCTACCCTCTAGGTTAAATAGGGCTGAGAAAGAGCTCATTAGGATTCAAACTTTAAAGGAAGATAATATAATATTAGCTGTTGTAATAGGTTTTTGAGACTTTCATGTTGATGTAATGAGACTATTTTTTGCAATAAAATGAGTATTCAGATTGTGCTTCACTTATCTAGTTTTAGAGGGCTAGGGTTGTTGGTTAGGGCCCAATCCATTAACCTTAGTCTCTCTTGTGTATTAATTCTTTACTTTTATGTCATTGTATCTAGTTTTCTTATGAGTGTTTAGCTAGTTTGCTTATTTATTCAATTCATTGTTTTTAGTTTGCTTCCATTTTCCTTTTTCTGTAGATTAAGCTTGCTTACATGTTGGTAGAATATTTTATAAACTTGAAAAGTTGTGTCAAGAATCCCTCTCTCATCTCTTTCATTGGAGCTTGAGGAGGCTATACCTTCTCCACAGGCCAAAATTTCTTTTCAATTTATGATTTCTTGGAATGAATAGTTAGGTTGTTGTAGTGTCGTGGATATGTTTAGAATGCTATGTTAGATTTATGTTTGTAGGCCAAAGTAGGTTTTATTTCCAAATTCAACTCATCTTTTCCACATCCCTCATCATGAATTTGTCAATATTTTTTGTATGAACAGGTAGTTTTCTTTCATGTTCAAGTAGCACAACAAAGGAAGACTTCACCAACACCTTCACCCTCATTTCTCACCCTTCGTCAACCTTTTTTTCCTCAAAATTTCCATGAGACCTGTTTTCAGAATTTTTTATCTTCATACCATGAGCAAACCCTAGAGGTGTAAGACAGGCTTCTCAAGGGGTTATGAGCTTGGCCAAGGGGATTTCCACCTTCCACTCATCTAAACACACCTTCACTCCACCTTCCCTATAGTTTTCTCAACCATTTTTTTCCTCGGATTTCCCTCGAACTGTTTCCTATAGCTATTCGGGACTTTCATATAGCACTACAAGAAACCTATAGTAGCACTAGTGCTTTCTCCTCCTAGTTGCAAGACAATGCATTTATAAGAATAGTTAGGTAATGATTAGCTGCATGACTAAAACCATGATAGATATAACATAAAGTAGACAGAGTGTGTTTATCCATTTAGCCCAACAGAGTGTGATCAAGTTAGTTTTCTTTATGCAATTTCAATTCAGCAATTTAATTCATGCAAGATGCCTAGTTTGCTTCTATTTCTTATGATAGATTAATGTGTATATTTCTTTCATTGCATAGTAGTTAGATGTACTTTCTTGCTGTAGAATAGTTCTTTCCTTGCTAATAGAGTAATTTATTTGAATCATTTTTAGCCCTAGGTCTAAATTCATAAGTGTGACATACTTCATCTAGAAATCCTAGAAACAACACCCTTTCATAGAGCTCAAAAGAGGATGACATGAGTACAATGCATATGTTGTGTATATAGCACTGTTACCTCCAATTTTGTATGAACCTCGGGTTGACAAATTAAAGTAGGGTAGCCTCTTGGAGTTGCAACATTCTTGGTGCAATATCAGGGCTCACCAACGACATCACTGTAACCATGAAAAACACCATTCATATGCAACAAGCACACATATACCATAATCATACTAAACACACATGAAACCAACATAAACACATGATCCACAGACCGCCCATTAGTCTAAGAGTTGAATCAAGCATTGATACCACTCTGTACCACCATCCTCCAACATCTACCCAAGAAACCGACCAACGAGGATAAACGTGTGACGACGGGCTACTATAATGAGATTCAACCTCATAGATGAGATTAAGGAAGTGGAATTGATGGAAACAAGAGAAACACACCTTACACAACATCGACAACATCCCCATGAGGTAACCCAACCTTCCATGCCCTTGACCCCTCAGGGAGACTGATGTTTTAGCCTTTTTGGACCATAGTCGTAGGCATGCCAAGGTAAGGTAGTGGCGGGGAGCCTATCAGCACAGGAAAAACATAGAAATCATGCGTCTAGGGCCCCAATTGGTTAGTTCTGTGACTACAACTTCGGGATTTGTGAGACCCTTTCAGCCCTCGAGCCCATATCACTACCCATAACTTCATGAAACTTTAGGAGATGATAATAACATTAAAAAAAAGGTATGAAAGAAATCACATGATCAACAAGACATCTATACCCCTCGTATCCATGACATGCATTTCCTCCAGCATGTCACAAGCATTGTATATACAAGTGTAGATAACATATTTAAACATAGGGGTCTCTTACTTATCTGAGAATCACTGAGAAGAATTTATCCCTTACGTCATTAGCTGAAAAACAGTCTATTTGACCATATGTTCATTGTGCATTCGATTACAAGCAAAAACATGGATAGAGCAATGCATCATACTGATCAAATACATTCTTGTAACCAACATAATAACAATAGAAGTACCATGGATACAACAACAATAGGATCCACATATAAGTCAATATATTTTCATACAAAATACCAAAGGGATGAGATCTTCATTACAAAATGTAAAAAGCAACCAGAGATGGGACTTCCACATTCCACCCGAGCATAGATTGGCTGATCCAAGTCTCACTTCAGCCAATCACCTCGTGCCATATTCCAAACATGAATGTGGGACTTGAAATGAAATAACCAACCAGGGAATCCCAAGGTTAAACCACCACACTCTCATTGTATATAAATCATGCTTTACCATGATCTACAAACTATCACTAGACCAAAAAAAACATGGATATCATTGTATTCTCTCTGCCTAAACTGTGCATAATTTTCCTATCTCTTAGTTTCTCAGGCTTTACCGCAAAACATAGTCTGAATCAGGGGTCACTAGGCCATAAACCAAAACATACTCTCAAGGATTTACTGAAATCTCAAACTTAGGATTCCCATGCCTGAATGGAGAGAAACCCACCACCTCTAAGTATTTACCGCAATCCAAACCAGGATTACTAGGCCATAAACCGAGGAAAAAAATGAACCGATTCTACAATCATTCAGAGATCCACCTCACTTAGCTTGGAATCCATCCGGTAATCTAGCTGAACCAAAACATGAGAAAACTACAACACCATGGCCACCCAGAAATGGAAAGACTAGGCTGAATACATTGCCACACCTGGAAAAACCCATGCCAAGAAAGAAAAAAACCACATGCAATACCATGCATTCAAAATCAAGAAAATAAACCATACATGCAAATAAATACCTACAAAGAATCTTTTTGTAGTTGCTTGATTCCTGCTCCTCCTTTCTTTCTTCCTCCTTCTTTCTACTTTCTTTCCTTTCTTGGTAAAATACCAAAGTGCTGCAATAAACTCATGAGAGAGAGAGAGAGAGAGAGAGAGTAATGAGAGAGCTCCAAAATTAAACCAACGAAAGGTAGAAAAATCTTGCCAACTGATCCTCATAAGCTTCTTTAGAGATGAGGCCTTTATTTTCTTCATTTTCCACTATTTTCCTTCATTTCCTCCTCACATGCAATGTGTGACCTTTCACCTCCTTTTTATCCTATTTTCCATTATTTTCATAAATAAATGTGCCAAAAATTCCATTTTTCCTTTCCAAAGCCTTAGCCTTTACTGTTGCCAATTTTCTTAGCCATATTAACTGTTGAAGACCCACATTAGGATGTTTTTCCCAACATTAATCTTGGAATAAGTTTCCCATCAACCATGGTTATTATTTTTAACATCATTACATGGAATTTTCACCAGGGTTGTTACGCACACCTCTCTATCTCCCTATCTCTATTCTTCTCTCTCTATATCCCTCGTCTCCCCTTCCTCTCTCCCCCACTCTCCCTGCTACAACTCCATTTCTATCTCCCTCCCTCCCCTTCTCTCACTCTCCCACCATCATGCACTAACTCTCTTTATCTCCTATTTCCTCTCTATATCCCTCCCTCTCTCGTTATGTCTCTCCACGTCACTCCCTCTTCCTCTCTCCCACATCTCTTTCTCTACCCTGCATATTTGTCTTTGTCTCCCTATCTATCTCATTATCTCTAACTCTCCATTACTCACATTCCCTCTCTGGTTATTTATCCACCCTCTCCTCTAAAAACTATCACTCTGTTATCATCTAATTTTTCACCCTTGGCATGAAATATATATACCCTATATTAACTGAAAGAAGTTGAATTATAATATACACATTTAATATCCCTATAAAAACATACTTAACTACTCTATTTCTCCATTTAGTTAGGAAAGTGGTGACCCGTTTCTCTGTCATAGTAAAAAAAAGAGTCTAATTATTGATTTCAAAGACTAAATTCTCCTAGATGTAGGTGTCTAGATTCATCTTTCCAGATCTATGAAAATAATATATAATGATAACCTTCTAAGGAAGATATATGGATATAGACAAAATATAATACCATCGTGATTGTGACATTTCTCAAAAGAAAAATCTTTTCATTTATTTGCTAACCCTAACAATAGTGAGTTAGATGAGGAGGATAATGGACAAAGGAATCCAATATGGAAATATTTACACAAAATATATGATATTATAAACATTCTCACCCTTTTGAATGTAAAATTCATTATGCTTTCTACCCATGTATTTTGTCATATTTCATGACTGATATGGGATATGAATATCCATGAGTATTCTTATTAGATCTATAATTTCACAGCAATGGATATTCATTTATAAAAAAATGATTTTTTTTTTGTCAGTGATGTCTGTAGGTTACATATATTGGTAGTGGGAGTAGGATCTCTAATTTCTAGAGCAATTTCATCTACAACTAATCTAGTTAAATTTAACGTCAACTAGTTAAGGGTGACGTGAGTTTACCATCCATATCTTTCTTCCAATGAGTATGGAGTGGTATGAGCAAGAGATATAGAAGAAAATTATTCAGTGTTTTACCCATAGTTTCTTATATATTTAAGGGTAAGGTTTGTGAAGCATTAGTCACCTTTCATAGGGAAAAAATTGTGCCAACACACTCTCTCTATATCTCCCTCTTCCTTTCTCTTCACCTCCCCTCACTAACTCCCTACTTCAATCCTTATTGACAACATCCCTCTCTCTCCCTATGGAAATGATTTTACCATCCATATCTGACTTCGAATGAGTATGAAGTGGTATGTGCAAGAGAAAGCATTAAAATCCTTTCTAATGGATTGCATCATACTATACATAGAAGCTATAGAAATAGTAAGACACCATAACAATCTCAAGATGTATCGTGGTCTTAAAGTTACCATCAACTAGCTCCCTATTTTTACATAACAACCCCATTAGTCTTTTACATCTTAATCTCCATTTATAACTAGTTTCCCTCCTTAATTGGTTTTCCACTTGGTTCCATACTTTTCTTTGCTTTCCAAGTGATCAATATCTCGCACCATGCTCCTATTCCTTTTTTATTTTTATTTTCCTCTTTTCCTTTATTCTTTCTTAATGGTAGCCCTCACCTCTTCCCTTTTCCCTCCATTCCTTTTACCAACCCCTTCTTCCTCCTATATTTCTCTATCTACATGCATTTTTTTATTGTCCCCTTCCCTTGCCTTGATTAGTTTCACTTTATCTCTTTAATTTCATGCTTCCATGTTTCCCTTCTCTTTATTCTCATATAGTCTCACTACATTATTTTTGTGTTTTTCTAATAGGTTCTTTATTTTAGATGCAACTTTTTCCTATGATAGATCCTTGCCATAGCTTCTTTCATTACGCTTCTTTAGTTTTGATTCTTATATTATTTAGATTCTTAGTGCTATTTTTTATTGTATCATTATATTTCAACCTCACATTAACATATATTAAGACTTTATGATAATATCAACATATCTTTTAGATTTTATTCCATGATAGATCATCATTAGACATTATGTTAATTAATATAGCTATCATAAATAAAAATAATTTTTAATAAATAAATATTAGTTATATATAATATAATATAGTTATTATTAATATAATATAATGTAATTATTGATCTGGTATAATACACCCCTATTATTATTATTATTATTATTTTTGAGGTTTTTTATTATTGATTTTTTTGCTTTTCTTAGCTAGCTTATTCTAAAGTTCTCGCTTCTCTCTCTTAGACATATATATACTGGCATCCATTCTAGATTTTCACTGAGGAATCGACCTTAAACATGAATCTTAATTGAGATTCGAAAAGTTGATCTTAATAGAAATGGAAACTATGGGTGATCATCCATTCATACTTCTAATTATGGAATAAAAAACATAAATGGTTAAACTTGTACATATTGATTTATTTGGCCCTTTTCATTCCTCATTACTTTTAATAATTCATAGAGGTATATTTTAGATCAATAAAACTAATGGTTTCACCAAAAAATGGATTACCAATATTGAATGGAAGTGCTCTAATCCTTTCCACATGAGATTTAAGCATGAGACTAGATGGGGATAAGACTATGACTTGATGGAGACTAAAACCCACAAAAATTAACTTATCTACAACTTATGGATTTCATTAATCTCATGGAATCATAAATTAGTCACTAACTCTCATTTCTTTTCTTATTGATTTACAAAAATCTTTTGGCACTATTGCTAGAAATAATCTAGACACTAGAAGATAGTGATTTTCATTTTTTGTTGAGTGTCATAAAAATAAGGATTTACTTATGTATATGTGAGAGTTCATTGTAATTATAATCTATATTATAACTTCATGTTGAGAAAGAGTCAATCATTGTGATGTTTAGGGGTGTAGTGTCTCTGGCTAAACACGAAGAAAGATATTCATTACACTACATATTGCAACATACTGTTTAAAAAATGATATGAGATTTTGGTGGTATTACCTCTAGGGAAATGTTGAGGAACTATGAGTGATTTATGAGTAATGTATGATAAAAAAACCTTAAAAATTTGAATAATTGTGGTGCAACCATGGAAAAATAACAATATGTTAACTTGAAACAATGATCAAAGGTACTTTCAAAAATAATTTGAATATGGTATAAAAAAGATAAAATATATGAAACTCACTTATAATCCTAAATATATAACGATGTGTGCAAGGTAACATTTAAGTCCCATGATACGTCAGTGGTGATCCCAACTTGGGAAAATAGCAGCATATTAACTTTGAAGGAGGTGCTTCGCTAATGAATCTGAAAATATTTTAAAAATGATGAAATATAAGAAACGAAGTAACTTTCAAATACATAATTTCTATTTAGAGAAATTATGTCTATGTACATGAGGTTTTAGACTTACTAAAATTGTTATGTTATTTTTCATGCAAAATAAAATGCATATGTTTCCATTAGTGAAAATTTTAAATGCTTAAATAATGGAATCTTGCTACATAAATTTCTAGACTTGTAGAAAACAAGTTTCTCTTGAGCATATATATTTATCAAAATTTATATATATTTTTTGTGAATTTAAATTGGTATTACCTAAATATATCAAAACATCAAAATGTGACTCCTAGATGTCCATGTTTTCCTAGGCTCATCATAGGTAGTGTCAATCTACCATAAGGGAAACTAGGTATATTTACCTCTTATCAAGAGGAAAGACAAAAAAATAAACCCAAATACTCGACGTCAACAAACATTTTACCTACAAAGATACAAATAGAAAATCCGTGGACGTACATAGAATGAAACCATGAGTCCAAAGAACTCACTCGAGTATAATCCTTGGCATTGGAAAATAGAGGATTTAAATATGTCACCTCTCAATAGATATGGCTCTTCATGTGTATATTCGGGCATCCAAATTCTCAAAGCATGAATTATGGAATTGTTTGGCATGCTTGATGTCATGGGGTAGATAAAATGTCATATGTCTCCTCTTGTTTCTCCTTTAGAGCTATTTCTAGGAGAATTTTCAACTAATAATGAAGAATAATATATTTAATGTATTATTTCCATCTTCCCCTCGATTGACTAAGGTATGCAAACGAATTAGATACCTCCTCTAGGATTTTATATTTAGATAAATCTTGGCAATCATCAACATAAAGACACTAAAGATGATGAATCTCAACATGGATAATGAGAGGGACAAAAAATTGGTATATTGATACAACCTCCTATGCGTATGAATGGGAATACTTTCTACCTTGAGGTCCATAGATAGCTCGCCTCCTCTATGGTTATGCATGTGCTATTAAGGAATGGAGATTGAGAAAAAATAATGCAAAATGCAGAGGATGGAAATCCAAATTGAAGTGGAAGAGAAGCATGTATAAGGGATACATAACAAAAATCATAAATAAGAAATTGTAGGAGATAGGTATGGAAAGAAGAGGCAGAAAAGCAGAAGGGAAAGTGTAGGTTTTAGCCATGTATAAAACTTACCTACAAACAATTTCATAAAACAGAAAAATATAAAATGGTGAGAACATAAAACAAATATACACAGATATTTTCCCCTAGATTCTAAAACTGAGATTACCATATTGATTTTTTATTATATCTCATTCAATGTTACCATATATATATATATATATATATATATATATATATATATATATATATATATATATATATATATATATATATACATGTAATAATTCTGTATTTTTGGAATAGAAAATAATTGTAGTTCCCTTAACTAGATATACAAAATTCCATGGGAAGTAAAACAACATGCCAAAAGCCATGTGTGAAAGGCATGAAAAAAACCACTGTTAGGTCTTCCCACCATCTATGGTTCTAACCCCCATCCTTGGGTTTGCATAAAAAAAAATTCCTGCAGTGCTTCCCACGATCCCGTGCAGGGGGGCTACCGCCCCCCTCCAAACCCCCCGACAGGGGTGGCTGCCATACCCCTTGCTGCACCCGGTGCAATGTACAATGTGATTTAAGGGCAGGATGCAGACATTCATGCTCTAGGAGGCCACTCCAACACCTCTCTATATCTCACTCTTCCTTTCTTCAACTCCCCTGCCTCTCTCCCTCCCTTAGTCCTTCTTCACAGCTAACCCCCCCCCCCCCCCCCATTCTCTCTCTCTCTCTCTCTCTCTCTCTCTCTCTTCCATTATTTTTCAATATATTCTCTCTCTCTCTCCCCTCCATTATTTTTCAATCTCCTTTCTCTCTGTCTCTCTCCCCTCCATTATTTTTCAATCTCCTCTCTCTCTCTCTCTCTCTCTCTCTCTCTCCATGTTTAACAATATTGTCACATATTATTTCCAATATATATGTTTAACCAATATATTAATTATTTTTATAATTAAGAATTATAATTATAGTTTAAAATAAAGTGATAATCTACATTTTTTTTATGAATTTTTTAATCTTAGCAATGTGATATATATCATGAAATAGACTTTACATTTTTTATCCCTATTGTGATTGATTCCTTGAAGCATTTACTCACCATTTAATTTATATAGATGTAATAGTTTTATTGCATATTTAATTTCTTTGTAAAGATATCTCTGATCATCTATCATTATTGACTAATTGTTTTTGTCCTTTTGTTGTAACCCATACATCATGTTTTCAGCCATACATCAGGAAAGACTAGCATTTCCACCAAACATATGCCTCTTTTAGGTTTTTTTCTTTTAAATTACTCATAACCTATTCTTTTTTCCAAAATAAGATTTCAATTCAAATTAGGATTAAAATTGGGTTTAACATAGATAAAAGTGATCTTCTAATATTTCATATCATAGAAAAAAAATTAGGGGGGCGAGATTGATTTTGCTATAATCATTATTATATTCTCTTCATTTTCATAATTTAGTATAAAAATTATTAGGATTTTATTATATATATGTAAAGGAAGGTTATATTTTAATCACTTTAGGGTAAAAAAAACTTTGATTTCTAAAAATTTTCAATCAATCTATAATGTTTATAAAGTTTTATAAAACTTAAATATTAAATTAATTTTTTTGGAAATTAAAGGTTAATTTTTAAATTTTTGAAATTTAAATTTTTATTTTTATTTTTATTTGGATGATATTAATAAAATGACTAATTTTATGGATTTTTATTAGATTTGTCATAATTTAATTTATTTAAAAAATTAAAAAATAAAATAAAATTTTCATAGCTAACAAATGTCCTAAAATACACCTATCAGATCTTAATATTTACAAAATACACATATCAACTCTTAATAATTATGAAATATTTTATGAGTGCAACAATTATCACACATATCAAATGTTGATATTTACAACTCTCAGAACATACACATATCAACTCTTAATATTTATGAAATATTTTATTAGTGCAATAATTATCATACACCATTCACAGTACACCAAATCTAGTAATTAAAAGCAAGGTGTACCTCTACTCTTATAGACCAGAGTTGTCTACTGACCCAAAAAAATAGCTCTTAAGACAGTTTTTCGCTGGAATCTGGTTAATTTTTTTTCAAAAAATCAGGTAGTTGGAGTGTTTGAATCATGTTTTTTATGGTGGAAATGGATTCAGCCCTATCAAAAACGAGTGGGACAGGAATTTCTTAGTTATTTTGTTGGTTTTTAGACTACGCATTGTACACATAGTTACCTTATTATTACTATTTAAAAAAAGACCTATTAAAATATTACTCACCTTCCACATATCAACACTTAATATTTATGAAATATTTTATTAGTGCAATAACCATAACACACTCTTCACACTACAAAAAATCTAGTAATTAAAAGCAAGGTGTACCTCTACTACTCTAGACATAGCTACCTTATTATTATACATGCGGCATGAATGGTATTACTCATTCAACTTTGAGTTTGACTAAGTATTAGTTTTTCTTTGACCAAAAATATTTGCTTCTTATCCATAGTTTAACATTATGAATTTAAACCCCGGATGCGGGTGCCTAGCTGTAAGAGTTCGGGCCACATGGGCGCCATGTGGCAGGGCAGCTGTTAACCCCACACGCTCGCACATGGTCACCCGCCTATTGTTAAATGTCGTAGCATGCGGACGATAATTTCATTCTCTGCCATCTTTCTCAAGACGTCCTTCCCTTGCATAACATTAACAACTCCTCGTCCTGCTGCAATGGCTATTAATTCAACCCACCGCGCTCCTCAAGCCTCCATTCGGCTCTCCATCCAACTCTCTGTGTTTGCCTCCTGCATTTCCTTTCAACCCTTGGCTCTTGGCCTTGAAAAGTCCTAGTGCAGCTATCCCTTGATGAATTCTGGCGGTGGGAGCCCCTACCCTGTTCTGAAGATCGTTCCCTCCCTGTCTTGCGCTTCTACTCCTTCGCTCACCATGCTAAGGCACCAAAGAATGCATTGTCGACATGCTGGTGGGCGCGGCCTCCCCTCCATACCTCCTCTCTCAATGGCCTTGGGCAGGGAATTGAACCTCTTTGTGGGTTGGGAAGAGTCGAGCAGGCTTGACCCTGTCAACCTTTCTGCTCAATTATCCCTTCAGCTTCGGGTCTCCCTGCTTGAATCCTTGGGCATTTGTCCCAAGAAGCGCCCGCGTAAGTCTACTCTGCAGTCCAAGCCAGCTTTCATTGCCTGCAAGATGAAAGCCCTGCCTGTGCAGAGCACCTCTAGGAGTAGCCATTGCACTAGCAGTGGCTCGAGCTCCAACGACGGTCGAGGTTCTAGCAGTGACGAGGGCGGAAAGGATGAAGACATCAACGCACTTGCAACCACCTCCAATCAGCCAGATGCTCAGGTGTCACCTCTGCCTCCGAATTCTACCCACGCGCCGAGCAAGGAGGATGATGAGTCTTTTTATGTTTGCAGGATTGTGGAAGAAGATCCCAACCCTCCAAAGAAGAATGAAGGTCTACCTTAATTCCATTTTCTGGGTGCTCTTCTCTCACTCTAGTTATCTCATGGCGTTCTCTAGTTTACATTTGCTTTGGAACCTCTCTCTGCTATGTTTAAGTTTCAAAACTGTTTATGCCGGTTTCCCATCCGGGGCAGCTCTTAATTTTTGTTACTTATGGACGTTTCCCCATCTGAGGCAATCCTTATTTTGTTATCAAACTCTTGACACATCCCTCCGAAATTGGCTTGCCAAATCCGGAGGACGAGTGTTGTAGTGTTTTGTCGTGTATGATATAATAGAAATAGTCTAAATTAGAAAAAAAAACACTAGGAATTTATTTTTTGTTACTTTTTATAATTATTTATTGTGGGTTATTTAGTAAGTTCTGTTTTTATTAGTTACTAATTTTTTTGTTTTTAGTTTTCTTTATTTATTTTTTTGTAAGCTTGGTAGTTCCTTTTATTTTTTCACTTTTTCACTTTTTTTTTTTTTTACAATTCTATTTTCATCAACATGTCCAGATACATCACCCCGATCGAGGAAGGGAATTGAACCTGTGATGAGTGCTATAACAGCCCGCTTCATCACCGTTTAACCAAGACCCCACAGACTATTTTTCTTTATTTTTATTTAACTTCTTGATTTGTATTTTTTTCCTTTATTTCCATTTTTATAACTTATTGTTTTTTTTTTCATATTTTCAATTTAAGATGACTTATAATTATACTCTCTATATATAATATTAATTAATAATTTTTTTTTTAAATAAAAATTCACAATATAATATTTTAATAATATTTTTTTATTTTTTTAATGAATTTTTGTTTTATTATTTTTTAATTTAAATAAATTATATTTAAGCTAAGACAAATAATAGTACTATTATGTACTTCTTATTATTATCAAAAAAACTATTAAAACATTACCCATCTACTTTACATTTAGGTGTACTTTAAAAGTATTTGGTTCTCATGTCATTCTCATGTCTGTTTCAATAGCCGATTATTATATGGCGCTCTTCTTCTGGTTTTGGATTAAACTTTCGGCAACAAAGGGTTTTATTTGCATCAACGAAATCAAACAGACACGTTCGATTTATTCTCCATCCATTTGTCAATGATAAAACTCAAAGCAGACTCGGGTTGCGGTCGAAGAATTGAACATTGCTTTTTATGGTATTTCAAATAATTAATATCGTAATTATGTTTATATTATGATAAGCTAAATGGTGTACCGTTGACGCACTTACCTTTTTAAATCAAAACCCCGATCGACAAGTGGAAGAGCTTTTCCAAACTTTATTGATATTTGATGATTTTAATAACTTTATTAATATTTAAACTTCAAATATTTCGCTTAATACAATAACATTCTAAAATAATATAAATATATTTTAAAATTTTTAATTAAAATAAACATACTTTAAAAATGCTCCATAGGATGAATATATTTTAAAAAATTTAATTGTTATCAAAATTTTATACTGAGAGACGTCATTTTTTTGAAAATAAAAATATTAAAGTGATGTTAATTTTAAAAACTTTATATAAATAAACTTCAAACATATTGATCATTGCTATAAAAGTGATATGATATTTTTAAAATTCATATATTTAATTTCTAAATAAAATTAAATATTTATATTTTAATAAATTAATTATTCAGAATTGATAATTGATTAGTTTATTGTAATAAAAAAATTTATATAATTTTTTAAAAAATCACAAATTTAATTTCTAAATAAAATTAAATTTAAATTTAAATTTTGTTACAATATCATGGGCTAATATCATGACTTATCAATACCATGTATCTATAAACTATAAAACATTTCAATATCAAAATATTTTTATTTCAATTTAATTTTATACAATACAAATATCCTAAGCATTGATATTAATCTCCATTTTATTATAAATATTATTAATTTGTAAATAAAGTTTATTGTTATTTATTATTTTTTTTCTTTAAAAAAACCAAATACTAACAAGCAACACTACATATTACAATTGTTATATAATATCATCTGTACATAAAAGAAAGATATTTATTGATTCTTGTAAATTAAATGACGCACATTTTTCTTTACTTTTTTTTTTTTTGGTAAGCTTAGGTAGATCTTTCCCATTTTCTATTAATTTAAACCGGGTAGCAAATATACAAAAATTAGACCTGAACCTGCCTGTAGGAAACCAGGTCTGTTGGCCATCTAAGTGCACAGTATGTCAACCAAAACATAGACAGTCTTAATAACCTGCACAATATCTATCAATACTTAATATCCAAGTCTGGAAATACTACCATAAAAAAGTAACTGTTAAGTTTAAACATGATATCCTTAATCATCCTCTGACTCCACAGGAGCAGGGTCTTTAGCACTGGAACCACGCAATTTAACTTCAACCTGCTGCAATGACTTGATATCCTTCTCCATCCTTCTTAGTCTAGCATACTGATGCAACTGACGGAAATTAATTTCCTGAATGTTTGTGTTAATATCTGCCAGAGTAGATTCCAGCTTGGATTCTGCTATCGCTTGAGTCGACATGAGGACTCTAGAGGATAAAAAGTGGACCCTTTGTGCCCACTATCATGGTGTTCTAACAATGGTGTCTATCTTGCCCGCGAGTTGTACGATAACCTCGCTTTGTCTGCCAAGTGCATTAGTTTTCTTCATTGACAAGCAATCCCACCAATCTATAGAATCCTCGGTCGCGATTGCCATGTTCGACTTCATTCGCCTGGAAGGAGGACTCTACTACTTTCTTTACCTGGTAAACTTCTTGTGATTTTCAACATTTGTCCAGTTCTTGGAATCGCTTCAAGCTGTTTGGACGCTGTCGACAATATCTGTATGACAGACTCTTCCATATTCGCAGCCACTCCTCCAGAAACCCTAAAGTTCGCTACCATCATCGCTCTCCCGCAAAACCTAGAATTGCTGCGAAGAAGAATGGAATTTTATTAACAACGGATTATGAATTTTCAGATTTATTTCACCTGTTCGGTCGAAATCGGTATCTTTCTTTCAGATATAATTCTGGCCTCCTCAGAAATTCATTTCCAGCAGCACTTATTCTATAATATTTTTTTTTTACGTTGAACCAATGTTTCAACTATCTGTGCCCATACTTTCAGCTTTCTATATTTCAACTATTTCCTTTTCTCCCTGAAATTCTCTCATGGTTTACCGTTCTGGCAAGGATGTATTCTTTGTCAGAGATTTATGTTGCTGCAAGGGTGCACAACAACTGAAGTAATAATTCTAAAGTAATAGAAGATCCATGGATTTAGGATAGCCATAGTTTAACTGGACTGTTTTTTTTGCCCTGGAAATCATTGAAATTCAGGTAAGATTTTAAGAAAATCTGGTAAGGATTTTTGTAAATCCAAGTTATAGTTATCAATCTTCAATATTTAGTGTGTTCTAGAAGTTTTGGATGGTGCTGAATCTATTTTCACTATCAAAAACATGATTCAAACACTACTATTGCTACCAAAATTTCTGAAAAAAAAATTCCCTGAATTCCTGCCAATTTTAGCCATCCCCACAATTCCTATGGCTAGTTAGACAACCCCTTTAGAATAAGAGCAATGCACAATATAATGCGGCATTATGTAACGCTTCTGATAAGCCATGCGTTCATTAGGTCTTCAATTTTAGGTGGTCACGTTTACGGCTGTTCTGCTTTTTTGATATCCAGGTGCTACAAAGGCAAAAAAAAATATGTCCTCTATTAAATACCATATAGATTTGAAGATATTGCTCGTCCGATCTAATATATAATTTAACTTTTTGTTTCAAAATATGTATTATTTACTATTTCTAAATATATAAAAAGCTGTTGGAAAATCTAATTCCAAGAATTATCATAATTGTTTATCAACTGTCATAGCATGTTAGACTTTAGTCCATCCAAATGTCACAGTATATTAGTATATTAGACTTTAGTAGTCTAACTCAAATGAACACCAGTTCAGTGATTTAAGCTTTTTGAATATTAAGAAGAATATCTACTCCATGCTTTTCATTCCTTAAGAAAACCACTATATTTTGGTTTGGCAAATACCACAAGAATCCGCGATGTCGAACTCATCCTCTGTTTATTGCAATGTAAATATCAGTATGACAAGGCTCCCAAAGGATCCAAGAAGTTGAGCTTCAAATGACCAACTCGCACCTTTCAAAGGGAGGGTTTAAACCTTCGATGGATTATGAAACATTCAAAATTGTTAGATATCAACCGTTTTATATTTTTGTATGTCCTACTGTAACAAATCTAGATGCAATAGCCACTATGAGGTATTGTGGTAAAGCATGAGGAATATCTTTGAAATACTAAAATGGAGTTTCTTGTATTTTCTTTTTATAATGACTAGTGTTTTTTATTAAAGTATCTAGGGAGGAAAAGAGCTAGGTTTTTAATTTTTTTATTTTTATTTTAACATGTTGAATATATCAGTTTGATGAGGGTAAGATTAGGGTGGGGATTAGAAGTTTGATGAGAGTAAGATCAAGGTGGGAATTAGAACTGGTGACTTTTCATTAAGGGTGTTTAACAAAGTATCTAATCAATTTCTATGCAAGACTAGTGAATTCTATATCAATCTTATTATATGTCAAATGAATAAAATTTTTAAATAAAAAAATGAAGTCTAGAACGGCTCTAAGGCTTATATAGTTGTAAGGCATACATAGTTCTTCCAGAGATTAGACCACCAAACCTGTAAAACCATTTAACCATAGCCACTGGTAATTGATAACTTACCAGTAAGTCAGCTTCTGAGTCTCAACTTATTCTTTTATCTTATCTGTTTTCTGATTCTGCATTAAACTGTGCTAGCTTATTAATTTAGCATTTCTAATTTCATTCAAGATCGCTACTAACCATTCTGTTTTCTGATTCTGCATTAAACCGTGATAGCTTATTGATTTACCATTTCTAATTTCATTCAAGATCGCTACTAACCATTTGTAAACTCGTTATTAATATATTTGTGATATTGTGAACGATTTATCTGCTCCGTATTGTCTTTATGATTAATCATATTTGGTCATTAATCACATTCATTGGATTTGATTACTCTCTACTCCGTATTTTTTTTCTCTTAATTTATTATAAATAAATTGTACCTATGTTTAAAATTTTAACTTTCTCATAAGGCTTAATGCTGCATGATAAATTGCCTTTTCTCCTCATCCACGTTTACAAGGGAAAACATGTTTCTGTGCTGAGATCCATGACTTCGTTGCACGTACTTTAGAAATTTAATTTGGTAGAATCCTTGTAATTTGTAACTTGATTGTGTCTGTTTTCGGAATTGGGGTTACTGAATCCTCCGGTTAGAATTGAATTCCTCAGCCGTTCTAGATCTTTAATAATTTAATTGTTGGAACTTTTCAGTTTTTTTATATAGAGTTGGCTACAGTCTTTGTACTCTTTGATGATGGCATTACGATTACCTTTTCTCAAATGCTATTGATTTTTTTCAGGTAATTTGAGTATGTCTATCTTACGCAAGAAGATGAAAACTATTGTGCCTATACTTTTGGTTTCTACTCTTACCCTAGTTTTGACAACGTTGTTGTCTATGGAAGCCCTGAAAATTGTGGTTGCTCATTTTCCAGGACTTCCCCCCAAAAGAAATGATCCACCCGGACCACATAAATGCCCTAATTTTCATTCTTCTGTTGAAGTTTCCGCCACGGGAGGATGCCAATAACTTGGTCGTGCGGTCCTCTTGTAAGTCATCATAACCCCCTATTTGTGCTTCATGCTCGTCAATCCAATCATTATGCTCGAAATCCTTCACAACAACATAGTATTCATTCTTCCCGCGAAGCATCGACAGCAGAAGGACATCTGCCATGTCCTCTCTGTAAGATTTTGAGAGACAAAGATCTAGATTTGCAAAACAATGAACAAACTTGCAAGAGAAGGAAGGAATGAGCAAGAATAGAGAAAAGAATGATATTGATTCTTCAATATTAGTTTTGGAATAAATACATAAAAACAACTAAGTTAAGCTTAGATGTACATGCAATAACTATAAATAGTTAAAGTTAACTGAAGCTAAGTGTGATTTATGTTATGCTAATGTGCACATGCACCATATGCAAGCAGTAAGTTAACTAACTAAGCAAGTGCACATCACATGCAATATTTAGATTTTAACTAAAGCTAATCTAGGTGCATGTATACCAACACAGCTAGTCTAGGTGCATGTACACCAACACCCCCCCTTAAGCATAACTTAGGTGAGTGTGATGCAAAATGAATGAGTCCTGGCAACACGGCCATTTTAGGTACCCATATGTAATGCATAAAAAGGAGGAAAGAGGGAAAACCCAGTGGGAAGAAAACCCCCCTTCAAAATATAGTGCAAAAGTAGATAAAAGACAACTGCTAGGCAGTCTTGTCCTTTACCCCGAGATGATCTCGTAGGAATCGAAACTTCTGCTCAGTGAAATTCTTGGTGAAGATATCAACAGTCTGCTCGGAATTAGGATAGTACTGAAGATCGATGATCCCATCATGAATGAGTTCTCTAATGAAGTGCATGTCTATCTCAATGTGTTTGGTCCGCTGTCGCTGCACTGGATCTCTGCAAAACTTTAGCATACTTTGATTATCACACGAGATGACAGTTGGACGATGGACACTGATCCCAAGCTCAGATAGGAAATGTTGTAGCCAAATTTCCTGAATAGTGGCATTGACTGCTCCTCTATACTCGGCCTCTGCTGATGATAAGGCAATGGTAGCTTGCTTCTTGCTTGACCAACAAATTGGGCTGGATCCCAAACTAAGTACATAATCGGAGGTGGACTTGCGATCAATGGTGTCTCTAGCCTAGTCTGATCTGTGAACCTAATGAGATTCAAAGAACAATTGGCTGCATAATGAATCGCATAGGTGATTGTCCCCTGGACATATCAAAGGCTGCACTTTGCAACGTTCTAGTGTAACTCATGTGGCTCCTGCATGTATCTGGAAACTGCTCCTATGACATAGGAGAGATTGGGACAGGAGTGAGTGAGATAAAGAAGTCTTCCCACAAGCTGGCACTATAATTTTCAATCAACCAATGGTGTGTCTTTTACATTCTTAAGCTTTATCCCTGATAAGAAAGGTGTGACTGTTGGCTTGCAGTCACTCATGTGAAATCGTGCCAAAATATCTCTAGAATACTTTGGTTGATAAATGGTTATCCCAAAATCACTTTGATTGATCTCTAGTCCAAGGAAGAAATTTAGCAAGCCCATGTATGTCATAGAAAACAGCTTATGCAATGCACTTTTAATCTTAGTAATGATAGAATCTTAACTACCTATTATCAAAAGATCATCTACGTAGAGTACTATGGTCAACAAGGAGTCAATTTTCTTCAAAAAATAAACATTGGAATCAGATTTGCACCCTACAAAATTTTGAGATAACAAATAAGAATCCATCTTTGCATACCATGCTCTAGGTGCCTGCTTGAGGCCATAGAGAGAATTCTTTAGTTTGCATACCAGAGATGAATTGTGCTTGTATCCCGGTGGCTGTTCCATGTAGATTTCCTCCTCGAGATCATCATGAAGAAAGGCATTCTTCACATACATATGATGCACCTCCCATCCTCTTGCTGCTGCAATGGAGAGAGCTAGCCGAATGGAATCCATTTTTGCCACTGGAGAAAAAGTCTCATCATATTCAACATGTACTTGCAGAAAACCTTTTGCTACCAATCGTGCCTTATATCGACTAACTTGGCCACTTGATGCTTTCTTGGTTCGGTAAACCCACTTGCACCTCACAAGTTTGCAATTGGAAGGTAGTGGAACCAAATCCCAAGTCTAGTTCTCAATGAGAGAGTTATATTCCTCATCCATTGCGGCTTCCCATTTAGGATGCCCACTTGCTTCTGCATAAGTTTGTGGATCAGATCCATGCATCATATAAGCATGCATGGGCATGGATCGCTCCATAGCTAAGAGTGCTTGTGGATCTTCCTCAAACAGAGGGATAGAGGCAGGATCATCAAGGATATCACTCATGTTGCACCATTTTTGTGTTGAAGGTGGTTGAGAATCTTCCGAACTACATGTGGAAGTATGATCTCGATGTTCAACAACTGGTGGTCTAATAGGCGTCACAGGAAAAGACTCATATTCATCAGAATTCTGATCTGAAGTTTCATCTGCATACTCATCAATGAGTGGTGATGGAAACTTGGTAACAAGTTCATCCGCTAGTGCATGCAAAATATCATCGTCAAACTTTACACTCCTTTCAATAAAAGCTCTTCAGTTTGGATATCAAGCAATCTCTACCCTTTGACTTCATCAGAATATCCAACAAACATGCATGCTTTACTTTGAGGCTCCAAAGCCTTTCTCTTCTCTGTAGGAATGCGGGCTCATGCTCAAGATCCAAAAATGCGGAAATGACTAACTTCAGGTTGCATGTCAGTCCAAGCCTCAAAAGGTGTTTTCCAGTAACAGATTTATGAGGAGATCTGTTCTGGATGTATGAGGACCAATTGATAGCTTCAGCCCACAATTTCGACGGAAGAGATCTTGCATCCAACATGCAATTAGCCATCTTTTTCAAAGATCAATTTTTCCTTTCAGCCATGCCATTTTGCTGTGGAGTGTAAGGAACTGTATGCTGCAACTGTATGTCTGCTTCGTTATAAAGATTATTGATATCTTTGTTGACATATTCCATCCCATTATCTGTGCGGAGTATCTTGATGCGTTTTCCAGACTGATTTTCCGCATGCCCTTTGAAAATATTTAGATGTTGAAAAACATCAGACTTGAGTTTCAAGAAGTAAACCCAAGTGAATCTCGTGTAACCATCTATAAATGACAACACATATCTTTCTTTTCTCATTAAAATCACTAGAAATGGACCCATGAGATCACTATGTACAAGTTCCAAAGGTGAAGAGGCTCTCCATGCATGCCCCTTCTCGAATTTGTCTTGTGGATGCTTTCCAAGAGCACATCCATTACAAACACCATTTGAATATTCAATGGTCGGAAATCCTTTCACCATCCCTTACTTTCTAAAATGTTGCATATATATGAAATTTAAGTGCCCAAATCTCTCATGCCAAATATTACTTTCTTCATTTTCATGCGTAAGTAGCAAAATGGAATCTGATTGAGGAACAAAACAGGAAAATGTATACAGAAGAGATTGATCATTTTTCTTGCCATATGAAATCTTCAAGTTGGTTTGCATGTCATAAATGCTCACAGAATCCAAGGTAAATTCCACTTTCCTTCCGCTGCCTATGTGTGTCATCTGGTACACTGAGAGAAGATTTACAGAAAGCCTTGGAATATTAAAGACATTCTCAAAACTTCCATCTCCGAATTGCACTCTTCCTTGTCCAGTTGCTGCAACTGCAGAATTATCCCCCATGAGATTAGGAGGTCTTGAGTATGCATGTAGAGAAGAAAATGATTCCTTTGAAGAATCCATATGATGTGAAGCCCCTGAATCGATGATCCATTCTTGCGGTGCAGAATGAAGAGCAATACAAGCATGCCCATTACCTCTTGGATTTGGTGCTTTTTCTCCAGACTTCTTCTTGGAATTCTCAGGAATATGGTCTCCAAGATTGTGTTGCTGGAGTGTCTGCGCCATAATATCTATAGTCTTCTTCATGCATGCAGATTCAGGGTGAAAACCATGGTGGCAATAATTTCACATTGATTTCCCTTTTGTTCCTTTCTTTTCCTTTGAGCCGGATGATCCATAAGGGGGTTTTGGATTTCCTCCCTTTCTTGGATCAGGATCCTTCTTCCGTTTCCTTTCTGTTGGTCTTTGGAATTTTCCTTTCCTTTTGCATGCACAGTAAGTGCATGTGCTTTGGAATTTTTAAGTGTGCCCATTTTGATGAGTTTATCTTGCTCATGCATCAAAGACTGAATAAAATAATCCAGTGAGGGCATCTTCCAAGCTGCACCAGTTGCAAATCTTACTGTGTGGAATGTAGAGACGAATACTGCATACTGTGGACCAAGTTTTGATAAAATGGAAAGAATCAACTGATTTTCTTGCTTGGATTTTTCGATCCCGCATCCTTTCAGCTGAAGCAACAAGGCTTTATACCTTCTGAAAAAATATTTAATGTTCTCAAAATTTCTCGGATCTAACGAGTTTAACTCGTTTTCGAGAACGTGACCTTGCATTTCATCCTGTTTTCCAAACAATCCTTTCAATTTTTTCCATACTTCATTTGGATTTGAACATGATTCAACATGAAATAGTAGTTCTAGAGAGATAGCATAGGATGTCGAAGGCCTCAGCCATGCGATTGAAATATCTTGTTTTATCCATTGCCGATGTTGGTTCAACTTCTGTTTCCATGGTTATTCGAAATAAGCCTCTACTTCTGAGATGAAGTAGAATCATTGGCTTCCATTCGAAGTAATTATATGGAGTAAGAATTTCCGATTGTGGAAACTCCAATTTAGACTCCATTCTTTGTTGTTGCTTCAATTTTATGAACCTGCAAATAAAAATTGCTTGTACACTGATTACAAATCCCTGCGCTCTGATACCATGTAAGATTTTGAGATACAAAGATCTAGATTTGAAAAATAATGAACAAACTTGCAAGAGAAGGAAGGAATGAGCAAGAATAGAGAAAAGAATGAAATTGATTCTTCAATATTAGTTTTGGAATAAATACATAAAAGCAACTAAGTTAAGATTAGTTGTACATGCAATAACTATATATAGTTAAAGCTAACTGAAGCTAAGTGTGCTTTATGTTCTGCTAATGTGCACATGCACCACATGCAAGCAGTAAGTTAACTAACTAAGCAAGTGCACATCACATGCAATATTTAGAGTTTAAATAAAGCTAATCTAAGTGCATATACACCAACACAGCTAGTCTAGGTGCGTGTACACCAACACTCCCTCACCCCAATGCGAATCTAATGTTCCAACTCCCAGATGTTGCAGTCGACAATAAAAAAAGAAGTAGCAAGTTAACGTCAAAGGCTAGCGGCGGTGAATGAGAAATTATCTTATTTCCACAATTCCCAGAAAGGACGCTTGAAGCAAAATTCATTTGTCACGACGCATGCATCCACTGCCTCTATACATATCGATGTTTCCTATTTCTTTCCAACACTCAGAGTATTGTTATAATATTTGAAACCATCTATTTACAACGAGAAATTACATGAATGTAGAGCTTTTTCATGGTTTCAAGTGACACAAAATTTGAAAATGGCTATTTTCTTATTAGGTGTTTCTTACTGCAAAAGAATGTGAATTTAAATCAATCGGTCGTTGTCTATTTCGTTGAGAGAAATAAAAAATTTCACAAGTATCTCATGCTGTAATACTAATAATATTTTTTTCTTTTTAATGTTGGAATTTACTCCCAACTACAAATATGAGCAGTAGGACAACAAAACTTCAATTATTTATTTGAGATTAAAGGACAACAAAACTTCAGTTTTTAATTTGCGACTAAAGGACACTGCAGCAGCAATTTCTTGTTTTGTTTTACATTCCACCATGCATTAAATTTCCAGGTTTAAATTCTCCTGCAAAAATGAGTTTGTTTACAAAGTCCATAACCCTTTTCCGATATAAAAATCATGGTTTAAAACCACGCTACCTCCCGCCATTAAACATTTGCATATACTGCATTTATTCCCGTGCCAACATTTAAAATCAAACCATCCACGTCGTTCTGTGGACCTGCGGCAGTCCACATCACTCTGTTCCGTAGCCAATATGAGCTCATCACATGAACCCGGAACCTACATCACCACCTCCTCGCAGGCGCACGATAAACATGCCCCACCATGGCCATGTCAATAAACCGTCAACCAATCAAATTCTTATTGCACCATTCGGTGCATATGTCATCACCTATCCGCAAAAGCGCGATAGCGCTGTCCCACCATCGCCACCTCATTCTGTCTCGACCAATTGGGCATCGTCGCAAGCTTTGGATGCATAGTCAACGGGCAAGTTAATCGATGCGAAAACTCTTCGTAAGAGTTTCTCCATTTGTTTATCGCTTGTATTGATGATGGCGTCATCCGAAACATGGATCGATGCAAAAGCACATATCGCATCATTTCGTAATTTTCTTTTATATAATTTTAACCCACCGCAATATATTTTTTTGATAAAGTTTTGAACTTAGGTTTTATTTTATATATTGTAAACATATATGTTTACAATATATATAGACAGCGGAGTGTAATGTTGTGCATGTAGTATGAGAGAAAGACTGTGTAAGATAGAGAGTGAAGAGCTGTGTATGTAGCAGCTCAGTTCAAAGCATAATATTTTGTAAAACCAGAACATGATATTATGAAGACTATATTAAGTTTTTTTAAATGGAAAGATAGTGTTTTGTTTTCACTGTGACATATGTTTTATGCTTCACCTACAAGTTTATTTTATTTAAATCTCTGTGTTGATAGAGGGCATTTGTTCCTCACTATTTGTTAAGGAATCATCACAAATTTCCAACATGGTATCAGAGCTAGTCTAGGCTCTCAGTAGTTTCTGAAGAAGCTACAGGAAGAAGAAGATTGTTGAAGCTTTTTTCCAGCAGAGTGAAGGTTCAGGAAGTCAGGTATTTATAAATAAAAATAGAGTTATTGTTTTTTTTAAGAATACAGTCTAGAGAACTGTAAAAGAGAAGTCTTAAGAGTTTTTAGAGACAAAGGTTATCTCTCCAACAGTGAGAAAGTTTGTTTAAAATATACAGTCAAGTTTTTGGCATAGTTCTAGAAGGCTAGCAATGGAAGGAGCCAACACAAGCACGAGTATGGGAAATACTCAACTCCCACAGTTCAATGAGAAGAACTATGACTATTGAGCAATCACAATGAGAGCCTTGTTTGCATCTCAAGATTTATGGAAGCTAGTTGAAGATAATTTTGAAGAACCAACAGATGAACAAGCATTTAATGCCTTAACATAGGTGGAGAAATATTTTCTGAAGAGTAATAGAAAGAGGGACTCAAAAACCCTCTTCTATCTCTATCAAGCAGTGCATGAAAGCATATTTCTAAGAATTGCAGTAGAAAAAAAGTCCAAGGATGAGTGGGATACCCTCTAGATAGCCTATTAAGGTATGGAGAAAGTAAATACAACAAAGCTTCAATTAATGAGAAGAGATTTTGAAGTTATTTGCATGAAGGTGTTTGATACAATAGACTCATTCTTCACATTGTTGATTGGGTTCGTTACCCAAATGAGATGCCATGGAGAGACAATAGAATAAAGAATAATAGTGGAGAAAGTATTGAAGAGCTTACCCTCAAGATTTGATGTGATAGTAACAACCATTGAAGAGACAAATGATCTCTCAAATTTTACTGTTGATAAGCTTCATACATCATTGATGACACATGAACAAAGATTGAGCAGAACATTAAACTCATCTTTGGAGTATGCCTTCAAGACCCAAATGTACTTTGGAAGAGGAAGAGGTCAAGGCAGAGCAAAGTACTGAGGAAAAGATAGAGGCAGAAGTCAGAACATAGGAAGAAAAAGCTCTGCAAGTACAAGTGGAAGGGGCAGCAACCAAAGTTAGAATCAAAGCCAAGGCAGCAGCCAACAAGGTGGAAAAAACCAAGCACATGGACAAAGGTATGATAAATCCCAAGTCCAATGTCATTACTGTAAGAAGTATGGGAATTATGCCAATGAATGTAGGAAGGAACAAAGTGACATGGGTAATAGACCCAATGGTAAATTTACTCAAGAGACTGAGTCAAGAGAATTTATTTTTAGCATGTAATACAGCTGAAGAGAAGAATGAAGGTATATGGTTTCTAGATTCAGGATGTATCAACCATATGACTGGAGACATTTCTATGTTTTCCATATTGGATTAAAATGTGAAGTCTCAGGTAACATTGGGGATAGACAATAAAGTCTCTGTCATGGGAAAAGGTAGAGTAAGTGTTTTGACAAGAAAAGGATAAATGAGATCCATATCAGATGTATACTATGTGCCTGGTATGAAGTGTAACCTTTTGAGCATTGGAAATCTCATTCATAAAGGCTACAATGTATTCTTTGAGGATGATGTATGTACCATCATGGACATACCACCAAGAAAACAAAGAATTACATAAGTGAAGATGACAAGAAACTGAATGTTTCCTCTCAAGATGAGAGAAGATTTGAAGAAAGGAGCTGCAATGGCTGCAGTAACACAAAAGCCATTCCAAAAGGAAGCAAAAGATGAAAAATGGTTGTGGCACCTGAGATTTGGACATCTCAAATTTAGAGGTCTGAATTTGTTGCACAAAAAATGAATGGTAAAGGGATTACCATTGATTGAGATATGAGACAGCCTATGTGAAGGCTGCATCTTGGGAAAACAACACAAAGAAAGCTTTCCATTAGGCAGGAGCATAAGGGCAAAAGCACCCTTAGAAATATTCCATTCTGATTTGTGTGGACCAATGAAAACACCATTATTAGCAAGCAGTCACTGACCTTTATTGATGATTACAGAAGAAAAATATGGGTATACTTCTTGAAGTTGAAGAGTGAAGTGTTTGAGAAGTTCTGCCACTTTAAAGTTCTTGTTGAGAATCAAAGTGGACAACACATAAAAGTTCTCAGAACTGATAGAGGAGGAGAATATATCTCCAAATATTTTCTACGTTTTTGCAGAGAAAATGGAATCCACAAGCAATTTACAGCAAGGTATACACCTCAGCAAAATGGAGTTGCTGAAAGGAAAAATAGAACCATCATGAATAATGTAAGAAGCATGTTGAAGGAAAAACATTTTCCAAATGAATATTGGGCTAAAGCTATACATTATTCAGTATATGTCTTGAATAGATGCCCAACAAAGGTTGTTATGAATAGAGTTCCTGAAGAAGCATGGAGTGGCATAAAACAATTTGTCACCCACCCACATGAGAGTATTTGGTTGTGTGGCTTATGCACACATTCCAGATCAGCTAAGGAAGAAGTTGGACAGTAAGGGAGAGAAGTGCATATTTTTAGGATACAGTGATGAGTCAAAGGCAGATAGATTGTATAACCCATCCACAAAGAAGTTTATGATAAGTAGAGATGTGTAGTTTATTGAGGAAGAAGCTTGGGATGGAAGCATTGAGAAAACAGTGAATGTAAGAACATGATTGTCTCAAGATGGTGATGAGGACGAGATGGCTGAAAGAAATCCCTCATTAGCAGCAGCACCTCCACCAACACAAGGACAACAAGGGACACCACAAGCTGGTATAAGAACACCCTTGAGAAGTGATGACAGTGCTTCTCCAAGCACATCACAAGGAGCAGATTTGAGGGCTTCAACAAGCACAAGTTCAACAAGTGAAAGAGGAACCAAATTCATAATGCATCTACTAACTCGACGGTTCCCTTGGTGAATGATATAAAGCAACCTGCTGAGAATTTTGGGGTTGCAATGTATACATCCTTAATGGGTACTTTTGATTTTTCGCCTCCTTCAGTTCATATCAATGATATTTCATCCTCCAGGGTTCCCATTCAGAAAGAGTTCTTTTGAACTCATTATTTTTCGGATCCTTGGACCTTACCTTCTCCTACCTCCACATTAGAAGAATTTAAAGTAGGTGGAATGGCATTTCCTATGTCTACAACTAAGATTGCTTATATATCTATTGTGGACTCTGCAGATTCCATGCCAGTTTCTCTTTCACCGGAGGAATTCAATGGAGATGTGGCTCCGGCTTGGACTCTTAGTTCATCTTCTGATTAGGATTTCCTTGATACCACTCTTGCATCTAAAGATGCCCTCCTCGAAGCAATGATTGTTGTAGAGAGACCGTGGGATGATTTGCATCATTGGTCTTATTTTTTACCTGACATGCGAGAAGTTGAATCAAGTTTCTCTAGATTTCAGTCTTTTGGTCCTGTTCACCCAGTCCTGAACCCTTTAGCACTAACACGGGTATTTGCTAAAGGGAACATGGCTTTTATTTCTGCTACCACCTCGGTGAACATCTCCATAGATCCCAACATTATTGAGAATGTCTTCATTGGAGATGAATGTTCCCCTTAAGAAATTCACATGTACACCGATCTCTTTTGAGAATTTCGAGATGTTGTTTGCTTGGTCTTATGAGGAAATTCTTGGTATCGATCCATCTATTGTCTAGCATTGGATCAAGACATATGAAAATGCTAAGCTTATTGGGTAGAAGCTTCGTCCGGTCAACCCTTGGAAGGCAGCAGCTATCAAAGTCGACGTGGAGAAGCTACTTAAGGAGGGTTTCATATACCCCGTTCCATTAACTGAGTGGGTTTCAAATCCAGTTCATGTGGACAAGAAACAAGGAACGATCTGAGTTTGCATCGATTTTAGGGAATTAAATAAAGCATTTCCTAAAGATAATTACCCCGCACCATTTATTGATCAGATCATTAATGGGTGTGTGGGGAATGATATTTTCTCCTTCATGAACAGTTTCTCAGGATATAATCAAATCACTATTCATCTTGAATATCAACATAAGACTTCTTTTATTTGTCCCTGGTGTACCTTTTCTTACAAGAAGATTCCTTTCGACCTTAAAAATGTTGAACCTACCTTTCAACAGGCCATGTCTTACGCCTTCCACGACATCAAACATATTATCGAGGCGTATTTGGATGATTTAGCTGCTCATTCTCGCAAGATAATTGATCATAATTTACACCTTTGTCAAGTTTTTGAATGGTGTTAATATTACAAAATACGGTTGAACCCTGATAAGTGTGTTTTCACTGTCACATCCGGTCGTTTTTTGGGATTCATCCTGTCTACAGAAGGGATTCGGGTAGATCCCTTCAAGGTTGAGGCAGTACCTAAGTTGCCTCCCCCGTCTTCGATCCATCAACTTCAAAGTCTGCAAGGAAAAGCTAATTTCTTATAGATATTCATCGTGAATTATGCAGAGATTACAAAAGTATTTATGGGGTTTTTGAAGAAAAGAGTTCCATTCTTTTGGGATGACTTTTCTCAACATTCATTCGATGCTTTGAAAAAAGAATTGACCTATGCTCCATTACTGAGTCCACCCGATTATAGCAGGGATTTCCTCTTGTATCTCACTGTAGCGGAATCTGTCATTGGTATCGTTCTGGTTCAGGAAGACGATGCTCTTTCTAAGCATGTTGTATACTACCTTAGTTGAGGCTTGGTAGAACCTGAACTCCGGTATTCTCCGATAGAGAAACTTTCTTTGGCAGCTGTCCATGTTGTTTAGCGGCTTAGACATTACATTATCCTTTGCAAAGCATATGTTTTGGTAGCATTCAATCCATTTCAATTTTTTCTCAGTAGGTGAGTGATTGGGGGAAAATACAATCGATGGATTGTTATTTTGCAAGAATTTGATCTTGAATTTTTTTCTACCAAGTCCAAGAAATAATTAGTATTCGTGGAGTTGATTTTTGAGTTGCCTTGTGGAAAATAGATCATTTATGAAGAATCATTTCCTGATGAACATATTTTTCGCATTTCTTCACAGGATCCTTGGTATGGAGATCTCATAGTTTATCTCCATACTGCGAAGTTTCGCTTAGCTTTTTCGAAAGATGAGAGCCGAAAGTTGCGTCACTTAGCCAAAAGTTATTTGAATATTGGTGACACTCTATATCGTCGTGGAGTCAATTCGATCCTTAGACGCTTCTTAACTCTCGAATAAGCTGAGTTTGTGCTGAATTATTACCACAGTGGAGCTTGTGGTGGTCATTTATTTGGGCTTTCTAAAGCCCAAAAATCTTGCGTGCATGATACTCTTGGCCTTCGATTTTCAAAGATTATATTGAAGCGGTCAAAAGGTGTCATCCTTGTGAGGTTTATACTTGAAAGATGCACACTCATCCAGCTCCTCTCTTTCCTGTTATCGTTGTAAGTCCTTTCACATAGTGGGGTATTGATTATACTACTTGTAACTCGCCTTCGGCTAAGGGTCACAAGTACATTATTGTAGTTGTAGACTACTTCACGAAGTGGATTGAGGCTATGCCCACTTTTGGGAATGACGGTGAGACAATAGCCCTATTCCTATTCAATCAAGTCATTTCTCACTTTGGTATCCCCAAAGAGATTGTCACTGACCATGGCAGTCATTTTCAAAACAACATGATGGTTGAATTGGCGCTGAAATTAGGTTTTCAGCAGGGCCATTCATCTCCTTACTATCCTCAAGCCAATGGGCAAGTTGAAGCCATTAAAAAATCCTTGAAGACAATTATTCAATGGAGAATTGATAAATCCAGATCCAATTGGCATATCATGTTGTACCTTGCACTTTGGGCATATCGGATGTCTGTAAAAGACTACAACCAGTTTCACTCCATTTCAACTAGATTATGGGTTGCAATCTATATTTCCTATTGAATTCGAAATTCCTTCCCTTAAGTTAGCAGTTGAACTTCTTACTGACACTTCCAGTCTTAAAGAACGCCTTATCCATCTAGAACATCCCGATGAGCAGCGCTGAAATGCAGCTACGATGAATGAAGAACATAAGAAACGGGTGAAGGTCCATCATGATAAGGCTGTCAAACTTATGGTTTCCTCTGAAGGTGACCTTGTCTTGGTTTATTCCCAAGAGAAGGATTCCTTGGGGGCAGGCAAGTTCAAATCTATGTGGTATGGCCCCTTTATCGTCAAAAAATTCCTGAAAAAAGGAGCTTATGCCTTGGTTGACTTTGATGGGAATGGGTTGGCGGAGCCCAGAAATGGGCTCTATTTGAATAAAGTACTATGCTTAGGCTTAGGCCTAACATCTTCTTTGTTTTATATATTGTATTCTTTTACATATCTGTGTTTCAATTTTTGGTGTGGTTTTGATGATTTTGATCTGCTTTGGCAGGTATTATTGGATGAAATGAGTCATTTTGGCTTTGCCGATGGTGCTAGTAGACATACCCGGAACCTGGCTTCTGTGGCTAGGGTAATCCACTATCCATCCGCTCAGTTGTTAGTTTCAAAAGGTGTTTGAATTGGTCCTACTTCAAACAATGTGGTAGAGTACACTGCAGTGGTCAAACTACTCTCGGAGGCAATATCTCTTGATGTTTATTTGTTAGTAGTTTAATTGGATTCACAACTGGTGGTTTCACAATTGAACAACACATATCGTGTCAGAGATCCATTTTTGCATCGATTATTTCTAAGGGTCTGTTTGTTACAATGTTCATTTCAATTTATTACACTCATTCATATTCCTCGATCTGGTAATTGGTTAGCAGACTCATTACCTAATCAAGCACTCGATTGGCACATTAATCATTCAATACTTTGAAAATATCAAAAACATCATTCATCATTGTACATTTGGGACATTCGATAATATAAATTCGCTATGTATATGTATATATATAGATCAGAGTGTAAAAAATATAAAAAATTTGGACGATCATGTCCTAAAAAATTGGGGCTTATGCTCAATCATTTCTATCATCAAAAAATATTATAGTCATCCGATAAAATCTAAGTCTACTTCCAAGGTACCTACCCAACATTTGTGTTCCAATAGAACACAATGGCAGTCTCTACACAGCGAAATAACTAATCCCATTCTTGTGGTACCCCAACCACCCACCTCTGGATAGCCTCCAGAAGGTCCTCTATAGTTGCCATAGGTACTTGGCGAGTCAAACTCTCCAAGTTTCTTTATACAGCATGGAGGGTCCTTCCTATGTCTTCAGCATATGCCTCACCTCTGCGGCGCTTGTGCCTTGGGTAGCCCTCTAGTCTAACTGGTCCAATGTCTGCATCATGATCATTAAATTTTTGTAAGTCATATTGTCCTATCAAAAACATTTTTCAATATCCGTATAATTTGAAAAAATCAAAAAAATCATATAATTAAAAAAATAAAAAAATGAAATCTTACCAATTGCACCCCATGTTGCTCTCGGTGGAAAAACCAAATCAGGATCTGCTCGAAAATCCATCCCAACATAGGGATAGTCGTCCACTAAGATGACTTGTTCTGCCCACCACTGGAAGAACTCATCATCCCAGGTGGTTCGGGCAACTTCACTTCTCCCCAATCTCTTCATCAAATCTGCCCATCCGGCTATTCTTGGATCCCTTGGGCTACTGATAGTAGAGATGACCTTGGGCCGAAGCCCTGGGACTCTCTCAAATAAGAATTTCAGCAAAATGGTACCATATCCAAAGTGTTTTGTCTTTCTCTTCCAGATAAAAGTAAGTTGTTTTTCAGATTCTCCAATAAGGCTGTGCACCAATCATAATGATGAACCAAACATTCAACTTCTATACTCATATGGGTGTGTGAAGCTTGGTGTAGAGAATTTGATCCTGGCACTCTACCAATATTAAAGAGAAGGATTTTCATGTGCAGATACCTCACATCTTTGATGGGGATCTGAGTTCCCACCTTCTTTGCATCATCTATGCAATCTACTTGGACATAGTCCTCTATGTTAAGCCCTCTAGTGGGCTTGCCATGCAAATCAACTGGGTCTCCCCTTCGGGAAAGTCCAGTGATAAAGTATATGTCTTCCACCTCTATTCTTAATGGCATCTGGTCATTTATAAATCAATCTTCTTCTGGTTCCCAAAGATCAACCAACATCTGAAGCAACCGACCATTTCTTTTCATATTCAGCATTTTGAAAAATTTGAGTAACCCACAATTCCGAAGGATATCTAAGGATTTTTGTTCCTCCATCACTTCATTATCAATAGAAATGTGCTCTCGTTATCTCCCAGTGATCGACATCCTAGGAAAATTCATCAATTAACTAAATAGATACAAGTTTTTAAATTCCGCTCTGTGCATATGCGACCTCGTTTGTACGTATTCACGTATATATGCGAGTTCCTCATAAGGAATCTGCGTATGCGTAGAGGGTTTCAACGAAAATCTATTTCCTACGGTCAAAAATCCAAAAAATTTCTTGAAACAGGAATGAAATTAAAAAATGAGATGTTTACAAGGTTTACCTGACTAATTTGAGGTGATTTGGTGGCCATTTCTCCGTATTCCAGAATAGGATTTTTTTCCCCAGAGCTCTTTTTCCACTTCTGCAATGCACAAATGATCAAAATGTGAGTCAAAATTCTTATTTATGCCCATAAATTGAATTTTTTTTCACAAATTTCGTTTGTGCCTATTTTTTCAATTTGATAAAGGTTGTTTAACCTTTTGGCTTGTAAGTGTTGGGAAAATTTATTTTCAGGTACATTCTGCTGAATTTGAGATATTCCTCATTTTTCCTTTGGATCCATGACCACTGACCTATCATGGCAGGTATTTGATTTCGAATTGGCATATAAGTTAGGGAATTCATTTTTTGTTGCATTCTTTCTTACTAGCCTCCATTCTGTTCACTTGCCATAGGGTCGATCCCATCATATCATGAGTATTCAACCCATTTCACTCACTGATTTTTTAAATCATGACTTGGTGGTAGAGTCATCCTTTACATGGGCTTCCTAGTTAGTTCCTCACTAGCATTTGTCGGCCATGCTGCAATTTATGTAGGCTCAGGATTCCTCTTGAGTATCGCCATGACTTATGTGTTGAATCTTCACTCTTATTCTTCTTCGCTATTTCTATTATGGCCATTTACCCTAGATACTCCTATATGTTCTCGAGTTGTATTATTGAATTTCATATTGACTACTTCTTTCTCTTGGCCTTTAGACGGCTTCATTTGGACTCATGTTTAAGCCATATTTTGGCCATGTCTTTCTATACAAGTTAACCATGCAATCACTTAGCCTTCGCAACTTGACACCTTTACCCATGGATGGAACATTCCTTTGAGTGTCAGTTTTCAGTTTTCACCACCTTGCATTGAGAATATGCTTATTTCTATCCCAAGAAATAGTGCATCTGTTTACCGACACTCGTTATATCCATTGTACTATAGGCATTATTTTATTCTTTTTCAGGCTTTGAAATATGAAAAAGACAAAAAAATTAAATATTTGAAAAAGAGAAAGAACGAGATATTACTTCCATACTTGATGGAAGCTATAGTGTCAGTTGTATCGCCCTTGAAGAAAGCACAAAAATCTAAGTCTTTTCTCCATTTGGGATGGTTTTAGTTTTTGACTTAGGGGAAGCCATAACCTTGTTTTTTGAGTCAGTACTCCCTCGGATGGTTATCTCTTCCAATCATATGGAGGGTTTGTTTATACCTCCTGCATGACAAAATTATACGGAGTTATCATTTGCTACCACAACCAACATGAGTCGTGCTTTTTTGCAAGGGAAGTTAACCCGAGTGATCCTTTCGGCGGTGTATCTTGACTCATTTTCAGTCACCCTTCCCGGCATATTCAGTATCTTGTTCTATCACATCCAATATTTGGTCCTTTTCTCATGCGGGTTTGAGAAGGTCTCCACTAACTTCTTGCTGGCAGGTTTGTCTCTTATCGACTATGACATATTTCTCTGAGAGTAAACCTAGAGCCACACCCTGGCCCTTTTTACATCATTGACAAGTGACCTTGTGCTCAACATTTGATCAACATCATGGGTCTTTGACTGAGTGGTTTCCCTTGTGTTTGAATTCAGCTTACATTATCACACCTGGGATTCGTGCAGTACCTTGATTTCCATTTGACCCTATCGGTGGATATCTCGCCTCTTTGTTAGCTTCCATTATTGGTTGGTTCATAGGGTTTGTGCCGTGTGCTAGCTTCATCCTGTGCATGTTGGAAATGTACTTCAGGTTGGTTACTTCACTTTACTTAATTCGATTCCTTCCAAATCTTGGCTTGTATGTTACACTCGCGCTGAACTAATGTGGGCTGCCTTAATGCCTTCCTTCCAGCAGATCTTTTCCCATCAACTCTGACTCATTGCTCTGGGAATAAGTTCTAGATTCCTTTTTTCAGTACCTTAGGGTTTGCAGTCATTAGTGGCAGACTCTTTGCTATCGATAGTGAGAATACATCATTGTCTCATGATTTATAGATTCTTTCAAATGTCTGAATTCAACACATTCATTCGCACTTGATAGATTGCACTAGGGAACCTTGACACTCATTATCATTATTGGTGGGTTTTCTTTCGTTTGTTAATGGTATACATCAATGATCGGCAATCAAATGATTTCTCACATGGTCGACCTCAGCTCATTTATTCCCATTGTGTAGAATTGTGCCATGGTGATCGATGAAGACCTCGGGTTTGCATCAGCATGTTTTGTTTCACTTTGACAGCTCCTTCAGTTTTCTGCTAGTGACTAAATCCACCCTTATATGTTGCAGTTTCATCACAACACCATCTTATATGTTGGCTCTCGAGTTGCGTGTTGTACCATTTATTCCACCACTTATGATTTGGTACTTGGAGATTCAGTTGTGACTTTAGTGATCAGATATCTTTGCAGCATCATTGATCACTCTTCTATATGTGATACTTGGACATGATTTTGACTTATACTTCCGGGAAGTGATCATATGATTCATTATGTACTTTACATTTCAGCTATACTTGTATACATATTGGATTCGCTCCATACTTCATATGCGGACATGCTTTCCTTTCACTGAGCATGGGTATGCCTGTGTCAGACATGAGCTATCTTTCTGATTTCTATCACTGGTTTTTGGCAAGCTGAAATCTAGTGAAGTCCTCTCTAGTCCTTGCAAGGTTTTTTCTATGGACATAATACATTTCGGCCATCATGTACCCCTTCTGACCTCATATATTAGAGGGAATCTGTTATAGCATCATTTATCACCATTATATACTTGATGACTTATGCATTGGCCTTGAGCAGCCCTTCCATTCAAACTTGTTCACATTTCTCAAAAAACAATATTTTAAAATCCATACGCGACTCTGCCCAGACTTTTCTGCATATACACTCAGGTCCATACATAGCGAACCTGCGTATGCTATTTAAAATATTAAAAAATATAAAATTTCCCTACTTTTTAGGTGAGGTTGACATTTTTTCTTGTAACTTAACTACCCCAACTCGTGGCCTAACTGTTCCCCAACTGAAAAAACTAATTTGAGGAAGTATAAATACCCCTCAAGGGAATGGCCTAAGGGAGGAAGAGAGACAATTATAGATATTATACCCTATTATAGCCCTGACCAAGTCTGATATTTCCCTTGTGCCTCCTACACTTCCCAAATTTTCAGGAAACCCTTGCTTCCTTGTGATGATCACCTTCATTTTATGTGACATCCATTGTGCACTATTCATGGAAGAAGTTTTGTGAGGCTGTGGCTGAAAGAATCTAGACGATGGTTTGCTCGAGGCCTTGGAAGATCTCAGGTGATCTCTCCGCTATTTATTTACTGTACATGTTATCGATAAAAGAATTGCCATCTTGTTCCTGATTTTCATATGTCATATATCTCGTATACATGCTTAATGATCTTGAATAGTTCATTTATTGTTATTTTTATGAGATTATGCATGCTATTTTACTAACATACATAAAATATATGATGTAAAACTAGGTTTGTGTGCTTGTTCTTTGCTGTTTTACACGTTCTAGAGCATGAGGAGTTGTAGGCAGTTCGAACCCTACGGGATCTAGTACAAACAAAGGATAAACAGGGAAGATCTACAATCCTTAATTTCTAGTTTAAAGCATAGAAGTTGGTTATTTGGGTCCTTATTATGATGACATGCCCCTGATCTGTGAAGGTTTATCAACCCAAGACCTTAGGGTAACATTACCCATAACAATCTAGAGCAGATATTATGCATCCCTCATTTCCTCTTGAACTCAATAACTGACATGAGAAATAAGGTGAGGCAAAGAAAATACCAGCATTTGGCCCATCATGGAATTATAAAACTGATAGTGAATGATGATTTGAGAGGATTAAACCTCCCTATATCTTGGTCCTCTTTCATAGACATGGATAGGGAAGCCTTCATAGCGACCCAAAAAGGACAAACCTTTGCATCTATTCTTAGAGAGGGGGAGGTGGAAGAAGAAGAAGAAGAGAAGGCTAAAGAGGAGTAGAAGAAGAAGAAGAGGAAACATAAAATAAGGAAAAAAAAAGGGATGGAGATTAAACCAGAAAACACAGAGACAACAGAGACAGAGAAATAAAAAGTTGAGGGGAAGGAGGAAGAAAATACTAAGGAAAAGAAAGGATTGGACCCTATCTAAGGCATTGAAACCTCCCCTCAAGACACCAGCATGTCACGAGACATTACAGATCAAGAAGTGGCTGCTACCCTAGCCAGTTTGAGCACACCTGTAAAAAAAAAAAGGAAGAGGAAAACTCCTATGTATTTCAGGTCTAGGAAGAGTCAAAGGGTGAGGCAAGGGAAACCACAGAATACCACCAAAAGCCCTATTTATATTGAGGAATCACAAAATAAAGATGATGAAATAAGGTTAGAAGAAGGAAGGGTGCAAGAGGTCACCTCACTTTTGAGGACCCCTCTGCCCTACATCAGAAGACACTTAGCAATGTTGGCATCCCATACACCTCATGCAACCCCCACAGACCTTAAAAATACTGAAAAAAATAGAAAAACGAGCAAAATAGGGCCTTCAGCAATAAAAATAGAGTTTTCTACATGAAACTCTGTCTTTTCTACACAAAACTACAGTAGACCTAGAATTGGGGAAAAATACCTTAGTTGAGGAAGAAAAGACAACCATAGATGAGAAAGAGGTCAAAGAAGTTGAGGAAAGTGTACAAGGTGAAGGACAAGATAAAAAAGAGGGAGGAAAATATGACAAGGAGGATCCCACCTCACCAAAATCAGTCCTCAAAGATGTAGCAATAGTTACAAACCCTAGCCCTCAACCTAATCTAAGCTCCTACTACACATATATTGAAGGGGGCAGATTGATTCCTCAGAAGTTCATAGTGTCTTTATTCTATCAGTTGGAAGAGGAGAGGGCACACACTCATCATTGGATTAAGCTTGCCACATCTAAAGGTGTGAATGACATAGGGGTCATGGAGGAAAACGTTGCTGAGTTGGGGAAGGATTTTTCTGATGTTAGGCTCAAAGAATCCATGTTGAAAGAAAATATTAAGAAGTCCCAAGTAGAGAATGTAGCATTGTAGGAGCACCTTCAGCAAAACAAAAAACAAATCGCCACCATGGCAAACTTATACATGGAGGACATTCAATACAGATATCCATCAGATTATTATATAGTCTACCTCAAGGAGAAGTGGCTCCTATTCAAAATAGAACAATAGCCTCTCATGGATCCTTACCTTTTCAGAACTGTAGACAATTCATTGACGTTTTCAACCAATCAAGTATGGAAGATAAGGAAAAAATGGAAAAATTATACACGGACAACCTTGTTTTGACAGACTTGAACATTTGGGACCCTAATCCTAGGATGGGAGACATTCAGTTAATGGCATTCTCATCGTGAATGGTTAATGAAGAGACTAGAGGACAAGAAGTAAGGAATGTTATGAGGAGAGAAAATAGAGAAACTTTGCACATTAGGGCAGAACTATTAAGCCCTACGGGAGTCATCAACAACCATCTTAAGATAGAAAAGGATCTTGCACTTGCAGAAAAGTACATCCACACACAAGCTCAAGATATGGCTCACTTTGATGATGTTTCTAGGTTGTTGGTGTTATCACTCCGCAATTTCAAGGCTGAAGAAAAAACCATGGAGGTAACATCAAAACCACTTTGGAGTTTAGGATCTAGCCCTCCTAAACTCAAAGAGGGATCTCTCTGTGACATTTAGCTTTGTTTGTTGGGGATTTTAGGCTAGTTAATGGGCTTGGAGTTTGGTTTTTGAATTGGTTTGGTTGGAATAGAAAGGGAAGGCCATTGGGAAATGGAGTCATAAGAGCTTAAAATGATCAAATGCATAAATAATCAAGCTTAAGTGCAACATGACAAGGTAGACATACTATTTCATCCTTTGTATTTAAATGAAATGTAATAGAATAAAAGCAATAGATTCAATTGAAGCTAAAGAGCAGTTAAAAATTATTTAAATTGATATGTGAGGAAAACATTTAAATTAACCATAGCCATAAAAATATTGTATGTTTCAACAAATTCTATTCATCACGGTTTCTGTAAAGTAATTTAGATTTAAGAGCACATAAGCATGGAAACAAGGAAAACCACATAAACAGTGAGAAGCACTTCACCACATAGATATGACACATTAATCCTAAAAAAAAATTTCTTGTATTATTGCAAAAGGTCACTTGAAATCAGTGAACATATTTACAATGAATGGTAGCCTTTCTCGTTACAAATCCCAACATCTATTACTTGAAATGATGAAGTATTTATAAAAATTCTTCACCGAATATCTTAAAACTATGTTACAAAATAGAACTAAAATATAGGGCATTCAAAACTAATGAATCTACTTGAAAATATATTTGTGGATTTCTGGTGAAAAAGAAGAGAAATTTGAATTTGATAGCAACTTTTGTTTGATGAGGCACCCTCCAAGTCAGTAACTCTCTTTGAGCTATTTCCTCCTGAAATTCTTAAAACTAGGATTTTTTTTATCCCTTTTAATATCTCAATCTGAGATAGTTGTGTAAAAATTGAACGAGGTTATTGTAGATGAATATCTTGAGATAAACCTCTCTTGGTTTCCCAAAATTCTACTCTAGTAGTTCACAATATTCTCTGCAAAAATATGTCTAAAACATGACTTTGCACAGTGAGAAAAATAGGCTATGAGGATGTGAATGTATCTCTCATTATGTAATACCTACGTAGAATTGGAATTATTTTATTGTAATTTGGCATCTTATTAATACAAACCTCCTCTAGTTTCTCAAGATTCATCTCGGATTGGACACTATATGTTCGAAAAGAAGATGGCTAAATGGGAAATTTCTGGAAAATGTGCCTTCAAATATTGTTTCAAATTTCCCAAACCATAATGTATGTGTAAAAACATAGATATTTTTTTGTAAAAAAGGATGTTAGAAACAAAAACCTCTTTTAATTTTTAAAAATTAATTTCCACCCACGCGGGAATTGTTTTTGAAAACACTTACTAAAAACTAGAAAATTCAGGAAAATATGTCTCCAAAGATTCATCCGAATATCCCAAACCATAACAGGTTTTAGAAAATTGAGAGAGGTTTTTGTATATGAGGAATTTATTAACAAAAAATTCTTTTATTTTTTTAAAATTCAATCTCAGTTGTTTGTAAACCATGTTTAAAATTACTTGTTGTATAAGGAAAAAACATAGATTTAACTGACCATGAAACGAACATATGACATGGAGGCATAAGGAGCCATGGAGGTGAGAGATAATTGGATATTTTCAAACCATCATAATAATAATCCTGTATAAAATCCTCAGAGAAACTGCAACCTTAAACACCAAAAACAAATTGCCCATATAATATTTTTTAACAAAAAGTTATATGTGATAAAATCTGGCTCCATCTAGGGATGTCATCTCCTTTAGGAAGTGTCAAGAAACACATATATCTGTATTTTCATATTAGTGCCTTATCCATTGGGTTGATCCCAACCTCAGAAACTAACAACCTGCAACCTCCTCTTCAACTGAAACCCAACTGCAACTAAAAACTGTACAATGCTACAAACAATCATACTTCAAACCAAACTGAAACTATAGGCTGGAAATAAATGTGTGTCCAACAAGATTATTGCACACTCATCCTACACTAATCTACTAAAACAATGATTGATCAAGTAATACAAAAATTTACAATACAAACAGTCAAGGAGGTGCTCAAGTGCCGTGGATTTTTTTATCATGTTTTAGAAAAATTAAAACCAAAACATGTAATGGAAGAGGAAATTCATGGTGAATTTTATCTCCACAGGGAAATAATGGCTAAAAACTCAAGCTGAAAAGGCCTTCCATGTAGTCAGCTACAAGATCATAAAAAACATATTTTGTTTGATGACCCTGAAGGATTTCTACAATTTGATCATTATGGTTGGACAGTTGATGTGTGCTCTATTTATCATACCATTTTCCCAAATGTAAATTTTCAAACTCATCCTCAAAAGAATAACACTCCTTAATCAGAAAATCATAGGGCATCATTGTATCCTCTTTTTTTGGTAGGAAAAGTTTTCCAAAAGGCAGAATTTGATAGTGAATATCGTGGGACTGAATTTGAGCCTCTAAGACCTCAATATCCTTCTCATGTTTGTCAGAAAATTCATCTAAAAAATTGATCTTAACTTCAAAGCTACATTTGCATGAATTTAAATAAGCAGACAAAAACTTCAGAAAAACTTCATCAATATGATAATCCTTAAACATATCCCAATATTCCTTAAAACCATGAATAGAAATAGGATATTATACACACCCTGTCATTGTGATCAATTGGGCCACTGGATCTGTCACTAAGCTCTGAATTCTTATGATAGTGGAGTCGCCATGAATGTTCTGAACTCTGGGTTGTCTAAAAATGGAGACACTAGGTGAATGATTCAAAATTCTTGTGTCTGATTACTGCCCACCATTAGTAATCAGATCTGGAACTTGATAAAATTTCCCGAGGAATATGAAGCATTGTTCCCTGGCATGGTCGCCACTATGTTATCACTCTGTAATTTCAAGGCTGAAGAAAAAAACATGGAGGTAACATCAAAACCACTTTTGAGTTTAGGGTTTATCCCTCCTAAAGTTAGGGAGGGATCTCTCTGTGAGATTTTGCTTTGTTTTTTTGGAAATTTTAGGCTATTTAATGGGCGCATAGTTTGGTTGTTGAATTGGTTTGGTTGGAACTGCAAGGGAAGGCCAATGTGCAATGGATTCAAAAGAGATTAAGATGATCAAATGCAGAAATAATCAAGCTTAAGTGTAACAGGGAAAGGTATACATGCTACTGGATCCTTTGCATTTAAATGAAATGTAATAAAGGAAAATAAATAGATTCAATTGAAGCTAAAGAGAAGTTAAGAATCCTTTAACTTGATATGAGAGGAAAACATTTAAATTACCCATATCTAGAATCAAAGTGTATGTTTCAGAAAATTCTGTTCATTGTGGTTTTTGTAAATTAATTTAGATTTAAGGTGACATAAGCATGGGAACAAAGAAAAACACATAGAGAATGAGAAGCACTTCACCACATAGATATAGCAAATGAATCCTGAAACAACTTGTCTTGTATTACTGCAAAAGGTCACTTGAACTCGGTGAACATATTTACAATGAATGGCAGCCTTTCTCATTAGAAATCCCAACATCTATTACCTCAAATGGTGAAGTATTTATACAAATTACTCACCAAATATCTTAAAGCTGTGTTACACAAATAGAATTGAAATATATGACATTAAAAACTAATGAATCTACTTGGAACTATCTTTGTGGATTTCTAGTGACAAAGAAGAGCAATTCAAATTTGAGAGAAACTCTTATTTGAATAGGTGGCCTCCAAGTCACTAATTGTCTTTGAGCTTTTTCCTCCCGAAATTCTGAAAATTAGGGTTTCATTGTCCCTTTGATTATCTCAATACGAGATATTTATGTAAAAATTGAAAGAGGTTATTGTATATGAAGATGTTTTTGAGATAAACCTCTCTCATTTTCTCAAAATTCTGCTCCAGTTGTTCACAATATTATTTTCATAAAGATGTCTAAAACAAGACTTTGCACAGTCACAAAAACAAGCTGTATAGATATGAATGTATATCCAATTATGTAATAACTGTGTAAAATCAGAAGTATGTTATTTTAATTTTGCATCTTAGGAACACAACCCTCCTCCAGTTTCTCAAGATTCATCTCTGATTGGCCACAATATGTTCAGAGAAAAGATACCTAAATGGGACATTTCTGGAAAATGTGCCTTCAATGATTCTTTCAAATTTCCAAAACCATAATGTCTGTGTAAAAACAAGCTGAATTTTTTGTGAATAAGGATTTTAGAAACAAAAACATCTTTTATTTTTTGAAAATTAATTTCCACCTGCTCCGGAACCATTTTTTAAAACACTGGCTAAAAACTTGAAAATTGAGGAAAATATGTCTACAAAGATTCATCCGAATCTCCCAAACCATAACAAATTCTAGAAAATTGAGATATTTTTTTATGTATGAGTATGTTATCAACAAAAACATCTTTTATTTTTTTAAAATTCATTCTCATTTGTTTTTAAAACATGTTTGAAATTAATGTGTTGTATAAGGAAAAAAACATAGTTTTAACTCACCATGAAACGAACATATGACAAGGAGGCGGAAGGAGACATGGATTTGGGAGATAATTGGAGATTTTCAAACCATAATAATACTAATTCTGTATGAAATACTAAGATCAATTGCAACCTTAAACACCAAAACAAAATTTCCCATATAAATAATTTTTAACAAAATTTATATGTGATAACGGTTGGGAGATGAGTGCAAAATGGAAATTCAAAGGAGATGGAATAACCTCCCTCGTAGCCTTAGAAACATGGAGTAACACACACCAGAAATATTGAGAGGTTCCTTAGAAAGAGAACCACTATATGTGAGGGCCATGCAAGCCAGAAAGATTCAGTGGCTTGGTTTGAAGCTCAATCCAGCCTTTGTTGGGGCAGAAAAAAGAGTGGGAAGAAGGATAAAAGAATGATGGATTTTACCCTCCTGAATGGACTCCCACACTTATTCCTTGGGAACTCAAAGGGTCCATCAAAGATTTGAAATAAATGCAGAAGGAGGACTAAGTTGCTCATAGGATGAGAAACCATTTGGTAGGGGGCTGATGATGAGCTCTATCATTAGGTACATTTGGAGGGGTTAATTTTCACCTTTTTGCCTTATTAAGTCTTTTTTTATCACATTTTAATTATATTATGGTCTTACATTGCTAGTGTAGATGGTGATTAATACTTTTCATACTTGGAATGCTTAACATGAGTTAAATGCAGCAAAATCACGAACATATTGCATTTTTTATAAATATTTTCCATTTAAGCTCGAAGTAGACAACAAGGAGAGGTTCTAGGGGGATTTTCCACCTCCTTAAATCCCAAAGGTAGCCAAGTGATCCTCAAGACTCCCTCCAACATCTCGAAATCAAAGGCAGCCAAGCAAACTCAAGATCAAGTGCACCAAAGCTACACTTCACTTGCAGTCAAAGTGGACACATCACCTACTTTTTAGGGAGATTTTTGTAGCTACCCTCTAGGTTAAATAGGGTTGAGCAAGATCTCATTAGGATTCGAACTTTGAATGAATCTAATATAATCTTAGCTCTTGTAATAGGTTTTTGAGACTTTCATGTTGATGTAATGTGACTATTTTTTACAATAAAATGAGTATTCAGATCGTGCTTCACTTATCTAGTTTCAGAGGGCTAGTTTTATGGGTTAGGGCCCAATCCATTGACCTTAGTCTCTCTTGTGTATTAATTCTTTACTTTTATGTCATTGTAGCTAGTTTTCTTATGAGTGTTTAGCTAGTTTTCTTATTTATTCAATTCATTGTTTTTAATTTGCTTCCATTTGTCTTTTGTTGTAGATTAAGCTTGCTTACATGTTGGTAAAATATTTTATAAAATCACAAAGTTGTGTGTCAAGTATCCATCTCTCATCTCTTTCACTGGAGCTTGAGGAGGCTATACCATCTTCTTAAAATTGGACAACTAGGTCCAAACTCCATGTTGTGATGCTCAGATTAAGATACTGATATTTTTGTTGGATTCCTCTTTTGGAGAGGTGTAAGATCCATATAAAATTTATCTTAATCCGATGAGCAGAACATTTATTTTGAATTTATTATTTATAATAAATTATATGTGCAGGTGAGCCTTAAAGTTTTACACCCCCAGCAGATGTGTCACACACCTCAATGATGTATATAAATACAGTCAAAGTTGGAGAGCATTTCACACTGACTTATCACACATCTTCTTCTCTTCTCTGATTTAGTACGAGCTCCTTGGAGGACGATTTCAGCTCACACGTGGGAAGAAGGACGATTTTGTACAGCTAAGAAGAAGGACGAAATTGCTGCAGCTAGGGTTTCCAAGGAAGTTTGACCAGCGTTGACTTTGGTCAACGCATGGTCCAAAAGGGCTGAAAATTATTGGAGACTTAGATTTTAGGAGGCCGTACACATTGGCACAAGAACCGAGGTCAAAAGGTTGACCGAAGTTGGAGCTGCGTTGACTTTTATGTTGCTGCCCTGCGTTGACTTTTCTGGACAGCGTTGAATTTTCTGGAGTTGACTTGTGTTGACTTGGTGATTGATTTGAGGATTGTTGTGACACATTCTGGGTTGGATGATCAAGGAGACTTTACTGGTTGAAGCATCCTGTTGACCGCCATAACGCACCTTCACATTCATCTGTTTCTGGTTTGTCTTCTATAGATCCACTGGTATGTTCTATCAGCATTTTACTTAACTGTTTGGGTGATTGCTGTAATAAAAGTAAAGTTGCATCAAGCATAGAACATCTACAAAGATTTACATGGTATCAGAGCTGAGGTGAAGACAAGCCCTAACTCTTAGCAATCACCGTCTAAGAAAAAAAAAATGGGTTCCACTGGTTATGGCTTCAAAGGAAGGACAAGGGATCAAGGAAAGAGGAAGGCTCCCTCTGATGGAAACAATCAACCTTTCAAGAGGTCTAGAAACTCCAGGTATGAGGAGTCTAGTGCTGTTGATAAAAGAGATGAATACATTCTTGTATCTGCTCTCTCTGCTGCATCCCCGCCCGACACTACGGATGTCTGGCTGATAGATAGTGGTGCCTCAAGACACATCACTGGGTTCAAGGAAGCACTCTCTGACATGGTTGAGAAGGATACCAATATGGAAATTATCCTTGGAGATAATGCCACATATCCCGTGAGAGGGACAAGGACTGTGACCCTCCACTTGTCTCAAGGACAAGTCCTACATTTGCAGGATGTACTCTATGTACCAAAATTGAAGAAGAACCTTGTGTCTATATCAGCAATTGAAGACAAAGGCTTCAATGTGGCATTCATTGAAGGAAAGGTGCGCATGTGGAAGAAGAATCTCAAGGAAGCTATAGTGATTTGTTTTAGAGTTGGAACACTCTACCAGGTTGAAGGAAGTCCGCTAGGAGCTATGACATGTGACACTATCCGACAAACTAAACTATGGCACCGAAGGTTTGGACACCTTCATTACAAAGCCCTTCCCGAAGCAAGGAAGGTGGTGACTGGGATGCCCAATTTTGGAAATAATCATGAAGGTGTATGTAAGGGTTGTGCCGAAGGAAAGCATACAAGGGGACCTTTCCCCTCAAGTGTCACAAAAAAATCTGATATTTTGCAACTGGTCCATTCTGATCTATCTGGTATGCTGCCCGTGACATCCCTGGGAGGATGTTCTTACTATATGACATTCACTGATGACTTCTCCTGCAAAACCTGGATATACTTCTTGAAGAAGAAGGATGAGGCTTTCATGTGGTTCCGTACCTTGAAAGCCTTGGTGGAAAATATGACAGGGAAGAAGATCAAGATTTTGAGGACCGACAATGGCACTGAATATGAGTCAAATGAGTTCAAGGACTTTTGCAGAGAAGCTGGCATTAAGAGGGAGACTGCTACTGCCTATACTCCTGAGCAGAATGGCGTTGCTGAACGAAAGAACAGGACTATTGTGGAAGCTGCCCGTGCCATGCTATGTGACCAGGGTCTACCGAAGTTTCTGTGGGGAGAAGCTGCAAATACTGCTGTGTACATTCAAAACCGATGCCCTCATTCCGCTTTGGACTCCAAAACTCCCGAAGAGTTTTTCTCTGGTAAGAAACCTGATGTCTCACATTTTAGAATTTTTGGATGTCCTGTCTATTTTCATGTGCCGAAAGAAAAGAGAAGTAAGCTGGATGCTTCTGGGAAGAAAGGAATGTTTGTGGGCTACAGTGAGACTTCTAAGGCCTATAGAGTATATGTACCTGGTCAAAGGGAAGTAGAGATATGCCATGATGTCACTTTTGACGAAGATGCTTCCCTGAAGAAAGTAGTAGATCTTCCAAGATCTGAAGAAAATCATGAAAAAAGGCCTGGAAATCAAGAAGAACCGCAAGATGAGACAATGCCTGATATTGAAGGACCAATGGACCCTATTGTTCCATATCCTTCACTGGGAAAGAGACCATCATGGCTCAGGGACACACTCGAAGATGCTGAGGGACATGCTGCCCCAAGAGGGACATTCCGAGAAAGCAAGAAGCCGTGTAGATACCAAGGGTATCTGGCTGCCATGAGTACCATTGTACAATCTGAACCTGGATCTTTTGAGGAAGCCGTAAAGCATCAAGTTTGGAAGGATGCTATGCACGAAGAATATGAGTCCATAATGAAGAATGATGTCTGGGATGTGGTTCCAAGACCCAAGGACAAATCAGTTGTCACCGCAAAATGGCTCTAGAAGATCAAACATGGATCTGATGGAAGTGCGGAAAAGTTCAAGGCAAGATTTGTTGCCCGTGGCTTCTCTCAAAAGGAAGGAGTAGATTATGATGACATATTTGCACCTGTGGCACGATATACCACCATTCGATCAATCATAGCCCTTGTTGCTACGCAAGGATGGAGTCTTCATCAAATGGATGTCAAGACCGCCTTTCTGCATGGTACAATAAAAGAAGAGGTGTATGTAGAACAACCTCTGGGATTTGAAGTTCAGGGTCGGGACACTCATGTCTGTAGGTTGAAGAAAGCCCTCTATGGGTTGAAGCAAGAACCCGAGGAGCTTGGTATTGAGCGAATGGATAGATACTTGATTAAATGAGCTTCAATCGAAATGTCTTGATCCAAACCTTTATGCCAGCTTGTCCGGAAGCCTCACTACGTTTGAGTGCGTATGTGGACGACCTCTTCACCGACGAGTGCGACCCTCTCATTCATCGATGCAGAGGGAGCTACATTTCTTTGAGTTCGAGATGAAGGACCTAGGACTGATGCACTACTTCCTAGGCCTGGAGGTCTGGCAGAGACCTGGAGAGATTTTCCTTTCTCAAGGAAAATACATTGTGAAACTTTTGGAAAGATTCGGTATGGTGGACTGCAAGTCTGTGTCAACACCAATGGAACTCAACTTCAAGAAGTTGAGTGGCAGTGCTACTGGACCCGTATTAGCAAATCCTACTGAGTATCGTCAACTCGTAGGGGCCTTGATGTTCTTAGTGAACACCCGTCCAGATATATGTTTTGCAGTGAACACTTTGAGTCAACAGATGGTTGAGCCTCATCACTTTCACTGGGTTGGTGCCAAGAATCTTCTGAGATATCTTGGGGGCACGATAAACCATGGGCTGAGATACACTGTCGGGAGTGTGACACTCCGTGGATATACTGATGCTGATTGGGCTGGCAGTGTGGTGGATCGTGAAGCACATCGGGATCTTTGCTTCAATCTTGGTTACGCCGATTTCATGGATGAGCGAGAAGCGATACGTTAACTGACATGAGGGCGAATACATTGCAGCAAGTATGGCCTGTTGTGAAGCAGTTTGGTTGCGAAAGCTCTTTAGTGAGCTGTTTGGACATGTGCTAGATACCACCGTGATACTCTGTGATAACCAGAGTGGGATTCACATGACTGAGAATCTGGTGTTCCATGACCGATCCAAGCATATTGATATTAGGTACCATTTCATTAGGGATATGGTACAACGACGCACTGTAAGGCTCGATCATATAGGAACTGATGAGCAGGTCGCGGATATTCTCACTAAGCCCCTGGGGAAGGTCAAGTTCCTAACCTTCCGTGAGAATCTTGGTATCGTGGAACGACCCTATGATGTGGGTCCTGTTGGACGATGAGCTCTGGGAGCTCTGAGGGGCTTTGGGGACAGCTTTTCGGAGATATGGGCAACCACAAGGCTAGGCTTGCCAACCTTGGTGGTGTGCTTGGACCCCACCGTTGTGATTATTAAGTTGGTTCACCTCTCATTATCTATGCTCCGTATGCATCCTACCCATTGAGTTCAGGGCTCATGGGGAGTACCTCTCATTTGGCCAATGAGGTGGGAAAAGCTAGAGACTAGTAGCAAATACTGATGGACGCATCAGAGATTGATGTACTCTCTATCTAGGATGGCACGGTCCAACCACTTGATCTGGGATCAAGTATAGTGAGGTTTCGATTCATGAAGGCAAGGTCGGATGAACCAACTTCGGGTTGGTTGGAGACTCTTTGTGAGTACGATAGAGGTTTCGGACCTGCGGGGTACAGGGTGTCCCGACGGGGGGATGATGTCTTTGTCGCTAACCCATACATTTGCGAAATAAAGGGCCAACAAAGCAAGTTGTAGGCGGGATGACGCCTCGATGTTTGATTGCAGCGATGGATGGAGTTCTCCCCTGGTTGAGAGAGTGTTAAAATTGGACAACTAGGTCCAAACTCCATGTTGTGATGCTCGATTAAAGATCTTGATATTTTTGTTGGATTCCTCTTTCGGAGAAGGTGTAGGAATCCATATAAAATTTGTCTTAATCCAGTAGGCGAGAACATTTATTTTGCTTTATTATTTATAATAAATTATGTGTCTTGATCGGACTTAAGTTTTGCCCAATGAGATGTGTCACACACCTCAGTGATGTATATAAATACGGTCGAAGTTGGAGAGCATTTCACACTCACTTATCACACATCTTCTTCTCTTCTCTGATTTAGTACGAGCTCCTTGGAGGACGATTTCAGCTCACACGTGGGAAGAAGGACGATTTTGTACAGCCAAGAAGAAGGACGAAATTTCTGCAGCTAGAGTTTCCAAGGAAGTTTGACCAGCATTGACTTTGGTCAACGCATGGTCCAAAAGGGCTGAAATTTATTGGAGACTTCGATTTTAGGAGGCCGTACACATTGGCACAAGAAACAAGGTCAAAAGGTTGACCGAAGTTGGAGCTGCATTGAATTTTATGTTGCTGCCCTGCATTGACTTTTCTGGAGTTGACTTGTGTTGACTTGGTGACTGATTTGAGGATTGTTGTGACACATTCTGGGTTGGCTGATCAAGGAGAATTTGCTGGTTGAAGCATCCTGTTGACTGCCGTAACGCACCATCACATTCATCTGTTTCTGGTTTTTCTTCTATAGATCCACTGGTATGTTCTATCAGCATTTTACTTAACTGTTTGGGTGATTGCTGTAATAAAAGTAAAGTTGCATCAAGCATAGAACATCTACAAAAATTTACACTTCTCCACAGGCCAAAATTTCTTTTTAATTTATGATTTCTTGGAGTGAATAATTAGGTTGTTGTAGTGTCGTGGATATGTTTAGAATGTTGTGTTAGATTTTTGTTTGTAGGCTAAAGTAAGTTTTCTTTCCAAATTCAACTCATCTTTTCCATTTCCCTCATCATTAATTTGTCAATATTTGTTGCATGAACAGGTAGTTTTCTTTCATGTTCAAGTAGCACAGTAAAGGAGGACTTCACCAAAAACTTCACCTTCATTTATCACCTTCATTGGCCTTCTTTTCCTCAAAATCGCCATGAGCCCTGTTTTCGGGATTTGTGAGACCCTTGCAACCCCCGAGCCCATATCACTACCCATAAATTCATGAAACTTTGGGAGATGATAAATAACATTAAAAAAAAGGTATGAAAGCAATCACATCATCAACAAGTCATCTATACCCCTCCTATCCATGACAGGGATTTCCTCCAACATGTCACAAGCATTGTATATACAAGTGTAGATAACATATTTAAACATAGGGGTCTCGTACTTATCTGAGAATCACTATGAAGAATTTCTCCCTTACTTCATTAGCTAAAATACAGTCTATTTGACCATATGTTCATTGTGCATTCGATTACAAGAAAAAACATGGATATAGCCATACATCATAATTGATCAAATACATTCTTATAACCAACATAATAAAAACATAATTACCATGGATACAACAACAATAGGATCCACAAATAAATCAATATATTTTCATACCAAATACCAAAGGGATGAGCTCTTCATTACAGAATGTAAAAACCAACTAGAGATGGGACTTCCATGTTCCACCCGAGCATAGATTGGCTGATCCAAGTCTCACTTCATCCAATCACCTCATGCCATATTCCAAGCATAAATGTGGGACTAAAAATGAAATAACCAACCAGGGAATCCCAAGGTTAAATCACCTCACCTTCATCAGATATAAATCATGCTTTATCGTGATCTACACCCTATCACTAGGCCAACAAAAACATGGATATCACCGTATTCTCTCCGCCTAAACTGTGTATAATTTTCCTGTCTCTTAGTCTCTCAGACTTTACCGCAAAACAAAGTTTGAATCAGGGGTTACTAGGCCATAAACCAAGACATACTCTTCATGATTTACTGTATCTCAAACTTAGGATTCACGTGCCTGAATGGAGATCAACCCACCACCTCTAAGTCTTTACTACAATCCAAACCCGGATTACTAGGCCCTAAACCGAGGAAAAAAACGAACTAATGCTATAATCATTCAGAGATCCACCTCACCTATCTTGGAATCCATCCGGTAATCCAGCTAAACCAAAACAAGAGAAAAATACAACATCATGGCTACCCGAAAATGGAAAGACTAGGCTGAATACATTGCCACACCTAGAAAAACCCATGCCAAGAAAGAAAAGAATCACATGCAATACCATGCATTCCAAATCTAGCAAATAAATCATACATGCAAATCAATACCTACAAAGAATCTTTTTGTAGTTGCTTGATTCATGCTCCTTCTTTCTTTCTTCCTCCTTCTTTCTACTTTCTTTCCTTTCTTGGTCAAATGCTAAAGTGCTCCAATAAACTCATGAGAGAGAGAGAGAGAGAGAGAGTAATGAGAGAGCTCCAAAATTAAATTGACGAAAGGTAGCAAAACCTTGCCAACTGATCCTGAGAAGCTTCTTTAGAGATGAGGCCTTTATTTTCTTCATTTTCCATTATTTTCCTTCGTTTTCCTCCTCACATGCAACGTGTGACCTTTCACCTCCCTTTTATCCTATTTTCCATTATTTTTATAAATAAATGTGCCAAAAATGTCATTTTTCCTTTCCAAAGCCTTAGCCTTTGCCGTTGCCAATTTTCTTAGCCATCTTAAGTGATGAACACCCACATTAGGATGTTTTTCCCAACATTCAGCTTGGAATAAGTGTCCCATCGACCGTGGCTATAATTTTTAAGATTATTACATGGAGTTTTCACCAGGGTTATTATACACACCTCTTTATCTCTCTATCTCTATTCTTCCCTCTCTATATCCTTCCTCTCCGCTTCCTCTCTCCCCCTCTCTCCCTGCTACAACTCCATTTCTATCTCCCTCCCTCTCCTTCTCTCACTCTCCCACCATCATGTGCTAACTCTCTTAATATCCTATTTCCTCTCTATATCCGTCCCTCTCTCGTTATGTCTCTCCACGTCACTCCCTCTTCCTCTCTCCCACATCTCTTTCTCTACCCTACATATTTGTCTTTGTCTCCCTATGTATCTCATTATCTCTAACTCTCCATTACTCACATTCCCTCTCTGGTTATCTATCCACCCTCTCCCCTAAAACCTCTCACTCTGTTATCATCTAATTTGTCACCCTTGGCATGAAATATAGATACTCTACATTAACTGAAGGAAATCGAAGGATAATATACACATTTCATATCCCTATACAAACATACTTAACTACTTTATTTCTCCATTTAGTTACGAAAGTGGTGACCCGTTGCTCTATCATAATAAAAAAATGAGTCCAATTATTGATCCAATTATTTATTTCAAAGGCTAAATTCTCGTAGATGTAGGTGTCTAGATGAACATCCTTCCAGATCTATGAAAATAATATATAATGATACCCTTCTAAGGAAGACATATGGAGATAGACAAAATATAATACCCTCATGATTGTGATATTTCTCAAAAGAAAACTCTTTTAATTTATTTTCTAACCCTAACAATAGCGAGTTAGATGAGGAGGATAATGGACCAAGGAATCCAATATGGAAATCCTTACAGGAAAGATATGATATTGTACACATTCTCACCCTTTTGAATGTAAAATTCATTATGCTTTCTACCCATGTATTTTGTCATATTTCATGATTCATATGGGATATGAATATCCATGAATATTCTTATTAGATCTATAATTTTACAACAATGGATATTCATTTAGAAAAAATGTTTTTTTTTTTTGCTAGGTTACATATATTGGTAGTGGGAGTAGGATCTCTAATTTCTAGAGCAAGTTCATCTACAACTAATCTAGTTAGAATTAATTTCAACTAGTGAAGGGTGACGTGAGTTTACCATCCATCTCTTTCTTCCAATGAGTATGGAGTGGTATGTGCAAGAGATATAGAATAAAATTATTCAGTAGTTTACCCATATTTTCTTATATATTTAAGGATAAGGTTTGTGGAGCATTAGTCACCTTTCCTAGGGAAAACATTGTGCCAACACACTCTCTCTGTATCTCCCTCTTCCTTTCTCTTCACCTCCCCTTATTAACTCCCTCCTTCAATCCTTATTGACAACATCTCTCTCTCTCTCTCTCTCTCTCTCTCTCTCTCTCTCTCTCTGGAAATGATTTTACCATCCATATCTTACTTAGAATGAGTATGAAGTGGTATGTGCAAGAGATATAGGAGAAAAATATTGAGTAGTTTACCCTTATTTTTTAACAAATTTAAGATAAGGATTATGGAGCATTAGCCACCTTTCCTAGGGACGATTTTTTGCCAGCACACCCTCTCTATATCTCACTCTTCCTTTCTATTCAACTCCCTCCCTCCGTCCCTCCCTAAATCCTTCTTCACAATAACCGACCCGCTTTCTCTCTCTCTCTCTCTCTCTCTCTCTCTTCCATTATTTTTCAATATATTCTCTCTCTCTCTCCCCTCCATTATTCTTCAATATCCTTTCTCTCTCTCTCTCTCCCCTCCATTATTTTTCTATCTCCTCTCTCTCTCTCCGTGTTTAAGAATAATATCACATATTATTTCCATTATATATGTTTAATCCATATATTAATTATTTTTATAATTAAGAATTATACTTATAGTTTAAAATAAAGTGATAATCTACTATTTTTTTATGAATTTTTTAATCTTAACAATGTCAGATATCTCATGAAATAAAGTTTACAATTTTTAACCCTATTGTAATTGATTCCTTAAAGCATTTATTCACCATTTAATTTATATAGATGTACTAGTTTTATTGCATATTTAATTTTTTGTTTGTAAGGTTGTTTTTTTCCTTTTGTTGTATACCATACTTCATATTGTCAACCATAGATCAGGGATGTGTGTGAAATGCCCAAAGTTTCTAACAAACATTCTCTTCTTCATAAATATACTTTTAATTGTTAATAATTTATTGTGACTAAATTGTCATTTTGAATGGGAGGAGGAGTTGCTTTTAAGTGTGATTTTCTTTTGAATTTTTTGCTTAATTTTCAATTAAATGTGGAGAATTTTTTTTTGCTGTGTTGTTTATATTATTTTTTTATTATGGATTCAATAAGTTCTAAAATTTTTTGAAACACTTTTATTTTGAAAAGTTCACCTAATTTTATGATATCAAAAAACTATTTTTATAATTATTTAAAGTTTTCAAAAAAAATTCTAATCAAATTAAGAATAAAAGTATGTTAAAGGGTAAATATTCGAATCTTTAGGGCCACTATTATAGTGTTTTAAGCACTAGTCTAAAAAACCCACAAAATAATCCAGAAATTCAAGTAAGATTATGAAAAATTCAGAGAAAGATTTTTTAAAATTTGAGTTACAATAAACTTTAGTATTTTTGGTATTCTAAGGGTTTTTTATATAGCTGAATCCATTTCCACCATCAAAAATGCAATCCAAACACCAACTATTTGAAATTTTGAATTTTTTTTTACCTTCAAACAAAAAACTACCATCAAAACTATTCTGCATCCATCAACAACTCCTTATTCTAAGCCTTCACCGACCAAAACCGTACCACGTCAACTATCGTTATAATTATCAAAATTCATCAAAAAAATTCTAACCAATAATAACCAAATTCGGAATAAACTCTTTTAAAAAAGCATTACCATAGAGGGTAAAAAGTCGAACCCTTGGGCCCACTATCATGGTGTTCTAACTATGGTGTCTATCTTGCCTGCCAGTTGTACGATAACCTCGCTTTGTCTGCGAAGTGCATTAGCTTTCTTCACTCAGGCAATCCCACGAATTTAAAAAATCCTCGGTCGCGATTGTCATGTTCGACTTCGTTCCCATGGAAGGAGGACTCTACTGCTTTCGTTACCTGGTAAGCTTCTTGTGATTTTCAACATTTGTCCAGTTCTTGGAATTGCTTCTTGTTGTTTGGACGCTGTCGACAATGGCTCGGGACGTCTTGTGCATCGTTCTTAGCGCTTTCTTGTCTCTGGCTTCTTTAACTGCAAATTTATGTTATTCAAGGCTTACTTCATCTGTCATGTGCCCTGTCTTTCAGTGCCAGTTTGCCGCATTATTTGTTTGATCCAATGTGTCGTAATTCTGTGTCACCAAGTTCGAAGTTCAATTCAGATTCCAATCGTATACGGTACGAAAAAATTTCTTTCAAAATTCTTTCGATGCGGCAAAATTCAGCTGCGAAAAATTATAGGCATCTGCACAACAAATCAGGTAGGTCATAATCAAGGTCGCAAAGACTTGCCAGAATTACCAATAGAATCGTTTGATCACTGTCACCAGACTCTACCGTGCACGACAGACTCTTCCATATTCACAGCCACTCCTCCAGAAACCCTAAAGTTCGCTACCATTGTCGCTCTCCAGCAAAACCTAGAATTGTTGCAAAGAAGAATGGAACTTTATTAACAACGGATTATGAATTTTCGGATTTATTTCACCTGTTATGTCGAAAACGGTATCTTTCATTCAGGTATAATTCTTACCTCCTCAGAAATTCATTTCCAACAACACTTATTCTATAATATTTTTGTTTACGTTGAGCCAATGTTGCAACTATCAGTGGCCATAGTTTCAGCTTTCTATATTTCAACTATTTCTTTTCCTCCCTAAAATTCTCTCATGGTATAGCGTTCTGGCAAGGATGTATTCTTTCTCAGAGATTTATGTTGCTTTTTTCCACAAGAAAAAAACTCTTTATATATTTATATATAAATATGGTAATACTTTTCCAATTTTACATTTTCTTTTTTTTCATCTTCCATATCAAGTTAATCAGAAAACTTTCCCATTCAAAATCAAACCAAATCTAATTTTATATAAAACTCTTTTTCTGTTCTCATTTATCATTCTAAAACTAATTTACATCATATTTATCAGAACAAAAACATCAGACATCTACCGTCTTCATTTCTACATATTTTTAAAAAAACTTGAAAATGTTGTTGAGGCCCTTGCCTCCCATCTCTCGTTTCTACTAGATAAGCTCCCGGGTCCTCCAAAGTAATGCTTCTTTTGAGACTATATCTGTCTCCATATTCAATTCTTGGAAGATATGTATTGGATAAATGCCTCCATATTCAATTCTTGGAAGATATGTATTGCATAAATAGAGTTAAAGTTTTTCTCGTTTCCTACCACATAAGCTCCCTGGTCCTCCAAAGTAATGTTTTTTTTTGAGAGCATATCTGTCTTCATATTCAACTCTTGGAAGATATATATTGGATAAATAGAGCTAAATTTTTTTTCCAAGTCTCTAATTCTCCTTGTCCTTTTCCACCAGGAAAGACTCTCAGCTTGCAAATCCTCAGAACCCAAGAACTAGTCAATAATGATATGAGAATCCATACCGAGGCGCACGACAACTGAAGTAATAATTCTAAAGTAATAGAAGATCCATGGATTTAGAATATCACCCCTTGCTACTCTGTACATTAATGCCGCATTATGTAACGCTTCTGATAAGCCATGCATTCGTTAGGTTTTGGATTTTAGGTGTTCACGTTTACGGCTATTCTGCTTTTTTGATAACCAGGTAACGGCTACAAAAGAAAAGAAATATGTCCGCTATTAAATACCATATAGAGTTGAATATATTGCTCGTCCGATCTAATGCATATATATATATATACACACATAATTTAACTTATTGCTTCAAAATATGTATTATTTGTCATTTCTAAATATATAAAAAACTGTTTGGAAAATCTAATTCCAACCATCTCCTGAATTATCATAATTGTTTATCCAACTGTCATAGTATGTTAGACTTTAGTCCATCCATGTCACAATATATTAGACTTTAGTAGTCTAACTCAATTGAATACCAGTTCACTCATTTAAGGTTTTTGAATATCAAGAAGAATATCTACTCCATGCTTTTCATTCCTTAAGAAAGCCACTATATTTTGGTTTGGCAAATACCACACGAATCCGCGATGTCGAACTCATTCTCTATTTATTGCAATGTAAAGATCCGTATGAGAACGCTTCCAAAGGATCCGAGAAGCTGAGCTTGAAATGACCAACTCGCACCTTTCAAAGGGAGGGTTTAAACCTTCGGTGGATTATGAATCATTCAAAAATTTTATATATCTACCGTTTTATATTGTTGTGTGTCCTACTGTAACAAATCTAGATGTAATAGCCGCTACTAGGTATTGTGGTAAAGCAATGACGAATATATTTGAAATACTATTGCTAGAGGTATGAACGGCGCCCGTAGTGCCAGCCAAACCACTGGACGGAGAACGAAGAAGCCTGCACCTCTTGTTTCCGGGACACATCCATGGGTAACTCGCATAAACATTCTCATCAATTTCATGACTCTGTCTCATTTGGTAAGTAAGACGGCTATCAGTGTCTTGGATGAGAGTCATAATGATGAGTTGGTCATGGGGGATGCATTTTTAAATTCTCGGGGGACATAATGTCTGAGCTTGCTGGTGATGAGTCTCTCGAGGTTCCTTTAAAGCCTTCTCAGAATTTCCCACATCCGTTTCCATTTATGGACAAAGGTCAGATGCGTTCTGATTTGTCTGATGCACCCCCGGATCCGTCGGGACCTGGCTACACCTTACCTTCAGCTGAAGTTGTGGTAGATGATCCTGTTCCTGATCTCTCAGAGCCCATATCTACCGTCACTGCTTTGTCACTCCGGAACTCGGTCGGTAGCGACATTGAGCTGCTGCTTTTAGAACCTGAAGCTAATTTGGTTCCCCTTGTGTGGACATCGTAAGGATAAATCTCCCCCTCTGATCGTAAGCCCATTCTCCATCTCTAATGTAGCGATACAAATAGGGAAAGGAAGGCACAAATAGGGAAAGGAAGGCACTGGGTGAAAAATATGTCTCTATCCTCTTCTGTTGTGAATGGTTTTAAGTATGAGGATATTTTTCGCGATAATCATGTTACTGTGGCACTTGATAGGGTTCTTAGTGCAATTAACCCTAAGGTGGTTGTGCCATGATTTGTTTGGTAATGATAAATATATGGGGCTGGGGGACTATGTATTTTCCGACTAAAATGGATTGGGATGGTCTAGATCATTTTAGCTGTGTTTTTGGCTACAAGGGTTATTGGTCTATAGTATCTGATGTTATTGTTTTTCACAACTGTGATGAGAAGTAATAAATGTTAGACTATGGAGGAACGAACCACGAAACAGGTAATATTAAGGAGGATTATTAAGGCTAAATAAATCACCAGCATACAAACTTGGGGGAAAGTTGATTGTGTCCATATTTTTTGGTTGATTTTTGAAGTGAATTTCTGACCATGTCTTTTGGAATGAGGGAAAAGAATAGGTCTCTTCACATGATGAAATGTAAGATTTTAAAGCTTATCTTATGATTTGCTACATCACGTTATGCTGAAATGTAAGATTTTTAAAGTTTTAACTTTTGATCTGGTGCATTATATACGCCTGAAGTTTTTTTTCTGCTGAAAAAAAATAATTCTTTGAAATACTAAACTAGAGTTTTTTTTATTTTCTTTTTATAATGACTAAGGTTTTTTATTAAAGTATTTAGCGAGGAAATCAGTTTCTTTTTTGTAATTTTTTATTTTTTTTTAATTTCAATATGTCGAAGATATAACTATGATGAGGGTAAGATCAATGGGGATTCTAACTGGTGACTTCTTATTAAGGGTGTTTTAATAAGAGCGTTTTAACAAAGTATTGGATCACTTTTTATCCAAAACTTTTGTACTGGTGAACTCCATGTCAATCTTATTATATGTGAGTTATATGTAAACTCTATGCCAATCTTATTATAATCTTATTATATATCAGTAATGGATAAAAATTTTAATGTCAATCTTATGTAAATCTTATTATATGTCAATTATATGCCAACTCTATGTCAATCTTATTATATGTGAGTAATGGATAAAAATTTTAAGTGAAAAAATGGCGTCTAGGCATATATAGTTCTAAGGCATATATAGTTCTTCCAGAAATTAGACCACCAAACCTATAAAACCATTTAACCACAGCCGCTGGACTCAGGTAATCGATAAGTTACCAGTAAGTCACCTTCCGAGTCTCAAATCATTCTTTTATCTTATCTGTTTTCTCATTCAACTGCGCCAGCTTATTGATTTGCCATCTTTGATTTCATTCATGATCGCTACTAACCATTTTCAAATCCGTCATTAATATGTTACTGCTATTATGAACGATTTATCTGCACCGTAATTATTTTCTCTTGATTTATTTTAAATATATTGTACCCATGTTTAAAATTTTAACATTCTCATAAGACTTAATGCTGGAAGATAAATTACCTTTTCTCCTTGTCGACGTTTACAAGGGAAAAAGTGTTTCCGTGTTGAGATCCATAACTTCATTGCACGTACATTAGAAATTTAATTTTGTAGAATCCTTGTAATTTGTAACTTGATTGTATCTATTTTCGGAATTGAGGTTACTGAATCCTCCGCTTCGAATTGAATTCCTCAGCTGTTCTAGATCTTTAATGATTTAATCCTTCAGATTTTTTATATAGAGTTGGTTACAGTCTTTGTACTCTTTGATGATGGCATTACTATTACCTTTTCTCAAATGCTATTGGTTTTTGTTTTCAGGTAATTTGTGTATGTCTATCTTGCGTAAGAAGATGAAAACTATTGTGCCTACTCTTTTGGTTTCTACTCTTACCCTTGTTTTGACAACGTTGTTGTCTATGGCAGTACTGCAAATTGTGGTTGCTAATTCTCCAGGAATTCCCCCCAAAAGAAATGATCCACTAGGACCACATAAACGATCTAATGTTCATTCTTCTGTTGAAGTTGCGGCCACGGGAGGATGCCAATCACTTGGACGTGGGGATCCTCCTATAAGTCATCATAACCCCCTAATTGTGCTTCCTGCTCATCAATCCAATCATTATGCTCAAACTCCTTCACAACGACATAGTATTCATTCTTCTGACGAAGGGTCGACAGTAGAAGGACATCTGCCATGTCCTCCCTCACCCTAATGTGAATCCAATGTTCCAACTCCTAGATGTTGCAGTCGACAATAAAAAAAGAAGCATCGAGTTAACATCAAAGGCTAGCGACGATGAATGAGAAATTACCTGATTTCCACAGTTGCCAGAAAGGACACTTGAACCAAAATTCAGTTATCACCCCGTACGCATCCACTACCTCTATACATATCGATGTTTCCTATTTATTTCGAACACTCAGAGTATCGCTATAATATTTGAAACCCTCTATTCACAACAAGAATTACATTCTACTAGATCTTTTGCATTTAAATGAAATGTAATAAAGGAAAAGAAGTGAATTCAATTGAAGCTAAAGAGCAGTTAAGAATTCTTTAACTTGATATCAGAGGAAAACATTTAAATTACCCATAGCCAGAATCAAAGTGTATGTTTCAAAAAATTATGTTCATTGTGGTTTTTGTAAAATAATTCAGATTTAAGAACACATAGAGAATGAGAAGCACTTCACCACATAGATATCGAAAAATGAATCCTAAAACAACTTGTCTTGTATTACTGCAAAAGGTCACTTGAACTCAGTGAACATCTTTACAATGAATGGTAGTCTTTCTCATTACAAATCCCAACATATATTACTTCAAATGATGAAGTATTTATACAAATTATTCACCAAATATCTTAAAACTGTGTTACAAAAATAAAATTGACATATAGGACATTAAAAACTAATGAATCTACTTGGAACTATCTTTGTGGATTTCTGGTGATAAAGAAGAGCAATTCGAATTTGAGAGAAACTCTTATTTGATGAGGTGGCCTCCAAGTCACTAACTATCTTTGAGCTTTTTCCTCACGAAAATTTGAAAATTAGGGTTCCATTGCCCCTTTGATTATCTCAATATGAGATAGTTGTGTAAAACGTGAAAGATTTTAATGTATATGAATATGTTTTTGAGATAAACCTCTCTCATTTTCTCAAAATTCCGCTCCAGTTGTTCACAATATTCTTTGCAAAAAGATGCCTAAAAAAAGACTTTGCACAGTCACAAAAACAAGCTGTGAAGATATTAATGTATATCCCATTAAATGTAATAACTTGTAAAATCGGAAGTAGGTTATTTTAATTTGGCATCTTAGGAACAAAAAATTCCTCCAGTTTCTCAAGATTCATCTCTGATTCGCCACAATCCATTCGGAGAAAATATAACTAACAAAGAGATTTCCAGAAAATGTGCCTTCAATGATTATTTCAAATTTCCCAAACCATAATGTATGTGTAAAAACCAATAGAGGTTTTTGTGAATAAGGATTTTAGAAACAAAAACATCTTTTATTTTTTCAAAATTAATTTCCACCAGCGTGGGAACTGTTTTTGAAAACAGTGGCTAAAAACTTGAAAATTGAGGAAAATATGTCTACAAAGATTCATCCAAATCTCCCAAACCATAAAATTTTTTAAAAATTGATAGATTTTTTTATGTATGAGGATTTTATCAACAAAAACCTCTTTTAGTTTTTTAAAATTCATTCTCAGTTTTTTGTAAACCATGTTTGAAATTAATGTGTTGTATAAGGAAAAAAACATAGTTTTAACTCACCATGAAACAAACATATGACATGGACGCAGAAGGAGACATGGAGTTGGGAGATAATTGGAGATTTTCAAACCATAATAATAATAATATTGTATCAAATACTGAGAGCAACTGCACCCTTAAACACCCAAAAAAAATTTGCCCATATAAATAATTTTTAACAAAATTTATATGTGATAATAGTTGTGAGATGAGTGCATAATGGGAAGTCAAAGAAGATGGAATAACCTCCCTCATAGCCTTATAAACATGGAATACCACACACCAGAAATATTGAGAGGTGCCTTAGAAAGAGAACCACTATACGAGAGGGCCATGCAAGCCAGAAAGATTCAGTGACTTGGTTTGAAGCTCAATCCACTGTTTGTTGGGACTAAGTGATGGAAAACAACCAAGTTGAGAAGAAAAAAGAGTGGGAAGAAGTGTAAAAGAATGATGGATTTTACCCTCTTGACGGTACTCCCAGACTTCTTCCTTGGGAAGTCAGAGGGTCCATCAAAGCTTTGAAAGAAATGTAGAAGGAGGACTAAGTTTCTCATAGGATGAGCAACCATTTGGTAGGGGGGTGATGATGAGCTCCATCATTAGGTACATTTGGAGGGGTATATTTTCACCTTTTTTCCTTATTAAGTATTTTTTTATCACATTCTAATTATATTATGGTCATACGTTTCCAGTGTAGATGGTGGTTAAGGCTTGCCATACTTTGAATGCCGAACATGAGTTAAATGGAGGAAAATCATGAAGATATTACGTTTTTTATAAAGATTTTTCCATTGAAGCTTGAAGTAGACAACAAGGAGATATTCTAGGGGGATTTTCCACCTCCTTAACTCCCAAAGGCATCCAAGCGATCCTCAAGACTCCCTCCAACATGTCGAAATCAAAGGCAACCAAGAAAACTCAAGATCAAGTGCACCAAAGCTACACTTCACTTGCAGTCAAAGTGGACACATTACCTACTTTTTAGGGAGATTTTTGTAGCTACCCTCAAGGTTAAATAGGGCTGAGCAAGAGCTCATTAGGATTCGAATATATATTCGGGCCCAGAGAATTCCTGACGGTCAATCTTACTTTTCAAAGAAATATAGTTATAAACCATGATAAACCCATCTCATGAAATTCAAATCAATATATCGACTTTGGTTAAATTACCAAAAAAGCCAATAATAAAAATATAAAGGTTTCGGCCCACATTAACCAACCATCATATGGAAATGCATTTTATACTTTCGACTTTGATAAAGGTTATCAAAGGTATCAATATACATAAATTTTCTCGACCACAGCTTTACCAATCCACTTATTCCGTCAATTATATTATATAACCTCCACTTAATAAAGTTCTTACCTTGGTTATAATATCAACGGCTGATATAACATTATGTCCGGGTCCCACAGCATTTCCAACTCACCCTTCCACTTTGTTTAATCGATCTATCCACTTCCTTCATCTAACGGTGGACGCACCCCTAAAATGCAATGCTTCTAATCCAACGAATATCGCATCCAAATAACCTTCAACAGTTAATGGCTCTAAGGCACGTGAAATAAGTGGTTTTGGACATCCACGTGTCGCTTGCAGAGGCGTATCACATTCATTCAGGGAATTACCACTTACCACTTTAGATTCACGCGAATACCACCGCCGGTTCGTGAAACTACTCACACTGTTTATGAATGTTAAAACAATGTTAACCCTTAAAAAAATGTTAAACCTTCAGAATCCTTAGACCTTCAAAAATATTATAATGCACATTATAATATGTAATGACCTTCGAAAATAACGTTAAAAACTTCGAAAATGAATATTTAAAACCCTCAGGAATGTAATATTATACTGTGCTTTAAAAAATGTTTAAAGCCTTTCAGCCTCATATAACCGGATTCCAAACCTTAATAAAACTCTGCTGCATAAAATGTCAGGTCCATACCTTGTTTTAAACCTCGTGCAATTACCGACGCGAACACCGTCGGATCTCCCATAGATCTAATCGGACGACAATCGCGTTCATTCCACCTCCATAGTTTATCAACCAAAAGCGACGCAAAATGGGTGGTATTGCGCTCGTGACGTGTCTCAATATCATTCGATCACATTTGATTGGATTAAAACCACTCACGACTCAAAAGCGGTGCGAACACAGTGGACGGTTTTCTCCAAAACCTCTTTTCTTCAAATTTTCGTTTCAAACGGGTTTAACACAGATTTTCACCCGATTTTTGCTGTTTTACTTCAATTCCTCTTTGAACCTTCCTTTTCCGCTGTTTCAATCGTATCCACTCGTTTCTTCATACATTCTGCATTTCGCCTTTCGATTTTTCTCGTTGATCCTTCAGATCCAACGATTGTTGTGCTCTCATTTCATTCCGCTCCTCTGTTCCCTAAGTTATGCCGATAACCAGAGATTTTTGCTTCTGCCACTATTTCATTGAATGTTACACTTCTTAAACACACAGTCTCATAACTTCCCTTTGAATTTTCCCGATTCATCTGCATACATATATATTGTGCCAAACCCTGATTCTCACTCGAGTTAAAATTGAATCAAGCATTCAATCAATGAATTTGGAACCTGTTCTCTGTATTAACAGTAAATATTTACATAGGATTTCTTTTCTGGCCTGATATTCTAATAAGTGGCATTTCTTAATCTGATCTTCTCCCTTGTCTTGGTGCTGCTCCTTTGTGCTCCTTTGCCATTAATGACAATATTTCCAATAGTCTCCCCCTTTGGCATTGATGGCAACATAACCACCAATACTCCCATACTTCCTTCAGGACTTCCTCCCCCTTTCATTCTGAGAAGTATCTTGTCTTTCTTCCTCTGCCTGCTTTACAGAAGACCCTTTCTTCTTTTTCTTTCTTCCCCGCCCCCCCTTTGACATCAATGGAAAAGGTTTACACTTTTCCCAGTGTGGTTTCTATCTTTTCATAATACTCTGATCTTGAGGACCTGTTCCATGCACTGCTCCATTGCTCTAGCTCTTTTGTGACAATTTATTGACTGCTCTCCCCCTAGAATGATGTTTTCTTATCTGATATTGACTATCTCTTGTCTTCTGCACTGATCCTGTTTCTTGTATGCAACCCCTTTTTTTTTATTTCTGATTTATGATCATGTTAGAGAGTAACATCTGCAGACACTACCCCTAGTTTGTCTCTTAGATATTCGAATGGTTCTTTAGCAAGAGATTTTGTGAATATGTATGTTGTTTGTTCCTTAGTTGGTACATATTCCAACTTCACTAATTTTTGTGCTACTTGTTGTCTGACGAAGTGGTACTTTATTGGGATGTTATTTGTTTTTTAATGAAGTACAAGATTTTTTGATATACTTATTGCACTTGTATTGTCACATTTGATAGAAATAGGTTCATCAATGCTTACCTTCATGTCTTGGAGAGTTTGTTTCATCCACATTACTTGTGTGCAACATGCTGCTGCTGCTATGTATTCTCCTTCTGTTGTATATAGAGAGATAGAAGTTTGCTTCTTGCTTAGCCATGCCTCCAGAATTTTTCTCAAATAAAATGCACCTCCACTTGTGCTTTTCCTGTCATCCACACAGCTGGCCCAATCTGCATCTGTGTATGTTGTCAATGTGAAGCTTTTTCCTTTTGGATACCATAGGCCATAATGTGAAGTTCCTTGAAGATATCTAAATATTCTCTTGATTGAAAGTAAATGACTTTGTTTTGGTGCTGCTTGATATCTTGCCACAAGTCCTACTGCCAACATAATGTCTAGTCTAGAAGCTGTTTGGTATAGCATACTTCCTATCATGAATCTGTAAAGTTTTTGATCTACATCTGTTGATCCATCATTAGCACATAGTTTGCATCCGGTGATCATGGGAGTTGACACAGGTTTGCAGTCTTCCATTTGAAATATTTTCCACATTTCTTTTAAGTATTTTTCTTTCGAAATGAATATTCCTATGTTCTTTTGTTGAATTTGAAGTCCTAAATAGAAGGTGAGTTCTCCAATCATAGACATCTCAAATTATGATTTCATTTCTTCAGCAAATCCTTTTTCCAACTCATCTTTGTTGCTACCAAACATGATGTCATCTACATACACTACTACAATCAAGAGTTCATTATCATTAGCCTTTATGTACAAATTGATATCTACTCCTCCTTTCTTGAACCCTTGTTTTTGCAAGTATTTGTCGAGCCTTGAATACCATGCATGAGGAGCTTGTTTCAGGCCATATAAGGCTTTCTTTAATCTGCACACATAGTCATGTTTATCTATTAATGAGAATCCTTCAGGTTGTTCCATGCAGACTTCTTCCTCTAGATCTCCATTTAGGAAGGCAGACTTCACATCCATTTGATATACCTTGAAATCATGACAGCATGCAAAGGCCAAAAACATTCTGATTGCTTCCATTCTGGCTACAGGGGAAAAGGTTTCATCATAATCAAGACCTTCAATTTGTGAATATCCTTTGCAGACAAGTCTGGCTTTATTTCTGATTACCTGCCCTTGTTCATTCATCTTATTCTTGAATATCCATTTAGTTCCAATGACATTTTTCCCAGTGAGTCTTGGAATTAATTCCCAAGTATTGTTCTTCTCAATTTGGTCCAATTCTTCATTCATAGCATTTACCCAGTTTTTGTCTTTGCTGGCTTCTTCGAACTTCTTTGTCTCTATTTGAGATAGCATGGCTAGGTATACTTCTTTTGTCTATTCAGCAAGTTGTCTTCTTGTCTAGACTCCCACACTCTTGTCCCCAATGATTTGATCTTCTGGATGGTTCTTTTGAGTGTGTCTTGAGGGACCTTTTGAGTTTAGTTCAATATCTTCTGTTGTTTTTCTCAGTTCATCATAAAAATAAAATAAAAATAAAAAAATAAAAAAATAAAATTTAAATAAAATAAAAAATAAAAAATTAATTAATTAATTAATTAATATAAATAAATACACCAAATAAATACAAAGAAGCTTTTTTACTTTTAATTCGAGAAGGTTTAACTTCGCTTAAAACTCTATAATATAAATTAAAAAATAAAAATAAAAATAATTAATTAAATAAATAAATTATATTAAAATAAACAATATGAAATATTAGATTAATATATAAATTAGTTTACATGTATTAATTTAATTCAAAATGAAATAGTAGGTTAATTAAATATTTATATTTTTCTTAATAATTTATTACATTAAATTAAACAAAATAAATTAATAGATTAATTAATTATTGACATTATTTTAAATAAAGACATAATTGATTAATTATTTTAAAGACATAATTCCGTAAATAAATTCATAATCCAAATAAACTATATTAACATCAGTTAAAATTAATAGTATCATTCATCAAACCAACCTTCTTAAAAAACTCCTCATCTTTCACTATTTATTCTTCTCATTTGCCCTATTCCTCTCAACTTTTTAAAATACATTTGACGTCTACCCCTGATGATGGACTCACTTGGGAAGTCCAAAATGTTGGGTTAATAAAAAAACTTAGAAACAGGTTATTCCTCTCTTCTAAAATCTGGAGGATTGATGCATCTTGTGCTTCTTGTTCTGTTTGGTAGATCTTCATCAAATCTTACATCAATGCTTTTCACAATTTTGTGCAGTCTTTTGTTGTAGCACCTGTAACCCTTACTCTTGGATGCATATCCTAAAAATATTCCTTCATCAGCTCTTTCATCAAACTTCCCTAGTTTTTCATCATTATTTTTTATGAAACACTTGCTTCCAAAGACTCTAAAGTGCTTGATTGATGTTGGTTTACCATGCCATAATTCATAAGGAGTCTTATCACAATTTGGTCTTAGATGAGCTTTGTTGAGAATGTGAACAATTGTGTGTACTGCTTCTGCCCAGTAGGTTTGGGGAATGTTACTTTCTTGCATCATAGCTCTAGCAATCTGTTGTACTGACCTATTTTTTCTCTCTGCCACTCCATTATGTTGAGGTGTACCTGAAATTGTAAACTGTTGTTTTATCCCATGCTCATTGCATAGGTCTGTAAAATCATAGTCTGTGAATTCACCTCCTCTGTCTGATCTGACGCACTTTAGCTTGCATCCTGATTGATTTTCTGCCAATGCATTGAATATCTTGAATTTCTCAAGTGCTTCAGATTTATATTTGAGAAATGATACCCACATCATTCTGGAAAAATAATTTATTATCAGCATGAAATAAGATTCTCCGCTTGGTTCTTTAGTTCTTGAAGGTCCACACAGGCCCATGTGTACAAGCTGAAGTGGCCTACTTGTTGATAGTTCATCTTTGGTCTTGAAAGATGTGCGGGTCTGTTTGCCCAATTGGCAAGATTTACATATGGTATTTGAAGGCTTATTTATTGCTGGCATATCTCTGACTGCATTCTTCTTACTCAGACTGATGATGTGGTCAAAATTTAGGTGTCCCAGTCTTCTATTCCATAACCATGATTCATCAAGTTTTCTTATGTGGCATGCTTCATTCTCTTCTTCCACTATATAGACATTACTTTCTATTCTAACACCTTTGATCAAGGTCTTTCCTATGGTGCTTGATATTACCTCACAATCTTGGGCTCTCAAAAGGACCTCACAGCCTTTATCACACATTTAACTAACACTTAGCAGATTGGCTTTCATCCCATCCACAAATAGTACATCTTGAGCCTTTCCTCTTCCATTATTCAGACTGACTGAGCCTTTTCCTTTGATTTTCCCTGCTTTATCATTGTTGAATGTTACATTTCCAGATTTATTTTCATCAAGGGTTACAAACTTGCTTCTATCTCCAGTCATATGCTTTGAGCATCCACTGTCCAAATACCATTGGATTTTCTGATCTTGGGCTATTAGGGCCAGGTCACACTTATTCAACTTATTTTTCCACTGCAGGCAGCTATTTGTTTTGCACCTTTTCTGAGAATATGGACCACATTATTTGAGAGGTAATTTGGAAGACATGTGTCCGATTTTAAGGCATACAAAGCATTTTATTATATTTTTAAATGGATTATGTGTACAATTGAACTCTCCATTGTTCATAAATCTTCTTAGGGTTTTGAACATCAGTCTTTGTCCATATGTTCTACACTCCATGGATTTATGGCCGAACCCCTTACAAAAAAAACAATACCCATGGAAACGATTAGTGTACCTGGTGAAGGGTTCTCCTCTCCATTTGTTTACTTGAGGTAGTCTTTTCAATTTCTGCATCTTTTGCTGGTTGAAATCGATTATCTTTGTCTGAAAGTATGCAGCAATATGTCCCAGCTTGTGGCAGACAAAACAAGTGATATTTCTCATAGGAGGAAAGAATATCTTTTGACAGCTTCTGAATTTATTCAAATCATATTCAGTATTGTAAGAGCCTTTTTCAGCTGACTGTTTCTTCATTTCATTCTTTGTCTCTTGATGTTGCTGATTGTTTCTGTTTGTTTCATCACACATCAAGTTCTTGCTAGATTCTACCTCTGTGATTCCTTTTTGAGCTATTTCATTACCCTTTACAGCTTTTACAAAAATGATATTCTTGTTCTCTTCTACCTTGTACTTACTGGTCTCTCCTTCATATCCTATCCCAGCCTTTATGAGAGGAGTCCTTTGAGCGTTTAGAATCATGTCTAACTGTTCAGTGCTTTTCATTTGAGGAGTGTTCATTGACAATTCCCTTTGGGTGTTTTCTAGTTTCTTTCTCAGCCATACCACTTCTTCTCCCAATTTCTCTTGCTCCTGATGTTTATCTTTAATTTTATTTAGCATAATGTCTTCCACCTTCTTAGCTTCTTCAAGTTCTAATTTCAATTGAATGAGGTCTTCTGAATTTGGTACTTCTTTTACATATTTGAGGAGAATGTATTTCTGTTTTCTGCACTTGAGTTTAAGTCTGTCTCTTTCCTCCAGGGCACTTCTTAGCTCCCCCTCAAGATCTACCTCACCTTCTTCCTCATCTTCTAGAAGGAATCCTTCAGACTCTTCCTTGGCCATCAACACAAATTCATAGGTTCCTTCTTCATTTGATGATTCATCTGAGTTTTCAGATGCATTGTTATCTTACTTAGCATAAAATGATCTTCTACTGAATCTCTTCCCTTTCTGCCAGTTATTTGTTTTGGTTTTCTCTGTCTCTTGAGTCTGATTCTTTGTTTTCTTAAGAGGACACTTAGATGCATAGTGCCCAACTCTTCCACAGTTAAAGCATTTAAATGGAAGTTTACCTTTATACTTGCCTGAGCCTCTATCCAATCTTCTGACAAATTTGGCCTTTTCTTCATCAGAGCAGGAGCATGTATCTTCTTTTTCTTCTTTTCTCTTCTCTGTCTTAAAGGCTGCCTCCCTCACATTTGACTTCCTCTGTGGAAGTCTCATCTCGTAGGCTGTTAAGTTTCCAAGTAATTGGTTCATGGTCAATGTTTCCCAATCAGCTGTTTCTTCTATGGCAGAAACCTTATGGTTAAACCTGGATGGTAAAGATCTCAATATCTTGTGAACAATTACACATTCTCTAATGGTTTCTCCTAGAGCTTTCATGTTATTCACAATTTCTACAACCCTTAAGAATAAGATGTCAACACCTTCTTCTTCACTCGTTTTATATTTTCAAATTGAGCTCTATAGACTTGTAGCCTGGCAACCTTCACCTTTTTATCTCCCTCATGGATACTTTCTAATGTATCCCATATTTCTTTGGCGGTCTTGTTGTGCATTACTTTGATAAATTCTACCTCACACAAACCACTTAAGAGGGCATTCATGGCTTTTGCATTAGCTACAAAATCTAGTTTGGCATCTTTCTCTGAGTCAGACTCCTTTGGGGCATATCCCAATTCCACATCAGCCCAAACTTCTATTCCTAGAGACATTATGTACGTCCTCATTCTTATTTTCCAGAAGGCATAATTTGTACCAGTGAACAAAGGGGCTTTATTTGTTGAGCATCCTTCTAGACTATCCATCTTGGGGACCTAGGATCTCCTTCCAGTTGTTAAACTGATGCTGAAGGAACCTGCTCTGATACCAATTGTTGAACCCTTGGTTAAACTGAGAGAGGGGGTGAATTAGTTTAATGCAGTCATGGTCTTGTAAAACTTTCTTTTACACTTATTTACATCTTCATTTTGTGATCAACTTAATATTCAATGGAACAACAATCTTAATAAGTGAGTAGCAGGTATTAAGCAGATTAAATACAAAATATCGACACATAATCATCATGCACATAGACAACATATATAAGTGGAAACCCATAAGGGAGAAAACCACATCTTATTATTGTTGTGATGCAAAGGCAAGCTCCAACTCCCTCTCACCACTGATTTTCTACAGGCTCCAACCTGGAGGCTACTACCTAAATTCTGCAAGCTACAACTTGCAAGAAAGCTCCAACTCCCATCTATTTTCTGCAGGCTACAACCTACAGGAGGCTCCTACCTCAGCCAGCTACAACTGGACATCTATCAAGCTATAAATTGATATGGAAGCACCAACTTCCTCACACTACTATGAGAACACATGTTGATTTACCTGGATATCAGCTCTGTTATATTCCTTCTTCACTGTTGTCTTCCACCCTTCATATCTGCCTTTTTCCATGGATCTTCACAGCTTCTCTGTCTGCTCCTTTTTCTTCTTACTCTTTCTCACTTCATTATTAATTCTATCAACCTCTTTATGCATATGCTGGTAACATTATTTATAGGGATCACCTCATAACTGTTTGCATTCCACAGGGAATTCGAAATGAACAAGTATGACTCTTTGCCTTCCCCCTTCTCATTTTCTCGCTCAGCATATTCAGGATGTTACAACAATATATATAATTATTACAGTATCAAATTGGAGTTTTGATTTTCCTGTGGAGACTTGCCTTTGCATCACATACAACAAAAATAATTAATTCATTTACATTTACAGTTACAACAAATATATTTCAATTAATCCCTTTCAGCTCTTGGTTTTTCGATTATTTTGTCTTCTCTGCTTGTTGTCCCTTTGTCATTCCACCTCCGTAGTTTATCAACCAAAAGCGATGTGAAATGGGTGGTATTGCGCTCGTGACATGTCACAATATCATTCGATCGCGTTTGATTGGATTAAAACCGCTCACAACTCAAAAGCAGTGCGAACACAGTGGACAGTTTTCTCCAAAACCGCTTTTCTTCAAATTTTTGTTTCAAACGCGTTTAACACGGATTTTCACCTGATTTTTGCTATTTTAATTCAATTCCTCTTAGAACCTTCCCTTTCTACTATTTCAATCGTATCCACTCATTTCTTCATACATTCCTCATTTCTCCTTTCGATTTCGTTCGTTGATCCTTCAGATCCAACGATTGTTGTGCTGTCATTTCATTCTACTCCTCTGTTCCCTAAGTTATACCGATAACCAGAGATTTCTGCTTCTGCCACTATTTCATTGAATGTTACACTTCTTAAACACACAGTCTCATAACTTCCCTTTGAATTTTCCCGATTCATCTGCATACATATATATTGTGCCAAACCTTGATTTTCACTCGAGGTAAAACTGAATCAAGCATTCAATCAATGAATTTGGAACCTACTCTTTGTATTAACAGTAAATATTTACATAGGATTTATTTTCTGGCCTGATAGTCTAATCAGTGGCCTTTCTTAATCTGATCTGCTCCCTTGTCTTGGTGCTGCTCCTTTGTGCTCCTTTGCCATCAATGACAGTATTTCCAACAAATAGATCGTTTATGAAGAATCATTTCCTGAAGAACATAATTTTCTCATTTCTTCACAGGATCCTTGGTATGGAGATCTCATAGTTTATCTCCATACTGCGAAGTTTTGCTTAGCTTTTTCGAAAGATGAGCGCCGAAATTTGCGTCACTTAGCCAAAAGTTATTTGATTATTGGTGACACTCTATATCGTCGCAGAGTCGATTCGATCCTTAGATGCTTCTTAACTCTCGAATAAGCTGAGTTTGTGCTGAATGATTACCACAGTGGAGCTTGTGGTGGTCATTTATTTGGGCTTTCTAAAGCCCAAAAATCTTGCGTGCATGATACTTTTTGCCTTCGATTTTCAAATATTATATTGAAGCGGTCAAAAGGTGTCATCCTTGTGAGGTTTATGCTCGAAAGATGCGCGCTCATCTAGCTCCTCTCTTTCCTGTTATCGTTGTCAGTACTTTCACACAGTGGGGTATTGATTATACTACTTGTAACCCACCTTCGACTAAGGGTCACAAGTAAATTACTGTATTTGTAGACTACTTCACAAAGTGGATTGAGGCTATGCCTACTTTTGGGAATGATGGTGAGAAAGCAACCCTGTTCCTATTCAATCAAATCATTTCTCACTTTGGTATCCCCAAAGAGATTGTCACTGACCATGGCAATCATTTTCCAAACAACATGATGGTTGAATTGGCTCTGAAATTAGGTTTTTGGTAGGGCCATTCATCTCCTTACTATCCTCAAGCCAATGGGAAAGTTGAAGCCGTTAAAAAATCCTTGAAGATAATTATTCAATGGAAAATTGATAAATTTAGATCCAATTGGAATATCATGTTGTACCGTGCACTTTGGGCATACAGGATGCCTGTAAAGAATACACCCAGTTTCACTCCATTTCAACTAGATTATGGGTTGCAATCTATATTTCCTATTGAATTCGAAATTCCTTCCCTTAAGTTAGCAGTTGAACTTCTTACTGACACTTCCAGTCTTAAATAACGCCTTATCCATCTAGAACATCCCGATGAGCAGCGCTGAAAAGCAGCTATGATGAATGAAGCACATAAGAAACGGGTGAAGGTCCATCATGATAAGGCGGTCAAACTTATGGTTTTCTCTGAAGGTGACCTTGTCTTGGTTTATTCCCAAGAGAAGGATGCCTTGGGGGCAGGCAAGTTCAAATCTATGTGGTATGGCCCCTTTATCGTCAAAAAATTCCTGAAAAAAGGGGCTTATGCCTTGGTTGACTTTGATGGGAATGGGTTGGCGGAGCCCAGAAATGGGCTCTATTTGAATAAAGTACTATGCTTAGGCTTAGGCCTAGCATATTCTTTGTTGTATATATTGAATTATTTTACACATCTGTGTTTCAATTTTTGGTGTGGTTTTGATGATTTTGATCTTCTTTGGCAGGTATTATTGGATGAAATGAGTCATTTTGGCTTTGTCGATGGTGCTAGTAGACATACCCGGAACCTGGCTTCTGCGGCTAGGGTAATCCACTATCCATCCGGTCAATTGTTAGTTTCAAAAGGTGTTTGAATTGGTCCTGCTTCAAATAATGTGGTAGAGTACACTGCAGTGGTCAAACTACTCTCAGAGGCAATATCTCTTGGTGTTTATTTGTTAGTAGTTTACTTGGATTCACAACTGGTGGTTTCACAATTGAACAACACATATCATGTCAGAGATCCATTTTTGCATCAATTATTTCTGAGGGTTCGCCAATAAGGCTGTGCACCAGTCATAATGATGAACGAAACATTCCATTGCTATACTCATATGGGTGCGTGAAGCTTGGTGTAGAGAATTTGATCCTACCACTCTACCAATAGTATAGAGAAGGATTTTCATGTGCAAATCCCTCACATCTTTGATGGGGATCTGAGTTCCCACCTTCTTTGCATCATCTATGCAATAGACTTGGACATAGTCCTCTACGTTAAGCCCTCTAGTGGGCTTTCCATGCAAATCAACTGGGTCTCCCCTTCGGGAAAGTCCAGTGATAAATTATATGTCTTCCACCTCTATTCTTAATGGCATCTGGTCAATTATAAATCAATCTTCTTCCGGTTCCCAAAGATCAACCAACATCTGAAGCAACCGAGCATTTATTTTCATATTCAGCATTTTGAAAAATTTGAGTAACCCATAATTTTGAAGGATATCTAAGGATTTTTGGTCCTCCATCACTTAATTATCAATATAAATGTTCTCTCCTTATCTCCCAGTGATCGACATCCTGGGAAAATTCATCAATTAACTAATTAGATACAAGTTTTTAAATTTCGATTTGTGCATACGCGACCTCGTTTGTACATAGTCGCGTCTATATGCGAGTTCCTCATAAGTAACCCCTGTATGCGCAAAGGGTTTCAACGAAAATCTATTTCCTACGGTCAAAACTCCAAAACATTTCTTGAAACGGGAATGAAATTAATAAATGAGATGATTACAAGGTTTACCTAACTAATTTGAGGTGATTTGGTGGCTGGTTTCTCCATATTCCAGAAGAGGATTTTTTTCCCCAGAGCTCTTTTTCGACTTCTGCAATGCACAAATGATCAAAATGTGAGTCAAAATTCTTATTTATGCCCATAATTTGAATTTTTTTCACAAATTTCATTTGTGCCTATTTTTTGAATTTGATAAAGGTTGTTTAACCTTTGGCTTGTAAGCATTGGGAAAAGTTATTTTCAGGTACATTCTACTGAATTTGAGATATTCCTAGTTTTTCCTTCGGATCCATGACCACTGACCTGTCATGGCAGGTATTTGATTTCGAATTGGCATATAAGTTAGGGAATTCATTTTTGTTGCATTTTTTCTTACTAGCCTCCATTCTGTTCACTTGCCATAGGGTCGATCCCATCATATCATGAGTATTCAACCCATTTCACTCACCTATTTTTTAAATCATGACTTGGTGGTAGATCCATCCTTTACATGGGCTTCCTAGTTAGTTCCTCACTAGCATTTGTCGCCCATGCTGCAATTTATGTAGGCTCGGGAGTCCTCTTTAGTCTCACCATGCCTTATGCGTTGAAGCTTCATTCTTCTTCTTCTTCGCTATTTCTATTATGTCCATTTACCCTAGAGGCTCCCATATGTTCTCGAGTTGTATTATTTAATTTCCTATTGACTACTTCTTTATCTTGGCCTTTAGATGGCTTCATTTAGACTCATGTTTAAGCCATATTTTGGCCATGTATTTCTATACAACTTAACCATGCAATCACTTAGCCTTCGCGACTTGACACCTTTACCCATGGATGAAACATTCCTTTGAGTGTCACTTACCAGTTTTCGCCACCTTGCATTGAAAATAGGATTGTTTCTATCCCAAGAACTAGTGCATCTGTTCACTGACACTCGTTATATCCATTGTACTATAAGCATTATTTTATTCTTTTTCAGGCTTTGAAATATGAAAAAGACAAAAAAAAAAAAATATTTGAAAAAGAGCAAGAATGAGATATTACTTCCATACTTGATGGAAGCTACAGTGTCAGTTGTGTCGCCCTTGAACAAAGCACAAAAATCTAAGTCTTTTCTCCATTTGGGATGGTTTTAGTTTTTGACTTAGGGGAAGCCATAACCTTGTTTGTTGAGTCAGTACTCCCTCGGTTGGTTATCTCTTCCAATCATATGGAGGGTTTGTTTATGCCTCCTGCATGACAAACTTATATGGAGTTATCATTTGCTACCACAACCAACATGAGTCGTGCTTTTTTTCAAGGGAAGTTAACTTGAGTCAACCTTTTAGCGGTGTCTTTTGACTCATTTTCAGTCACCCTTCCTGGTATTTTCAGTATCTTGTTCTATCACATCCAATATTTGGTCCTTTGCTCATGCTGATTTGAGAAGGTCTCCACTGACTTCTTGCTGGCAGGTTTGTCTCTTATCGACTACGACATATTGCTCTAAGAGTAAACCTAGAGCCGCACCCTGGCCATATTTACATCATTGACAGGCGACCTTGTGCTCAACATTTGATCAACATCATGGGTCTTTGACTGAGTCGTTTCCCTTGTGTTTGACTTCAACTTACATTATCACACCTGGGATTCGTGCAGTACCTTGATTTCCATTTGACCCTATCAGTGGATATCTCACCTCTTTGTCAGCTTCCATTATTGGTTGGTTCAGAGGGTTTCTGTTGTGTGCTAGCTTCATCCCGTGCATGCTGGAAATGTACTTCGGGTTGGTTACTTAACTTTACTTCTTTTGATTCCTTCCAAATCTTAGCTTGTAGGTTACACTCATGCTGAACTGATGCGGGATGCCTTAATGCCTTCCTTCCAGCAGACCTTTTCCCATCAACTCTAACTCATTGCTCTGGGAATAAGTTCTAGATTCCTTTTGTTAGTACCTTAGGGTTTGCAGTCATCAGTGGCAGATTCTTCACTATCGACAGTGAGAATACATCATTGTCTCATGATTGATAGATTCTTTCAAATGTTTGACTTCAACACATTCATTCGAACTTGATAGATTGCACTAGGGAACCTTGATGCTCATTATCATTATCGGTGGGTTTTCTTTCGTTTTTTAACTGTATACATCAATGACCAGAAATCAAATGATTTCTCACATGGTCGACCTCAGCTCATTTATTCCCATTGTGTAGAATTTTGCCATGGTGATCGGTGAAGACCTCGAGTTTGCATCAACATGTTTTGGTTCACTTTGATAGCTCCTTTAGTTTTCTTCTAGTGACAACATCCACCCTTATATGTTGCAGTTTCATCACAGCATCATCTTATATGTTGGCTCTCGAGTTGCGTGTTGTACCATTTGTTCCACCACTTATGATTTGGTACCTGGAGATTCAGTTGTGACTTCAGTGATCAGATATCTTTACAACACCATTGATCACTCTTCTATATGTGATACTTGGACATGATTTTGACTTATACTTCCGGACAATGATCAGATGATTCGTTATGTACTTTATATTTCATCTATACTTGTATACGTATTGGATCCGCTCCATACTTCATATGCGGACATGCTTTCCTTTAACTGAGCATGGGTATGGCCGCGTCAGACATGAGCTATCTTTCTGATTTCTATCACTGGTTTTTGGCAAGCTGAAATCTGGTGAAGTCCTCTCTAGTCCTCGCAAGGTTCTTTCTATGCACATAATACATTTCGGCCATCACGTACCCCTTCTGACCTCATATATTAGGGTGAATCTATTATAGCATCATTTATCACCATTATATACTTGTTGACTTATGCATTGGCCTTGAGCATCCCTTCCATTCATACTTGTTCACATTTCTCAAAAAACAGTATTTTAAAATCCATACGTGACTCTGCCCAGATTTTTCTGTGTATACACTGAGGTCCATAAGTAGCGAACCCGCATATGCTATTTAAAATATTAAAAATATATAAAAATTTCCCTACTTTTGAGGTGAGGTTTACGGTTGTTCTTGTAAATTAACTACCCCAACCTGTGGCCTAACTGTTCCCCAACTGAAAAAACTAATTTGAGGAAGTATAAATACCCCTCAAGGGAATGGCCTAAGGGAGGAAGAGAGATAATTATAGATATTATACCCTGTTATAGCCCTGGACAAGTTTGATATTTCCATTGTGCCTCCTACACTTCCCAGATTTTCAGGAAACCCTTGCTTAATTATGATGATCACCTTCATTTTATGTAACATCCATTGTGCACTATTCATGGAAGAATTTTTGTGAGGCTGTGGCTGAACGAATCGAAACGATGGTTTGCTCGAGGCCGTGGAATATCTCAGGTGATCTCTCCACTATTTATTTATTGTACATGTCATCAATAAAAGAAGTGCCATCTTGTTCCTGATGTTCACATGTCATATATCTCTTATACATGCTTAATGATCTTGAATATTTCATTTATTGTTATTTTTATGAGATTATGCATGCTATTTTACTAACATACATAAAATATATGATGTACAACTAGGTTTTTATGTTTTTTCTTTGCTAGTTTACATGTTTTAGAGAACCAGGAGTTGTAGGGGGTTTGAACCCTACGGGATCTACTACAAACGAAGGATAAACAAGGATCTGCAATCCTTACTTTCTAGTTTAAAGCATAGAAGTTGGTTATTTGAGTCCTTCTTGTGATGACATGCCTGTGATCTGTGAAGGTTTATCAACCTAAGACCTTAGCGTAACATTACCCATAACAATCTAGAGCAGAGATTATGCATCCCTCATTTCCTCCTGAACTCAATAATTGACATGAGAAATAAGGAGAGGTAAAGAAAATACCAGCATTTGGCCCATCATGCCATTATAAAACTGATAGTGAATGATTATTTGAGAGGATTAAACCTCCCTATATCTTGGTCCTCTTTCGTAGACATGGATAGGGAAGCCTTCATAGCCACCCAAAAAGGACAAAACTTTGCATCTATTCTTAGAGAGAGGGAGGTAGAAGAAGAAGAAGACAAGGTTGAAGAGGAGGTAGAAGAAGAAGAAGAGGAAACAGAAAAAAAAAAGGAAAAAAAAAAGGATGGAAATTAAAGCAGAAAACACAGAGACAATAGAGACAGAGAAATAAAAAGTTGAGGGGAAGGAGGAAGAAAAGACTAGGGAAAATAAAGGATTCGACCCTATCCAAGACAGTGAAACCTCCCCTCAAGACACCAACATGTCACTAGACATTACAGATCAGGAAGTGGCTGCTACCCTAGCCAGTTTGAGCACACCTGTAAAAAAAAAAGTAAGAGGAAAACATCTATGTATTTCAGGTCTAGGAAGAGTCAAAGGGTGAGGCAAGGGAAACCACAGATTACCACCAAAAGCCCTATTTCCATTGAGCAATCACAAAATAAAGATGATGAAATAAGGTTAGAAGAAGGAAGGGTGCAAGAGGTCACCTCACTTTTGAGGACCCCTCTGCCCTACATCAGAAGACACTTAGGAAGTTTGGCATCCCATACACCTCATGCAACCCCCACAAACCTTAAAAATACTGAAAAAAAATAGAAAAACGAGCAAAAGAGGGCCTTCAGCAAAAAAAATAGAGTTTGCTACATGAAACTCTGTCTTTGCTACACGAAACTCCAGCAGACCCAGAATTGGGGAAAAATACCTTAGTTGAGGAAGAAAAGACAACCATATATGAGAAAGAGGTCAAAGAAGTTGAGGAAAGTGTACAAGGTGAAGGAAAAGATAAAAAAGAGGGAGGAAAAGATGACAAGGAGGAGCCCACCTCACCAAAATCAGTGCTCAAAGATGTAGCAATAGTTACAAACCCTAGCCCTCAACCTAATCTAAGCTCCTACTACACAGCTCATTGACGTTTTCAACCAATCAAGTATGGAAGATAAGGAAAAAAGGGAAAAATTATACATGCACAACCTTGTTTTGACAGACTTGAACATTTGGGACCCAAATCCTAGGTGGGAGACATTCAGTTAATGGCATTCGCATCATGAATGGTCAATGAAGAGACTAGAGCACAAGAAGTAAGGAATGTTATGAGGAGAGAAAATAGAGAACCTTTGCACATTAGGGAAGAACTATTCAGCCCTACGGGAGTCATCAACAACCATCTTAAGATAGAAAAGGGTCTTGCGCTTGCAAAAAAGTACATCCACACACAAGCTCAAGCCGTGGCTCACTTTGATGATGTTTCTAGGTTGTTGGTGTTATCACTCCATAATTTCAAGGCTAAAGAAAAAACCATGGAGGTAACATCAAAACCACTTTGGAGTTTAGGATCTAGCCCTCCTAAACTCAAAGAGGGATCTCTCTGTGAGATTTAGCTTTTGTTTGCTTGGAATTTTAGGCTAGTTAATGGGCTTGGAGTTTGGTTTTTGAATTGGTTTGGTTGGAACGGAAAGGGAAGTTGGAACGGAAAGGGAAAGGGCATTGAGATCAAGGGAAGGGCATTGAGAAATGGAGTCATAAGAGCTTAAAATGATCAAATTCATAAATAATCAAGCTTAAGTGCAACATGACAAGGTAGACATACTATTGGATCCTTTTTATTTAAATGAAATGTAATAGAATAAAAGCAATAGATTCAATTGAAGCTAAAGAGAAGTTAAAAATTATTTAACTTGATATCTAACGAAAACATTTAAATTACCCATAGCCAGAAACAGATTGTATGTTTCAACAAATTCTATTCATCATAGTTTCTGTAAAGTAATTTAGATTTAAGAGCACATAAGCATGGAAACAAAGAAAACCACATAGACAATGAGAAGCACTTCACCACATAGATATGACACATTAACCCTGAAACAAATTTGTCTTGTATTACTGCAAAAGATCACTTGAACTCAATGAACATCTTTACAATGAACGGTAGCCTTTCTCGTTACAAATCCCAACATCTATTACTTCAAATGATGAAGTATTTATAGAAATTCTTCAACGAATATCTTAAAACTATGTTACACAAATAGAACTAAAATATAGGGATTCAAAACTAATGAATCTGCTTGAAACTATATTTGTGGATTTATGGTGAAAAATAAGAGAAATTTTAATTTGATAGCAACTCTTATTTGATGAGGTAACCTCCAAGTCAGTAACTCTCTTTGAGCTTTTTCCCCCCAAAATTCTTAAAACTAGGATTTTTTTATCCCTTTTAATATCTCAATCTGAGATAGTTGTGTAAAAAATGAAAGAGGTTATTATAGATGAATATTTTGAGATAAACCTCTCTCAGTTTTCCAAAATTCTGCTCTAGTAGTTCACAATATTCTCTACAAAAATATGTCTAAAACATGACCTTGCACAGTGAGAAAAATAGGCTATGAGGATGTGAATATATCTCTCATTTTGTAATACCTATGTATAATTGGAATTATTTTATTGTAATTTGGCATCTTATTAATACAAACCTCCTCTAGTTTCTCAAGATTCATCTCGGATTGGACACAATCTGTTCGACAAGAAGATGACTAAATGGGACATTTCTGGAAAATGTGCCTTCAAATATTCTTTCAAATTTCCCAAACCATAATGTTTGTGTAAAAACATAGAGATTTTTTTGTAAATAAGGATGTTAGAAACAAAAACCTCTTTTAATTTTTAAAAATTAATTTCCACCTACACGTGAACTGTTTTTGAAAACACTGATTAAAAACTAGAAAATTTAGGAAAATATGTCTCCAAAGATTCATCTGAATATCGCAAACCATTACATATTTTAGTAAACTGAGAGAGGTTTTTGTATATGAGGAATTTATTAACAAAAAATTCTTTTAGTTTTTTAAAATTCAATCTCAGTTGTTTTTAAACCATGTTTAAAATTACTATGTTGTATAAGGAAAAAACATAGATTTAACTGACCATGAAATGAACATATGACATGGAAGCATAAGGAGACATGGAGGTGATAGATAATTGGATATTTTCAAACCATCATAATAATAATCCTGTATAAAATCCTCAGAGAAACTGCAACCTTAAACACCAAAAAAAAATTACCCATATAATAATTTTTAACAAAAAATTATATGCGATAAAATCTGGCTCCATCTAGGGATGTCATCTCCTTTAGGAACTGTCAAGAAACACAAATATCTGAATTTTCATATTAGTTCCTTATCCATTGGGTTTCTCCCAACCTCATAAACTAACAACCTGCAACCTGCTCTTCAACTGAAACCCAACTGTAACTACAAACGGTACAATGCTGCAAACAATCATACTTCAAACCAAACTGAAACTACAGGCTGAAAATAAATGCGTGTCCAACAAGATTATTGCACACTCATCCTACACTAATCTACTGAAAGAATGCTTGATCAATTAATACAAAAAATTACAATACAAACAGTCAAGGAGTTGCTTAAGTACCGAGGATTTTTTATCGTGCTTTAGAAAAATTAAAACGAAAACATGTAATGGAAGAGGCAATTCATGGTGCATTATATCTCCACAGGGAAATAATGGCTAAAAACTCAAGCTGGAAAGGCCCTCCATGTAGTCAGCTACAAGATCATAAAAACCATATTTTGTTTGATGACCCTGAAGGATTTCTACAATTTGATCATTATGGTTGGACAGTTCATGTGTGATCTCTTTATCATACCACTTTCCCAAATGCAAATTTTCAAACTCATCCTCAAAAGAACAACACTCCTTAATCAAAAAATTATAGGTCATCATTGTATCCGCTTTTTTTGGTAGGAAACGTTTTCCAAAAGGAAGAATTTGATAGTGAATATTGTGGGACTGAATTTGAGCCTCTAAGACCTCAATATCCTTCTCAAGTTTGTCAGAAAATTCATCTAAAAAATTGATCTTAACTTCAGAGCTACATTTGCATGAATTTAAATAAGCAGACAAAAACTTCAGAAAAACTTCATCAATATGATAATCCTTAAACATATCCCAATATTCCTTAAAACCATGAATATAAATAGGATATTCTACACACCTTGTCATTGTGATTGATTAGGCCACTGGATCTGTCATTAAGCTCTGAATTCTTCTGATAGTGGAGTCGCCATGAATGTTCTGAACTCTGGGTTGTCTAAAAATGGAGACACCAGGTGAATGATTCACCATTCTTGTGTCTGATCATTGCCCACCATTACTAATCAAATCTAGAACTTCATAAAATTTGCTGAGGAACATGAAACATTGTTCCCCGGCATGGTCGCCACTATGTTATCACTCTGTAATTTCAAGGCTGAAGAAAAAAACATGGAGGTAACATCAAAACCACTTTGGAGTTTAGGATCTAGCCCTCCTAAACTTAAAGAGGGATCTCTCTGTGAGATTTCGCTTTGTTTGTTGGGAATTTAGGCTAGTTAATGGGTGCATAGTTTGGCTGTTGAATTGGTTTGGTTGGAACTGCAAGGGAAGGCCAATGGGCAATGGATTCAGAAGAGATTAAGATGATCAAATGCAAAAATAATCAAGCTTAAGTGTAACAGGGCAAGGTATACATGCTACTAGATCCTTTGCATTTAAATGAAATGTAATAAAGGAAAAGAAATAGTTTCAATTGAAGCTAAAGAGCAGTTAAGAATCCTTTAACTTGATATCAGAGGAAAAAATTTAAATTACCCATATCCAGAATCAAAGTGTATGTTTCAGCAAATTCTGTTCATCGTGGTTTTTGTAAAGTAATTTAGATTTAAGGTGACATAAGCATGGGAACAAAGAAAAACACATAGAGAATGAGAAGCACTTCACCACATAGATATCGAAAATGAATCCTAAAACAACTTGTCGTGTTTTACTGCAAAAGGTCACTTGAACTCAGTGAACATCTTTACAATGAATGGTAGTCTTTCTCATTACAAATCCCAACATCTATTACTTCAAATAATGAAGTATTTATACAAATTATTCACCAAATATCTTAAAACTGTGTTACAAAAATAGAACTGACATATAGGACATTAAAAACTAATGAATCTACTTGGAACTATCTTTGTGGATTTCTGGTGATAAAGAAGAGCAATTCTAATTTGAGAGAAACTCTTATTTGATGAGTTGGCCTCCAAGTCACTAACTATCTTTGAGATTTTTCCTCCCAAAATTTTTAAAATTAGGGTTCCATTGCCCCTTTGATTATCTCAATACAAGATATTTGTGTAAAACGTGAAAGATTTTATTGTATATGAAGATGTTTTTGAGATAAACCTCTCTCACTTTCTCAAAATTCCACTCCAGTTGTTCACAATATTCTTTGCAAAAATATGCCTAAAACAAGACTTTGCACATTCACAAAAACAAGCTGTGAAGATATGAATGTATATCCCATTATGTAATAACTGTGTAAAATCAGAAGTAGGTTATTTTAATTTGGCATCTTAGGAACAAAAACCTCCTCCAGTTTCTCAAGATTCATCTCTGATTGGCCACAATCCATTCAGAGAAAATATAACTAAACGAGAGATTTCCAGAAAATGTGCCTTCAATGATTATTTCAAATTTCCCAAACCATAATGTATGTGTAAAAACGAATAGAGGTTTTTGTGAATCAGGATTTTAGAAACAAAAACATCTTTTATTTTTTGAAAATTAATTTCCACCTGCATGGGAACTGTTTTTGAAAACAGTGGCTAAAAACTTGAAAATTGAGGAAAATATGTCTACAAAGATTCATCCAAATCTCCCAAACCATAGCAAATTTTATAAAATTGATAGATTTTTTTTATGTATGAGGATGTTATCAACAAAAACCGCTTTTAGTTTTTAAAATTCATTCTCAGTTTTTTGTAAACCATGTTTGAAATTAATGTGTTGTATAAGGAAGAAAACATAATTTTAACTCACCATGAAACAAACATATGACATGGACGCGGAAGGAGACATGGAGTTGGGAGATAATTGGAGATTTTCAAACCATAATAATAATAATATTGTATCAAATACTGAGAGCAACTACAAATTTAAACACCCAAAATTTTTTTTCCCATATAAATAATTTTTAACAAAATTTATATGTGATAATAGTTGTGAGATGAGTGCATAATGGCAAGTAAAAGAAGATGGAATAAACTCCCTCATATCCTTATAAACATGGAATACCACACACCAGAAAGATTGAGAGGTGCCTTAGAAAGAGAACCACTATACGAGAGGGCCATGTAAGCCAAAAAGATTTAGTGGCTTGGTTTTAAGCTCAATCCACCCTTTGTTGGGGCTAAATGATGGAAAACGACCAATATGAGAAGAAAAAAGAGTGGGAAGAAGCGTAAAAGAATGATGGCTTTTACCCTCCTAAAGGTACTCCCACACTTGTTCCTTAGGAAGTCAGAGGGTCCATCAAAGCTTTGAAAGAAATGCAGAAGGAGGACTAAGTTTCTCATAGGATGAGCAACCATTTGGTAGGGGGGTGATGAAGAGCTCCATCATCAGGTACATTTGGAGGGGATAATTGTCACCTTTTTTCCTTATTAAGTCTCTTTTTATCACATTTTAATTATATTATGGTGATACGTTGCTAGTGTAGATGGTGATTAAGGCTTGCCATACTTTGAATGCCTAACATGAGTTAAATGGAGGAAAATCACGAAGATATTACATTTTTTATTACGATTTTTCCATTGAAGCTCGAAGTAGACAACAAGGAGAGATTCTAGGGGTATTTTCCACCTCCTTAACTCCCAAAGGCATCCAAGCGATCCTCAAGACTCCCTCCAACATCTCGAAATCAAAGGCAACCAAGAAAACTCAAGATCAAGTGCACCAAAGCTACACTTCACTTGCAGTCAAAGTGGACACATCACCTAATTTTTAGGGAGATTTTTGTACCTACCCTCTAGGTTAAATAGGGCTGAGAAAGAGCTCATTAGGATTCAAACTTTAAAGGAAGATAATATAATATTAGCTGTTGTAATAGGTTTTTGAGACTTTCATGTTGATGTAATGAGACTATTTTTTGCAATAAAATGAGTATTCAGATTGTGCTTCACTTATCTAGTTTTAGAGGGCTAGGGTTGTTGGTTAGGGCCCAATCCATTAACCTTAGTCTCTCTTGTGTATTAATTCTTTACTTTTATGTCATTGTATCTAGTTTTCTTATGAGTGTTTAGCTAGTTTGCTTATTTATTCAATTCATTGTTTTTAGTTTGCTTCCATTTTCCTTTTTCTGTAGATTAAGCTTGCTTACATGTTGGTAGAATATTTTATAAACTTGAAAAGTTGTGTCAAGAATCCCTCTCTCATCTCTTTCATTGGAGCTTGAGGAGGCTATACCTTCTCCACAGGCCAAAATTTCTTTTCAATTTATGATTTCTTGGAATGAATAGTTAGGTTGTTGTAGTGTCGTGGATATGTTTAGAATGCTATGTTAGATTTATGTTTGTAGGCCAAAGTAGGTTTTATTTCCAAATTCAACTCATCTTTTCCACATCCCTCATCATGAATTTGTCAATATTTTTTGTATGAACAGGTAGTTTTCTTTCATGTTCAAGTAGCACAACAAAGGAAGACTTCACCAACACCTTCACCCTCATTTCTCACCCTTCGTCAACCTTTTTTTCCTCAAAATTTCCATGAGACCTGTTTTCAGAATTTTTTATCTTCATACCATGAGCAAACCCTAGAGGTGTAAGACAGGCTTCTCAAGGGGTTATGAGCTTGGCCAAGGGGATTTCCACCTTCCACTCATCTAAACACACCTTCACTCCACCTTCCCTATAGTTTTCTCAACCATTTTTTTCCTCGGATTTCCCTCGAACTGTTTCCTATAGCTATTCGGGACTTTCATATAGCACTACAAGAAACCTATAGTAGCACTAGTGCTTTCTCCTCCTAGTTGCAAGACAATGCATTTATAAGAATAGTTAGGTAATGATTAGCTGCATGACTAAAACCATGATAGATATAACATAAAGTAGACAGAGTGTGTTTATCCATTTAGCCCAACAGAGTGTGATCAAGTTAGTTTTCTTTATGCAATTTCAATTCAGCAATTTAATTCATGCAAGATGCCTAGTTTGCTTCTATTTCTTATGATAGATTAATGTGTATATTTCTTTCATTGCATAGTAGTTAGATGTACTTTCTTGCTGTAGAATAGTTCTTTCCTTGCTAATAGAGTAATTTATTTGAATCATTTTTAGCCCTAGGTCTAAATTCATAAGTGTGACATACTTCATCTAGAAATCCTAGAAACAACACCCTTTCATAGAGCTCAAAAGAGGATGACATGAGTACAATGCATATGTTGTGTATATAGCACTGTTACCTCCAATTTTGTATGAACCTCGGGTTGACAAATTAAAGTAGGGTAGCCTCTTGGAGTTGCAACATTCTTGGTGCAATATCAGGGCTCACCAACGACATCACTGTAACCATGAAAAACACCATTCATATGCAACAAGCACACATATACCATAATCATACTAAACACACATGAAACCAACATAAACACATGATCCACAGACCGCCCATTAGTCTAAGAGTTGAATCAAGCATTGATACCACTCTGTACCACCATCCTCCAACATCTACCCAAGAAACCGACCAACGAGGATAAACGTGTGACGACGGGCTACTATAATGAGATTCAACCTCATAGATGAGATTAAGGAAGTGGAATTGATGGAAACAAGAGAAACACACCTTACACAACATCGACAACATCCCCATGAGGTAACCCAACCTTCCATGCCCTTGACCCCTCAGGGAGACTGATGTTTTAGCCTTTTTGGACCATAGTCGTAGGCATGCCAAGGTAAGGTAGTGGCGGGGAGCCTATCAGCACAGGAAAAACATAGAAATCATGCGTCTAGGGCCCCAATTGGTTAGTTCTGTGACTACAACTTCGGGATTTGTGAGACCCTTTCAGCCCTCGAGCCCATATCACTACCCATAACTTCATGAAACTTTAGGAGATGATAATAACATTAAAAAAAAGGTATGAAAGAAATCACATGATCAACAAGACATCTATACCCCTCGTATCCATGACATGCATTTCCTCCAGCATGTCACAAGCATTGTATATACAAGTGTAGATAACATATTTAAACATAGGGGTCTCTTACTTATCTGAGAATCACTGAGAAGAATTTATCCCTTACGTCATTAGCTGAAAAACAGTCTATTTGACCATATGTTCATTGTGCATTCGATTACAAGCAAAAACATGGATAGAGCAATGCATCATACTGATCAAATACATTCTTGTAACCAACATAATAACAATAGAAGTACCATGGATACAACAACAATAGGATCCACATATAAGTCAATATATTTTCATACAAAATACCAAAGGGATGAGATCTTCATTACAAAATGTAAAAAGCAACCAGAGATGGGACTTCCACATTCCACCCGAGCATAGATTGGCTGATCCAAGTCTCACTTCAGCCAATCACCTCGTGCCATATTCCAAACATGAATGTGGGACTTGAAATGAAATAACCAACCAGGGAATCCCAAGGTTAAACCACCACACTCTCATTGTATATAAATCATGCTTTACCATGATCTACAAACTATCACTAGACCAAAAAAAACATGGATATCATTGTATTCTCTCTGCCTAAACTGTGCATAATTTTCCTATCTCTTAGTTTCTCAGGCTTTACCGCAAAACATAGTCTGAATCAGGGGTCACTAGGCCATAAACCAAAACATACTCTCAAGGATTTACTGAAATCTCAAACTTAGGATTCCCATGCCTGAATGGAGAGAAACCCACCACCTCTAAGTATTTACCGCAATCCAAACCAGGATTACTAGGCCATAAACCGAGGAAAAAAATGAACCGATTCTACAATCATTCAGAGATCCACCTCACTTAGCTTGGAATCCATCCGGTAATCTAGCTGAACCAAAACATGAGAAAACTACAACACCATGGCCACCCAGAAATGGAAAGACTAGGCTGAATACATTGCCACACCTGGAAAAACCCATGCCAAGAAAGAAAAAAACCACATGCAATACCATGCATTCAAAATCAAGAAAATAAACCATACATGCAAATAAATACCTACAAAGAATCTTTTTGTAGTTGCTTGATTCCTGCTCCTCCTTTCTTTCTTCCTCCTTCTTTCTACTTTCTTTCCTTTCTTGGTAAAATACCAAAGTGCTGCAATAAACTCATGAGAGAGAGAGAGAGAGAGAGAGAGTAATGAGAGAGCTCCAAAATTAAACCAACGAAAGGTAGAAAAATCTTGCCAACTGATCCTCATAAGCTTCTTTAGAGATGAGGCCTTTATTTTCTTCATTTTCCACTATTTTCCTTCATTTCCTCCTCACATGCAACGTGTGACCTTTCACCTCCTTTTTATCCTATTTTCCATTATTTTCATAAATAAATGTGCCAAAAATTCCATTTTTCCTTTCCAAAGCCTTAGCCTTTGCTGTTGCCAATTTTCTTAGCCATCTTAACTGTTGAAGACCCACATTAGGATGTTTTTCGCAACATTCATCTTGGAATAAGTTTCCCATCAACCATGGTTATTATTTTTAACATCATTACATGGAATTTTCACCAGGGTTGTTACGCACACCTCTCTATCTCTATATCTCTATTCTTCCCTCTCTCTATCCCTCGTCTCCCCTTCCTCTCTCCCCCACTCTCCCTACTACAACTCCATTTCTATCTCCCTCCATCCCCTTCTCTCACTCTCCCACCATCATGCACTAACTCTCTTTATCTCCTATTTCCTCTCTATATCCCTCCCTCTCTCGTTATGTCTCTCCACGTCACTCCCTCTTCCTCTCTCCCACATCTCTTTCTCTACCCTGCATATTTGTCTTTGTCTCCCTATCTATCTCATTATCTCTAACTCTCCATTACTCACATTCCCTCTCTGGTTATTTATCCACCCTCTCCTCTAAAAACTATCACTCTGTTATCATCTAATTTTTCACCCTTGGCATGAAATATATATACCCTATATTAACTGAAAGAAGTTGAATTATAATATACACATTTAATATCCCTATAAAAACATACTTAACTACTCTATTTCTCCATTTAGTTAGGAAAGTGGTGACCCGTTGCTCTGTCATAGTAAAAAAAATGAGTCTAATTATTGATTTCAAAGACTAAATTCTCCTAGATGTAGGTGTCTAGATTCATCTTTCCAGATCTATGAAAATAATATATAATGATAACCTTCTAAGGAAGATATATGGATATAGACAAAATATAATACCATCGTGATTGTGACATTTCTCAAAAGAAAAATCTTTTCATTTATTTGCTAACCCTAACAATAGTGAGTTAGATGAGGAGGATAATGGACAAAGGAATCCAATATGGAAATATTTACACAAAATATATGATATTATAAACATTCTCACCCTTTTGAATGTAAAATTCATTATGCTTTCTACCCATGTATTTTGTCATATTTCATGACTGATATGGGATATGAATATCCATGAGTATTCTTATTAGATCTATAATTTCACAGCAATGGATATTCATTTATAAAAAAATGATTTTTTTTTTGTCAGTGATGTCTGTAGGTTACATATATTGGTAGTGGGAGTAGGATCTCTAATTTCTAGAGCAATTTCATCTACAACTAATCTAGTTAAATTTAACGTCAACTACTTAAGGGTGACGTGAGTTCACCATCCATATCTTTTTTCCAATGAGTATGGAGTGGTATGAGCAAGAGATATAGAAGAAAATTATTCAGTGTTTTACCCATAGTTTCTTGTATATTTAAGGGTAAGGTTTGTGAAGCATTAGTCACCTTTCATAGGGAAAAAATTGTGCCAACACACTCTCTCTATATCTCCCTCTTCCTTTCTCTTCACCTCCCCTCACTAACTCCCTACTTCAATCCTTATTGACAACATCCCTCTCTCTCTATGGCAATGATTTTACCATCCATATCTGACTTCGAATGAGTATGAAGTGGTATTTGCAAGAGAAAGCATTAAAATCCTTTCTAATGGATTGCATCATACTATACATAGAAGCTATAGAAATAATAAGACACCATCACAATCTCAAGATGGATCGTGGTCTTAAAGTTACCATCAACTCGCTCCCTATTTTTACATAACAACCCCATTAGTCTTTCACATCTTAATCTCCATTTATAACTAGTTTCCCTCCTTAATTGGTTTTCCACTTGGTTCCATACTTTTCTTTGCTTTCCAAGTGATCAATATCTCCCACCATGCTCCTATTCCTTTTTTATTTTTATTTTCCTCTTTTCCTTTATTCTTTCTTAATGGTAGCCCTCACCTCTTCCCTTTTCCCTCCATTCCTTTTACCAACCCCTTCTTCCTCCTATATTTCTCTATCTACATGCATTTTTTTATTGTCCCCTTCCCTTGCCTTGATTAGTTTCACTTTATCTCTTTAATTTCATGCTTCCATGTTTCCCTTCTCTTTATTCTCATATAGTCTCACTACATTATTTTTGTGTTTTTCTAATAGGTTCTTTATTTTAGATGCAACTTTTTCCTATGATAGATCCTTGCCATAGCTTCTTTCATTACGCTTCTTTAGTTTTGATTCTTATATTATTTAGATTCTTAGTGCTATTTTTTATTGTATCATTATATTTCAACCTCACATTAACATATATTAAGACTTTATGATAATATCAACATATCTTTTAGATTTTATTCCATGATAGATCATCATTAGACATTATGTTAATTAATATAGCTATCATAAATAAAAATAATTTTTAATAAATAAATATTAGTTATATATAATATAATATAGTTATTATTAATATAATATAATGTAATTATTGATCTGGTATAATACACCCCTATTATTATTATTATTATTATTTTTGAGGTTTTTTATTATTGATTTTTTTGCTTTTCTTAGCTAGCTTATTCTAAAGTTCTCGCTTCTCTCTCTTAGACATATATATACTGGCATCCATTCTAGATTTTCACTGAGGAATCGACCTTAAACATGAATCTTAATTGAGATTCGAAAAGTTGATCTTAATAGAAATGGAAACTATGGGTGATCATCCATTCATACTTCTAATTATGGAATAAAAAACATAAATGGTTAAACTTGTACATATTGATTTATTTGGCCCTTTTCATTCCTCATTACTTTTAATAATTCATAGAGGTATATTTTAGATCAATAAAACTAATGGTTTCACCAAAAAATGGATTACCAATATTGAATGGAAGTGCTCTAATCCTTTCCACATGAGATTTAAGCATGAGACTAGATGGGGATAAGACTATGACTTGATGGAGACTAAAACCCACAAAAATTAACTTATCTACAACTTATGGATTTCATTAATCTCATGGAATCATAAATTAGTCACTAACTCTCATTTCTTTTCTTATTGATTTACAAAAATCTTTTGGCACTATTGCTAGAAATAATCTAGACACTAGAAAATAGTGATTTTCATTTTTTGTTGAGTGTCATAAACATAAGGATTTACTTATGTATATGTGAGAGTTCATTGTAATTATAATCTATATTATAACTTCATGTTGAGAAAGAGTCAATCATTGTGATGTTTAGGGGTGTAGTGTCTCTGGCTGAACACGAAGAAAGATATTCATTACACTACATATTGCAACATACTGTTTAAAAAATGATATGAGATTTTGGTGGTATTACCTCTAGGGAAATGTTGAGGAACTATGAGCGATTTATGAGTAATGTATGATAAAAAAACCTTAAAAATTTGAATAATTGTGGTGCAACCATGGAAAAATAACAATATGTTAACTTGAAACAATGATCAAAGGTACTTTCAAAAATAATTTGAATATGGTATAAAAAAGATAAAATATATGAAACTCACTTATAATCCTAAATATATAACGATGTGTGCAAGGTAACATTTAAGTCCCATGATACGTCAGTGGTGATCCCAACTTGGGAAAATAGCAGCATATTAACTTTGAAGGAGGTGCTTCGCTAATGAATCTGAAAATATTTTAAAAATGATGAAATATAAGAAACGAAGTAACTTTCAAATACATAATTTCTATTTAGAGAAATTATGTCTATGTACATGAGGTTTTAGACTTACTAAAATTGTTATGTTATTTTTCATGCAAAATAAAATGCATATGTTTCCATTAGTGAAAATTTTAAATGCTTAAATAATGGAATCTTGCTACATAAATTTCTAGACTTGTAGAAAACAAGTTTCTCTTGAGCATATATATTTATCAAAATTTATATATATTTTTTGTGAATTTAAATTGGTATTACCTAAATATATCAAAACATCAAAATGTGACTCCTAGATGTCCATGTTTTCCTAGGCTCATCATAGGTAGTGTCAATCTACCATAAGGGAAACTAGGTATATTTACCTCTTATCAAGAGGAAAGACAAAAAAATAAACCCAAATACTCGACGTCAACAAACATTTTACCTACAAAGATACAAATAGAAAATCCGTGGACGTACATAGAATGAAACCATGAGTCCAAAGAACTCACTCGAGTATAATCCTTGGCATTGGAAAATAGAGGATTTAAATATGTCACCTCTCAATAGATATGGCTCTTCATGTGTATATTCGGGCATCCAAATTCTCAAAGCATGAATTATGGAATTGTTTGGCATGCTTGATGTCATGGGGTAGATAAAATGTCATATGTCTCCTCTTGTTTCTCCTTTAGAGCTATTTCTAGGAGAATTTTCAACTAATAATGAAGAATAATATATTTAATGTATTATTTCCATCTTCCCCTCGATTGACTAAGGTATGCAAACGAATTAGATACCTCCTCTAGGATTTTATATTTAGATAAATCTTGGCAATCATCAACATAAAGACACTAAAGATGATGAATCTCAACATGGATAATGAGAGGGACAAAAAATTGGTATATTGATACAACCTCCTATGCGTATGAATGGGAATACTTTCTACCTTGAGGTCCATAGATAGCTCGCCTCCTCTATGGTTATGCATGTGCTATTAAGGAATGGAGATTGAGAAAAAATAATGCAAAATGCAGAGGATGGAAATCCAAATTGAAGTGGAAGAGAAGCATGTATAAGGGATACATAACAAAAATCATAAATAAGAAATTGTAGGAGATAGGTATGGAAAGAAGAGGCAGAAAAGCAGAAGGGAAAGTGTAGGTTTTAGCCATGTATAAAACTTACCTACAAACAATTTCATAAAACAGAAAAATATAAAATGGTGAGAACATAAAACAAATATACACAGATATTTTCCCCTAGATTCTAAAACTGAGATTACCATATTGATTTTTTATTATATCTCATTCAATGTTACCATATATATATATATATATATATATATATATATATATATATATATATATATATATATATATATATACATGCCAAATAATTCATAACCCTGGAATATAAAATAATTGTAGTTCCCTTAACTAGATATACAAAATTCCATGGGAAGTAAAACAACATGCCAAAAGCCATGTGCGAAAGGCATGAAAAAAACCACTGTTAGGTCTTCCCACCATCTATGGTTCTAGCCCCCATCCTTGGGTTTGAATAAAAAAAAATTCCTGCGGTGCTTCCCACGATCCCGTGCAGGGGTGCTACCGCCCCCCTCCAAACCCCCCGACAGGGGTGGCTGCCATACCCCTTGCTGCACCTGGTGCAATGTACAATGCATAACAGATTTAAGGGTAAGGATTACGGAGCATTAGCCACCTTTCCTAGGGACAATTTTTTTCCAACACACCCTCTCTATATCTCACTCTTCCTTTCTATTCAACTCCCCTGCCTCTCTCCCTCCCTTAGTCCTTCTTCACAATAACCCCCCCGCTCTCTCTCTCTCTCTCTCTCTCTCTCTCTCTCTCTCGCTTCCATTATTTTTCAATATATTCTCTCTCTCTCTCCCCTCCATTATTTTTCAATCTCCTTTCTCTCTGTCTCTCTCCCCTCCATTATCTCTCTCTCTCTCTCTCTCTCTCTCTCTCTCTCCCCATGTTTAGCAATATTGTCACATATTATTTCCAATATATATGTTTAACCCATATATTAATTATTTTTATAATTAAGAATTATAATTATAGTTTAAAATAAAGTGATAATCTACATTTTTTTTATGATTTTTTTAATCTTAGCAATGTGATATATATCATGAAATAGAGTTTACATTTTTTCTCCCTATTGTGATTGATTCCTTGAAGCATTTACTCACCATTTAATTTATATAGATGTAATAGTTTTATTGCATATTTAATTTCTTTGTAAAGATATCTCTGATCATCTATCATTATTGACTAATTGTTTTTGTCCTTTTGTTGTAACCCATACATCATGTTTTCAGCCATACATCAGGAAAGACTAGCATTTCCACCAAACATATGCCTCTTTTAGGTTTTTTTCTTTTAAATTACTCATAACCTATTTTTTTTTCCAAAATAAGATTTCAATTCAAATTAGGATTGAAATTGGGTTTAACATATAGATAAAAGTGATCTTCTAATATTTCATATCATAGAAAAAAATTAGGGGGGCGAGATTGATTTTGCTATAATCATTATTATATTCTCTTCATTTTCATAATTTAGTATAAAAATTATTAGGATTTTATTATATATATGTAAAGGAAGGTTATATTTTAATCACTTTAGGGTAAAAAAAACTTTGATTTCTAAAAATTTTCAATCAATCTATAATGTTTATAAAGTTTTATAAAACTTAAATATTAAATTAATTTTTTTGGAAATTAAAGGTTAATTTTTAAATTTTTGAAATTTAAATTTTTATTTTTATTTTTATTTGGATGATATTAATAAAATGACTAATTTTATGGATTTTTATTAGATTTGTCATAATTTAATTTATTTAAAAAATTAAAAAATAAAATAAAATTTTCATAGCTAACAAATGTCCTAAAATACACCTATCAGATCTTAATATTTACAAAATACACATATCAACTCTTAATAATTATGAAATATTTTATGAGTGCAACAATTATCACACATATCAAATGTTGATATTTACAACTCTTGGAACATAGACATATCAACTCTTAATATTTATGAAATATTTTATTAGTGCAATAATTATCACACACCATTCACAGTACACCAAATCTAGTAATTAAAAGCAAGGTCTACCTCTACTCTTATAGACGAGAGTTGTCTACTGACCCAACAAAATAGCTCTTAAGGCAGTTTTTCGCTGGAATCTGGTTAAATTTTTTTCAAAAAATCAGGTAGTTGGAGTGTTTGAATCATGTTTTTTATGGTGGAAATGGATTCAGCCCTATCAAAAACGAGTGGGACAGGAATTTCTTAGTTATTTTGTTGGTTTTTAGACTACGCATTGTACACATAGTTACCTTATTATTACTATTTAAAAAAAGACCTATTAAAATATTACTCACCTTCCACATATCAACACTTAATATTTATGAAATATTTTATTAGTGCAATAACCATAACACACTCTTCACACTACAAAAAATCTAGTAATTAAAAGCAAGGTGTACCTCTACTACTCTAGACATAGCTACCTTATTATTATACATGCGGCATGAATGGTATTACTCATTCAACTTTGAGTTTGACTAAGTATTAGTTTTTCTTTGACCAAAAATATTTGCTTCTTATCCATAGTTTAACATTATGAATTTAAACCCCGGATGCGGGTGCCTAGCTGTAAGAGTTCGGGCCACATGGGCGCCATGTGGCAGGGCAGCTGTTAACCCCACACGCTCGCACATGGTCACCCGCCTATTGTTAAATGTCGTAGCATGCGGACGATAATTTCATTCTCTGCCATCTTTCTCAAGACGTCCTTCCCTTGCATAACATTAACAACTCCTCGTCCTGCTGCAATGGCTATTAATTCAACCCACCGCGCTCCTCAAGCCTCCATTCGGCTCTCCATCCAACTCTCTGTGTTTGCCTCCTGCATTTCCTTTCAACCCTTGGCTCTTGGCCTTGAAAAGTCCTAGTGCAGCTATCCCTTGATGAATTCTGGCGGTGGGAGCCCCTACCCTGTTCTGAAGATCGTTCCCTCCCTGTCTTGCGCTTCTACTCCTTCGCTCACCATGCTAAGGCACCAAAGAATGCATTGTCGACATGCTGGTGGGCGCGGCCTCCCCTCCATACCTCCTCTCTCAATGGCCTTGGGCAGGGAATTGAACCTCTTTGTGGGTTGGGAAGAGTCGAGCAGGCTTGACCCTGTCAACCTTTCTGCTCAATTATCCCTTCAGCTTCGGGTCTCCCTGCTTGAATCCTTGGGCATTTGTCCCAAGAAGCGCCCGCGTAAGTCTACTCTGCAGTCCAAGCCAGCTTTCATTGCCTGCAAGATGAAAGCCCTGCCTGTGCAGAGCACCTCTAGGAGTAGCCATTGCACTAGCAGTGGCTCGAGCTCCAACGACGGTCGAGGTTCTAGCAGTGACGAGGGCGGAAAGGATGAAGACATCAACGCACTTGCAACCACCTCCAATCAGCCAGATGCTCAGGTGTCACCTCTGCCTCCGAATTCTACCCACGCGCCGAGCAAGGAGGATGATGAGTCTTTTTATGTTTGCAGGATTGTGGAAGAAGATCCCAACCCTCCAAAGAAGAATGAAGGTCTACCTTAATTCCATTTTCTGGGTGCTCTTCTCTCACTCTAGTTATCTCATGGCGTTCTCTAGTTTACATTTGCTTTGGAACCTCTCTCTGCTATGTTTAAGTTTCAAAACTGTTTATGCCGGTTTCCCATCCGGGGCAGCTCTTAATTTTTGTTACTTATGGACGTTTCCCCATCTGAGGCAATCCTTATTTTGTTATCAAACTCTTGACACATCCCTCCGAAATTGGCTTGCCAAATCCGGAGGACGAGTGTTGTAGTGTTTTGTCGTGTATGATATAATAGAAATAGTCTAAATTAGAAAAAAAAACACTAGGAATTTATTTTTTGTTACTTTTTATAATTATTTATTGTGGGTTATTTAGTAAGTTCTGTTTTTATTAGTTACTAATTTTTTTGTTTTTAGTTTTCTTTATTTATTTTTTTGTAAGCTTGGTAGTTCCTTTTATTTTTTCACTTTTTCACTTTTTTTTTTTTTTACAATTCTATTTTCATCAACATGTCCAGATACATCACCCCGATCGAGGAAGGGAATTGAACCTGTGATGAGTGCTATAACAGCCCGCTTCATCACCGTTTAACCAAGACCCCACAGACTATTTTTCTTTATTTTTATTTAACTTCTTGATTTGTATTTTTTCCTTTATTTCCATTTTTATAACTTATTGTTTTTGTTTTTTCATATTTTCAATTTAAGATGACTTATAATTATACTCTCTCTATATATAATATTAATTAATAATTTATTTTTTTTTAAATAAAAAATCACAATATAATATTTTAATAATATTTTTTTTATTTTTTTAATGAATCTTTTGTTTGATTATTTTTTAATTTAAATAAATTATATTTTAGCTAAGACAAATGATATACTATTATGTACTTCTTATTATTATCAAAAAAACTATTAAAACATTACCCATCTACTTTACATTTAGGTGTACTTTAAAAGTATTTGGTTCTCATGTCATTCTCATGTCTGTTTCAATAGCCGATTATTATATGGCGCTCTTCTTCTGGTTTTGGATTAAACTTTCGGCAACAAAGGGTTTTATTTGCATCAACGAAATCAAACAGACACGTTCGATTTATTCTCCATCCATTTGTCAATGATAAAACTCAAAGCAGACTCGGGTTGCGGTCGAAGAATTGAACATTGCTTTTTATGGTATTTCAAATAATTAATATCGTAATTATGTTTATATTATGATAAGCTAAATGGTGTACCGTTGACGCACTTACCTTTTTAAATCAAAACCCCGATCGACAAGTGGAAGAGCTTTTCCAAACTTTATTGATATTTGATGATTTTAATAACTTTATTAATATTTAAACTTCAAATATTTCGCTTAATACAATAACATTCTAAAATAATATAAATATATTTTAAAATTTTTAATTAAAATAAACATACTTTAAAAATGCTCCATAGGATGAATATATTTTAAAAAATTTAATTGTTATCAAAATTTTATACTGAGAGACGTCATTTTTTTGAAAATAAAAATATTAAAGTGATGTTAATTTTAAAAACTTTATATAAATAAACTTCAAACATATTGATCATTGCTATAAAAGTGATATGATATTTTTAAAATTCATATATTTAATTTCTAAATAAAATTAAATATTTATATTTTAATAAATTAATTATTCAGAATTGATAATTGATTAGTTTATTGTAATAAAAAAATTTATATAATTTTTTAAAAAATCACAAATTTAATTTCTAAATAAAATTAAATTTAAATTTAAATTTTGTTACAATATCATGGGCTAATATCATGACTTATCAATACCATGTATCTATAAACTATAAAACATTTCAATATCAAAATATTTTTATTTCAATTTAATTTTATACAATACAAATATCCTAAGCATTGATATTAATCTCCATTTTATTATAAATATTATTAATTTGTAAATAAAGTTTATTATTATTTATTATTATTTTTTCTTTAAAAAAACCAAATACTAACAAGCAACACTACATATTGCAATTGTTATATAATATCATCTGTACATAAAAGAAAGATATTTATTGATTCTTGTAAATTAAATGATGCACATTTTTCTTTACTTTTCTTTTGTTTTGGTAAGCTTAGGTAGATCTTTCCCATTTTCTATTAATTTAAACCGGGTAGCAAATATACAAAAATTAGACCTAAATCTGCCTGTAGGAAACCAGGTCTGTTGGGCATCTAAGTGCACAGTATGTCAACCAAAACATAGACAGTCTTAATAACCTGCACAATATCTATCAATACTTAATATCCAAGTCTGGAAATACTACCATAAAAAAGTAACTGTTAAGTTTAAACATGATATCCTTAATCATCCTCTGACTCCACAGGAGCAGGGTCTTTAGCACTGGAACCACGCAATTTAACTTCAACCTGCTGCAATGACTTGATATCCTTCTCCATCCTTCTTAGTCTAGCATACTGATGCAACTGACGGAAATTAATTTCCTGAATGTTTGTGTTAATATCTGCCAGAGTAGATTCCAGCTTGGATTCTGCTATCGCTTGAGTCGACATGAGGACTCTAGAGGATAAAAAGTGGACCCTTTGTGCCCACTATCATGGTGTTCTAACAATGGTGTCTATCTTGCCCGCGAGTTGTACGATAACCTCGCTTTGTCTGCCAAGTGCATTAGTTTTCTTCATCGACAAGCAATCCCATGAATCTATCAAATCCTCGGTCGCGATTGCCATGTTCAACTTCGTTCGCCTAGAAGGAGGACTCTAGTGCTTTCTTTACCTGGTAAACTTCTGTTGCATCCATAAACAACTCCATATTCTAACCCTTCACCGACCAAAACCGTACCACGTCAACTATCCTTATAATTATCAAAATTCATCAAAAAATTCTAACCAAATTCAGAATAAACTCTTTTAAAAAAACATTACTATAGAGGATAAAAAGTCGAACCTTTGGGCCCACTATCATGGTGTTCTAACTATGGTATCCGCCACTTAGTACGATAACCTCGCTTTGTCTGCCACGTGCATTAGTTTTCTTCATTGACAAGCAATCCAACCAATCTATAGAATCCTCGGTCGCGATTGCCATGTTCGACTTCATTCGCCTGGAAGGAGGACTCTACTACTTTCTTTACCTGGTAAACTTCTTGTGATTTTCAACATTTGTCCACTTCTTGGAATCGCTTCAAGTTGTTTGGACGCGGTCGGCAATCTCTGCATGACAGACTCTTCCATATTCGCAGCCACTCCTCCAGAAACCCTAAAGTTCGCTACCATCATCGCTCTCTCGCAAAACCTATAATTGCTGCGAAGAAGAATGGAATTTTATTAACAACGGATTATGAATTTTCAGATTTATTTCACCTGTTAGGTCGAAATCGGTATCTTTCTTTCAGATATAATTCTGGCCTCCTCAGAAATTCATTTCCAGTAGCACTTATTCTATAATATATTTTTTTTATGTTGAACCAATGTTTCAACTATCTGTGCCCATACTTTCAGCTTTCTATATTTCAACTATTTCTTTTTCTCCCTGAAATTCTCTCATGGTTTACTGTTCTGGCAAGGATGTATTCTTTTTCAGAGATTTATGTTGCTGCAAGGGCGCACAACAACTGAAGTAATAATTCTAAAGTAATAGAAGATCCATGGATTTAGAATAGCCGTAGTTTAACTGGACTGTTTTTTTTGTCCTAAAAATCATTGAAATTCAGGTAAGATTTTAAGAAAATCTGGCAAGGATTTTTGTAAATCCAAGTTATAGTTATCAATCTTCAATATTTTGGGTGCTCTAGAAGTTTTGGATGGTGCTGAATCTATTTCCACCATCAAATACATGATTCAAACACTACTATTGCTACCAAAATTTCTGAAAAAAAAATCCCTGAATTCCTGCCAATTTTAACCGTCCCGACAATTCCTATGGCTAGTTAGACAACTCCTTTAAAATAAGAGCAATGCACAATATAATGCGGCATTATGTAACGCTTCTGATAAGCCATGCGTTCGTTAGGTCTTCAATTTTAGGTGGTCACGTTTACGGCTGTTCTGCTTTTTTGATATCCAGGTGCTACAAAGGCAAAAAAAAATATGTCCTCTATTAAATACCATATAGATTTGAAGATATTGCTCTTCCGATCTAATATATATATATATATATATATATATATATATATATATATATATATATATATATATATATATAATTTAACTTTTTGTTTCAAAATATGTATTATTTACTATTTCTAAATATATAAAAAGCTGTTGGAAAATCTAATTCCAAGAATTATCATAATTGTTTATCAACTGTCATAGCATGTTAGACTTTAGTCCTTCCAAATGTCACAGTATATTAGTATATTAGACTTTATTAGTCTAACTCAAATGAATACCATTTCAGTGATTTAAGCTTTTTGAATATTAAGAAGAATATCTACTCCATGCTTTTCATTCCTTAAGAAAACCACTATATTTTGGTTTGGCAAATACCACAAGAATCCGCGATGTCAAACTCATTCTCTGTTTATTGCAATGTAAATATCAGTATGAAAAGGCTTCCAAAGGATCCGAGAAGCTGAGCTTCAAATGACCAACTCGCACCTGTCAAAGGGAGGGTTTAAACCTTCGATGGATTATGAAACATTCAAAATTTTTAGATATCAACCGTTTTATATTTTTGTATGTCCTACTATAACAAATCTAGATGCAATAGCCACTATGAGGTATTGTGGTAAAGCATGAGGAATATCTTTGAAATACTAAAATGGAGTTTCTTGTATTTTCTTTTTATAATGACTAGTGTTTTTTATTAAAGTATCTAGGGAGGAAAAGAGCTAGGTTATTAATTTTTTTATTTTTATTTTAACATGTTGAATATATCAGTTTGATGAGGGTAAGATTAGGGTGGGGATTAGAAGTTTGATGAGAGTAAGATCAAGGTGGGAATCAGAACTGGTGACTTTTCATTAAGGGTGTTTAACAAAGTATCTAATCAATTTCTATGCAAGACTAGTGAATTCTATATCAATCTTATTATATGTCAAATGAATAAAAATTTTAAATAAAAAAATGACGTCTAGAACGGCTCTAAGGCTTATATAGTTGTAAGGCATACATAGTTCTTCCAGAGATTAGACCACCAAACCTGTAAAACCATTTAACCATAGCCACTGGTAATTGATAACTTACCAGTAAGTCACCTTCTGAGTCTCAAGTTATTCTTTTATCTTATCTGTTTTCTGATTCTGCATTAAACTGTGCTAGCTTATTGATTTAGCATTTATAATTTCATTCAAGATCGCTACTAACCATTCTGTTTTCTGATTCTGCATTAAACCGTGATAGCTTGTTGATTTACCATTTCTAATTTCACTCAAGATCGCTACTAACCATTTGTAAACTCATTATTAATATATTTGTGATATTGTGAACGATTTATCTGCTCCGTATTGTCTTTATGATTAATCATATTTGGTCATTAATCACATTCATTGGATTTGATTATTCTCTACTCCGTATTTTTTTTCTCTTAATTTATTATAAATAAATTGTACCTATGTTTAAAATTTTAACTTTCTCATCAGGCTTAATGCTGCATGATAAATTGCCTTTTCTCCTCATCCACGTTTACAAGGGAAAACGTGTTTCCGTGCTGAGATCCATGACTTCGTTGCACGTACTTTAGAAATTTAATTTGGTAGAATCCTTGTAATTTGTAACTTGATTGTGTCTGTTTTCGGAATTGAGGTTACTGAACCCTCCGGTTAGAATTGAATTCCTCAGCCGTTCTAGATCTTTAATAATTTAATTGTTGGAACTTTTCAGTTTTTTTATATAGAGTTGGCTACGGTCTTTGTACTCTTCGATGATGGCATTACGATTACCTTTTCTCAAATGCTATTGATTTTTTTCAGGTAATTTGAGTATGTCTATCTTACGCAAGAAGATGAAAACTATTGTGCCTATACTTTTGGTTTCTACTCTTACCCTAGTTTTGACAACGTTGTTGTCTATGGAAGCCCTGCAAATTGTGGTTGCTCATTTTCCAGGACTTGCCCCCAAAAGAAATGATCCACCAGGACCACATAAACGCCCTAATGTTCATTCTTCTGTTGAAGCTGCCGCCACGTGAGGATGCCAATCACTTGGACGTACGGTCCTCTTGTAAGTCATCATAACCCCCTATTTGTGCTTCATGCTCGTCAATCCAATCATTATGCTCGAAATCCTTCACAGCAACATAGTATTCATTCTTCCCGCGAAGCATCGATAGCAGAAGGACATCTGCCATGTCCTCTCTGTAATATTTTGAGAGACAAAGATCTAGATTTGCAAAACAATGAACAAACTTGCAAGAGAAGGAAGGAATGAGCAATAATAGAGACAAGAATGAAATTGATTCTTCAATATTAGTTTTGGAATAAATACATAAAAGAAACTAAGTTAAGCTTTGTTGTACATGCAATAACTATAAATAGTTAAAGTTAATTGAAGCTAAGTGTGATTTATGTTATGCTAATGTGCACATGCACCATATGCAAGAAGTAAGTTAACTAACTAAGCAAGTGCACATCACATGCAATATTCAGATTTTATCTAAAGCTAATCTAGGTGCATGTATACCAACACAGCTAGTCTAGGTGCATGTACACCAACACCCCCCCTTAAGCATAACTTAGGTGAGTGTGATGCAAAATGAATGAGTCCTGGAAACACGGCCATTTTAGGTACCCATATGTAATGCATAAAAAGGAGGAAAGAGGGAAAACCCAGTGGGAAGAAAACCCCCCCTCAAAATATAGTGCAAAAGTAGATAAAAGACAACTGCTAGGCAGTGATGTCCTTCACCCCGAGATGATCTCGTAGGAATCGAAACTTCTGCTCAGTGAAAGTCTTGGTGAAGATATCAACAATCTGCTCGGAATTAGGATAGTACTGAAGATCAATGATCCCATCATGAATGAGTTCTCTAATGAAGTGCATGTCGATCTCGATGTGTTTGGTCCGCTGTTGCTGCACTGGATCTCTGCAAAACTTTAGCATACTTTGATTATCACACCAGATGACAATTGGACGATGGACACTGATCCCAAGCTCAGATAGGAAATGTTGTAGCAAAATTTTCTGAATAGTGGCATTGACTGCTCCTCTATACTCGGCCTCTGCTAATGATAAGGCAATGGTAGCTTGCTTCTTGCTTGACCAACAAATTGGGCTGGATCCCAAACTAAGTACATAACCAGAGGTGGACTTGCGATCAATGGTGTCGCTAGCCTAGTCTGCTCTGTGAACCCAATGAGATTCAAAGAACAATTGGCTGCATAATGAATCCCATAGGTGATTGTCCCCTGGACATATCGAAGGATACGCTTTGCAGCGTTCTAGTGTAACTCATGTGGCTCCTGCATGTATCTGGAAACTTCTCCTACGACATAGGAGAGATTGGGAAAGGAGTGAGTGAGATAAAGAAGTCTTCCCACAAGCTGGCGGTACAATGTTCAATCAACCAATGGTGTGTCTTTTCCATTCTCAAGCTTTATCCCTGATAATAAAGCTGTGATTGTTGGCTTGCAGTCACTCATATGAAATCGTGCCAAAAGATCTCTAGCATACTTTGGTTGAGAAATAGTTATCCAAAAATCACTTTGATTGATCTCTAGTCCAAGGAAGAAATTTAGCAAGCCCATGTATGTCATAGAAAACAGCTTATGCAATGCACTTTTAATCTTAGTAATGACAGAAGCTGAACTACCTGTTATCAAAAGATCATCTACGTAGAGTACTATGGTCAACAAGGAGTCAATTTTATTCAAAAAATAAACATTGGAATCAGATTTGCACCCTACAAAATTTTGAGATAATAAATAAGAATCCATGTTTGCATACCATGCTCTAGGTGCCTGCTTGAGGCCATAGAGAGAATTCTTTAGTTTGCACACCAGAGATGAATTGTGCATGTATCCCGGTGGCTGCTCCATGTATATTTCCTCCTCAAGATCATCATGAAGAAAGGCATTCTTCACATACATATGATGCACCTCCCATCCTCTTGCTGCATGCTCTAGGTGCCTGCTTGAGGCCATAGAGAGACTTCTTTAGTTTGCATACCAGAGATGAATTGTGCATGTATCCCGGTGGCTGCTCCATGTAGATTTCCTCCTCGAGATCATCATGAAGAAAGGCATTCTTCACATACATATGATGCACCTCCCATCCTCTTGCTGCTGCAATGGAGAGAGCTAGCCGAATGGAATCCATTTTTTCCACTGGAGAAAAAGTCTCATCATATTCCACACCATGTACTTGCTGAAAACCTTTTGCTACCAATCGTGCCTTATATCGACTAACTTGACCACTTGATGCTTTCTTGGTTCGTTAAACCCACTTTCACGTCACAAGTTTGCAATTGGAAGGTAGTGGAACCAAATCCCAAGTCTAGTTCTCAATGAGAGAGTTATATTCCTCATCCATTGCGGCTTCCCATTCAGGATGCCCACTTGCTTCTGCATAAGTTTGTGGATCAGATCCATGCATAATATAAGCATGCATGGGCATAGATGGCTCCATAGCTAAGAGTGCTTGTGGATCTTCCTAAAAAAGAGGGATAGAGGTAGGATCATCAAGGATATCACTCATGTTGCACCATTTTTGTGTTGAAGGTGGTTGAGAATCTTCCGAACTACATGCGGAAGTATGATCTCGATGTTCAACAACTGGTGGTCCAATAGGCGTCACAGGAAAAGACTCATATTCATCAGAATTCTGATCTAAAGTTTCATCTGCATACTCATCAATGAGTGGTGATGGAAACTTGGTAACAAGTTCATCCGCTGGTGCATGCAAAATATCATCGTCAAACTTTACACTCCTTTCAATAAAAATCTCTTCAGTGTGGATATCAAGCAATCTCTACCCTTTGACTTCATCAGAATATCCAACAAACATGCATGCTTTACTTTGAGGCTCCAGAGCCTTTCTCTTCTCTGTAGGAATGCGGGCTCATGCTCAAGATCCAAAAATGCGGAAATGACTAACTTCAGGTTGCATGTCAGTCCAAGCCTCAAAAGGTGTTTTTCAGTAACAGATTTATGAGGAGATCTGTTCTGGATGTATGAGGCCCAATTGATAGCTTCAGCCCACAATTTCGACGGAAGAGATCTTGCATGCAACATGCAATTAGCCATCTTTTTCAAAGATAAATTTTTCCTTTCAGCCACGCCATTTTGCTGTGGAGTGTAAGGAACTGTATGCTGCAACTGTATGTCTGCTTCATTATAAATATTATTGATATCTTTGTTGACATATTCCGTCCCATTATCTGTGCGGAGTATCTTGATGCGTTTTCCAGACTGATTTTCTGCATGCCCTTTGAAAATCTTTAGATGTTGAAAAACATCAGACTTGAGTTTCAAGAAGTAAACCCAAGTGAATCTCGTGTAACCATCTATAAATGACAACACATATCTTTATTTTCTCATTAAAATCACTAGAAATGGACCCATGAGATCACTATGTACAAGTTCCAAAGGTGAAAAGGCTCTCCATGCATGCCCCTTCTCGAATTTGTCTTGTGGATGCTTTCCAAGAGCACATCCATTACAAACACCATTTGAATATTTAATGGTCGGAAATCCTTTGACCATCCCTTACTTGCTAAACTGTTGCATATATATCAAATTCAAGTGCCCAAATCTCTCGTGCCAAATATTACTTTCTTCATTTTCATGCGTAAGTAGCAAAATGGAATTTGATTGAGGAACAAAACAGGAAATGGTATACAGATGAGATTGATCATTTTCCTTGCCATATGCAATCTTCAAGTTGGTTTGCATGTCATAAATGCACACGGAATCGAAGGTAAATTCCACTTTCCTTACGCTGCCTATGTGTGTCATCTGATACACTGAGAGAAGATTTACAGAAAGCCTTGGAATATGCAAGACATTCTCAAAACTTCCATCTTCAAATTGCACTCTTCCTTGTCCAGTTGCTGCAACTACAGAATTGTCCCCCATGAGATTAGGAGGTCTTGAGTATGCATGTAGAGAAGAAAATGATCTCTTTGAAGAATCCATATGATGTGAAGCTCCTGAATCGATGGTCCATTCTTGCGGTGCAGAATGAAGAGCAATAAAAGCATGCCCATTACCTCTTGGATTTGGTGCTTTTTCTTCAGACTTCTTCTTGGAATTCTCAGGAATGTGGTCTCCAAGATTGTGTCGCTGGAGTGTCTACGCCATAAGATCTATAGTCTTCTTCATGCATGCAGATTCAGGGTGAAAACCATGGTGGAAATAATTTCACATTGATTTCCCTTTTGTTCCTTTCTTTTCCTTTGAGCTGGATGATCCATCAGGGGGTTTGGGATTTCCTCCCTTTCTTGGATCAGGATCCTTCTTCCCTTTTCCTTTCTGTTGGTATTTGGAATTTTCCTTTCCTTTTGCATGCACAGTAAGTGCATGCGCTTTGGAATTTTTAAGTGTGCCCATTTTGATGAGTTTATCTTGCTCATGCATCAAAGACTGAATAAAAGAATCCAGTGAGGGCATCTTCCAAGCTGCACCAGTTACAAATTTTACTGTGTGGAATGTAGAGACGAATACTGCATACTGTGGACCAATTTTTGATAAAATGGAAAGAATCAACTGATTTTCTTGCTTGGATTTTTCGATACCGCATCCTTTCAGCTGAAGCAACAAGGCTTTATACCTTCTGAAAAAATCTTTAATGTTCTCAAAATTTCTCGGATCTAATGAGTTTAACTCATTCTCGAGAACGTGACCTTGCATTTCATCCTGTTTTCCAAACAATCCTTCCAATGTTTTCCATACTTCATTTGGATTTGAACATGATTCAACATGAAATAGCAGTTCTAGAGAGATAGTATAGGATGTCGAAGGCCTCAGCCATGCGATTGAAATATCTTGTTTTATCCATTTCCGATGTTGGTTCAACTTCTGTTTCCATGGTTATTCGAAATAAGCCTCTACTTCTGAGATGAAGTCGAATCATTGGCTTCCATTCGAAGTGATTATATGAAGTAAGAATTGCCGATTGTGGAAACTCCAATTTAGACTCCATTCTTTGTTGTTGCTTCAATTTTCTGAACCTGAAAATAAAAATTTCTTGTGCACTGATTACAAATCCCTGCGCTCTGATACCATGTAAGATTTTGAGATACAAAGATCTAGATTTGCAAAATAATGAACAAACTTGCAAGAGAAGGAAGGAATGAGCAAGAATAGAGAAAAGAATTAAATTGATTCTTCAATATTAGTTTTGGAATAAATACATAAAAGCAACTAAGTTAAGATTAGTTGTACATGCAATAACTATAGATAGTTAAAGCTAACTGAAGCTAAGTGTGCTTTATGTTCTGCTAATGTGCACATGCACCACATGCAAGCAGTAAGTTAACTAACTAAGAAAGTGCACATCACATGCAATATTTAGAGTTTAAATAAAGCTAATCTAAGTGCATATGCACCAACACAGCTAGTCTAGGTGCATGTACACCAACACTCCCTCACCCCAATGCGAATCTAATGTTCCAACTCCCAGATGTTGCAGTCGACAATAAAAAAAGAAGTAGCAAGTTAACGTCAAAGGCTAGCGGCGGTGAATGAGAAATTATCTTATTTCCACAATTCCCAGAAAGGACGCTTGAAGCAAAATTCATTTTTCACGATGCATGCATCCACTGCCTCTATACATATCGATGTTTCCTATTTCTTTCCAACACTCAGAGTATTGCTATAATATTTGAAACCATCTATTTACAATGAGAAATTACATGAATGTAGAGCTTTTTCATGGTTTCAAGTGACACAAAATTTGAAAATGGCTATTTGCTTATTAGGTGTTTCTTACTGCAAAAAAATGTGAATTTAAATCAATCAGTCGTTGTTTATTTCGTTGAGAGAAATAAAAATTTTCACAAGTATCTCATGCTGTAATACTAATAATATTTTTTTCTTTTTAATGTTGGAATTTACTCCCAACTGCAAATATGAGCAATAGGACAAAAAAACTTCAATTATTTATTTGAGATTAAAGGACAACAAAACTTCAATTTTTAATTTGCGACTAAAGGACACTGCAGCAACAATTTCTTGTTTTGTTTTACATTCCACCATGCATTAAATTTCCGGGTTTAAATTCTCCTGCAAAAATGAGTTTGTTTACAAAGTCCATAACCCTTTTCTGATATAAAAATCATGGTTTAAAACCATGCTACCTCCCGCCATTAAACATTTTCATATACTGCATTTACTCCCGTGCCAACATTTAAAATCAAACCATCCACGTCGTTCTGTGGACCCGTGGCAGTCCACATCACTCCATTCTGTAGCCAATAGGAGCTCATCACATGAACCCGACACCTACATCACCACCTCCTTGCAGGCGCACGATAAACATGCCCCACCATGGCCATGTCAATAAACCGTCAACCAATCAAATTCTTATTGCACCATTCGGTGCATACGTCATCACCTGTCCGCAAAAGCGCGATAGCGCTGTCCCACCATCGCCACCTCATTCTATCTCGACCAATTGGGCATCGTCGCAAGCTTTGGATGCACAGTCAACGAGCAAGTTAATCGATGAGAAAACTCTTCGTAAGAGTTTATCCATTTGTTTATCGCTTGGTTTGATGATGACGTCATCCGAAACATGGATCGATGCAAAAGCACATATCGCATCATTTTGTAATTTTCTTTTATATAATTTTAACCCACCGCAATATATTTTTTTGATAAAGTTTTGAACTTAGGTTTTATTTTATATATTGTAAACATATATGTTTACAATATATATAGACAACGGAGTATAATGTTGTGCATGTAGTATGAGAGAAACACTGTGTAAGATAGAGAGTGAAGAGCTGTGTGTGTAGCAGCTCAGTTCAAAGCAGAATATTTTGTAAAACCAGAACATGATATTATGAAGACTATATTAAGTTTTTTTAAATGGAAAGATAGTGTTTTGTTTTCACTGTGACATATGTTTTATGCTTCACCTGCAAGTTTATTTTATTTAAATCTCTGTGTTGACAGAGGGCATTTGTTCCCCACTGTTTGTTAAGGAATCATCACAAATTTCCAACATGGTATCAGAGCTAGTCTAGGCTCTCAGTAGTTTCTGAAGAAGCTACAGGAAGAAGAAGACTGTTGAAGCTTTTTTCCAACAGAGTGAAGGTTCAGGAAGTCAGGTATTTATAAATAAAAACAGAGTTATTGTTTGTTTTAAGAATACAGTCTAGAGAACTGTAAAAGAGAAGTCTTAAGAGTTTTTAGAGACAAAGGTTATCTCTCCAACAGTGAGAAAGTTTGTTTAAAATATACAGTCAAGTTTTTGGCATAGTTCTAGAAGGCTAGCAATGGAAGGAGCCAACACAAGCACGAGTACGGGAAATACTCAACTCCCACAGTTCAATGAGAAGAACTATGACTATTGATCAATCACAATGAGAGCCCTGTTTGCATCTCAAGATTTATGGGAGCTAGTTGAAGATAATTTTTAAGAACCAACAGATGAACAAGCATTTAATGCCTTAACACAGGTGGAGAAATAGTTTCTGAAGAGTAATAGAAAGAGGGACTCAAAAACCCTCTTCTATCTCTATCAAGCAGTGCATGAAAGCATATTTCTAAGAATTGCAGTAGAAAAGAAGTCCAAGGATGAATGGGATACCCTCTAGATAGCCTATTAAGGTATGGAGAAAGTAAATACAACAAAGCTTCAATTAATGAGAAGAGATTTTGAAGTTATTTGCATGAAGGTGTTTGATACAATAGACTCATTCTTCACATTCTTGATTGGGTTCGTTACCCAAATGAGATGCCATGGAGAGACAATAGAATAAAGAAGAATAGTGGAGAAAGTATTGAAGAGCTTACCCTCAAGATTTGATGTGATAGTAACAACCATTGAAGAGACAAATGATCTCTCAAATTTTACTGTTGATAAGCTTCATACATCATTGATGACACATGAACAAAGATTGAGCAGAACATTAAACTCATCTTTGGAGTATGCCTTCAAGACCCAAATTTCCTTTGGAAGAGGAAGAGGTCAAGGCAAAGCAAAGTACTGAGGAAAAGATAGAGGCAGAAGTCAGAACAAAGGAAGAAAAATCTCTGCAAGTACAAGTGGAAGGGGCAGCAACCAAAGTTAGAATCAAAGCCAAGGCAGCAGCCAACAAGGTGGAAAAAACCAAGCACATGGACAAAGGTATGATAAATCCCAAGTCCAATGTCATTACTGTTAGAAGTATGGGAATTATGCCAATGAATGTAGGAAGGAACAAAGTGACATGGGTAATAGACCCAATGGTAAATTTACTCAAGAGACTGAGTCAAGAGAATTTATTTTTAGCATGTAATATGGCTGAAGAGAAGAATGAAGGTATATGGTTTCTAGATTCAGGATGTATCAACCATATGACTGGAGACATTTCTATGTTTTCCATATTGGATTAAAATGTGAAGTCTCAGGTAACATTGGGGATAGACAATAAATTCTCTGTCATGGGAAAAGGTAGAGTAAGTGTTTTGACAAGAAAAGGATAAATGAGATCCATATCAGATGTATACTATGTGCCTGGTATGAAGTGTAACCTTTTGAGCATTGGAAAGCTCATTCAGAAAGGCTACAATGTAATCTTTGAGGATGATGTATGTACCATCATGGACATACCACCAAGCTAACAAAGAATTACATAAGTGAAGATGACAAGAAACTGAATGTTTCCTCTCAAGATGAGAGTAGATTTGAAGAAAGGAGCTGCAATGGCTGCAGTAACACAAAAGACATTCCAAAAGGAAGCAAAAGATGAAAAATGGTTGTGGCACCTGAGATTTGGACATCTCAAATTTAGAGGTCTGAATTTGTTGCACAAAAAATGAATGGTAAAGGGATTACCATTGATTGAGATACGAGACAGCCTATGTGAAGGTTGCATCTTGGGCAAACAACACAAAGAAAGCTTTCCATTAGGCAAGAGCATAACGGCAAAAGCACCCTTAGAAATAGTCCATTCTGATTTGTGTGGACCAATGAAAACACCATCATTAGCAAGAAGTCACTGACCTTTCTTGATGATTACAGAAGAAAAATATGGGTATACTTCTTGAAGTTGAAGAGTGAAGTGTTTGAGAAGTTTTTCCACTTTAAAGTTCTTGTTGAGAATCAAAGTGGACAACACATAAAAGTTCTCAGAACTGATAGAGGAGGAGAATATATCTCCGAATATTTTCTACGTTTTTGTAGAGAAAATGGAATCCACAAGAAATTTACAGCAAGGTATACACCTCAGCGAAATGGAGTTGCTGAAAGGAAAAACAGAACCATCATGAATAATGTAAGAAGCATGTTGAAGGAAAAACATTTTCCAAATGAATATTGGGTTGAAGCTATACATTATGCAGTATATGTCTTGAATAGATTCCAAAAAAAGGTTGTTATGAATAGAGTTCCTGAAGAAGCATGGAGTGGCATAAAACAATTTGTCACCCACCCACATGAGAGTATTTGGTTGTGTGGCTTATGCACACATTCCAGATCAGCTAAGGAAGAAGTTGGACAGTAAGGGAGAGAAGTGCATATTTTTAGGATATAGTGATGAGTCAAAGGCAGATAGATTGTATAACCCATCCACAAAGAAGTTTATGATAAGTAAAGATGTGCAGTTTATTGAGGAAGAAGCTTGGGATGGAAGCATTGAGAAAATAGTGAATGTAAAAACCTGTTTGTCTCAAGATGGTGATGAGGACGAGATGGATGAAAGAAATCCCTCATTAGCAGCAGCACCTCCACCAACACAAGGACAACAAGGGACACCGCAAGCTGGTATAAGAACACCCTTGAGAAGTGATGACAGTGCTTCTCCAGGCACATCACAAGGAGCAGATTTGAGGGCTTCTACAAGCACAAGTTCAACAAGTGAAAGAGGAAACAAATTCATAATGCATCTACTAACTCGATGGTTCCCTTGGTGAATGATATCAAGCAACCTGCTGAGAATTTGGGGGTTGCAATGTATACATCCTTGATGGGTACTTTTGATTTTTCACCTCCTTCAGTTCATATCAATGCTATTTCATTCTCCAGGGTTCCCATTCAGAAAGAGTTCTTTTGAACTCATTATTTTTCGGATCCTTGGACCTTACCTTCTCCTACCTCCACATTAGAAGAAGTTAAAGTAGGTGGAATGGCATTTCCTATGTCTACAACTAAGATTTCTTATATATCTATTGTGGACTCTGCAGATTCCATGCCAGTTTCTCTTTCACTGGAGGAATTGGATGGAGATGTGGCTCCGGCTTGGAATCTTAGTTCATATTCTGATCAGGATTTCCTTGATACCACTCTTGCATCTAAAGATGCCCTCCTCGAAGCAATGACTGTTGTAGAGAGACTATGGGATGATTTGCATCATTGGTCTTATTTTTTACCTGACATGCGAGAAGTTGAATCAAGTTTCTCTAGATTTCAGTCTTTTGGTCCTGTTCACCCAGTCCTGAATCCTTTAGCACTAACACGGGTATTTGCTAAAGGGAACATGGCTTTTATTTCTGCTACTACCTCGGTGAACATCTCCAGAGATCCCAACATTATTGAGAATGTCTTCATTGGAGATGAATGTTCCCCTGAAGAAATTCACATGTACACCGATCTCTTTTGAGAATTTCGAGATGTTGTTTGCTTGGTCTTATGAGGAAATTCTTGGTATCGATCCATCTATTGTCTAGCATTGGATCAAGACATATTAAAATGCTAAGCTTATTGGGCAGAAGCTTCGTCCGGTCAACCCTTGGAAGGCATCAGCTATCAAAGTCGACGTGGACAGGCTACTTAAGGAGGGTTTCATATACCCCGTTCCATTAACTGAGTGGGTTTCAAATCCAGTTCATGTGGACAAGAAACAAGGAACGATCTGAGTTTGCATCGATTTTAGGGAATTAAATAAAGAATGTCCTAAAGATAATTACCCTGCACCATTTATTGATCAGATCATTAATGGGCGTGTGGGGAATGATATTTTCTCCTTCATGAACGGTTTCTCAGGATATAATCAAATCACTATTCATCTTGAAGATCAACATAAGACTTCTTTTATTTGTCCCTGGTGTACCTTTTCTTACAAGAATATGCCTTTCGACCTTAAAAATGTTGAACCTACCTTTCAACAGGCCATGTCTTATGCCTTCCATGACATCAAACATATTATCGAGGCGTATTTGGATGATTTAGCTGCTCATTCTCGCAAGATAATTGATCATAATTTACACCTTTGTCAAGTTTTTGAATGGTGTCGATATTACAAAATACGGTTGAACCCTGATAAGTGTGTTTTCACTGTCACATCCGGTCGTTTTTTGGGATTCATCCTATCTACAGAAGGGATTCGGGTAGATCCCTTCAAGGTTGAGGCAGTACCTAAGTTGCCTCCCCCGTCTTCGATCCATCAACTTCAAGTCTACAAGGAAAAGCTAATTTCTTACAGAGATTCATCGTGAATTATGCAGAGATTACAAAAGTATTTATGGGGTTTTTGAAGAAAAGAGTTCCATTCTTTTGGGATGACTTTTCTCAACGTTCATTGGATGCTTTGAAAAAAGAATTGACCTATGCTCCATTACTGAGTCCACCCGATTATAGCAGGGATTTCCTCTTGTATCTGACTGTAGCGGAATCTGTCATTGGTATGGTTTTGGTTCAGGAAGACGATGCTCTTTCTGAGCATGTTGTATACCACCTTAGTTGAGGCTTGGTAGGTCCCGAACTCCGGTCTTCTCTGATAGAGAAACTTTCTTTGGCGGCTGTCCATGCTGTTTAGCGGTTTAGACATTACATTCTCCTTTGCAAAGCATATTTTTTGGTAGCATTCAATCCATTTCAATTTGCTCTCAGTAGGTGAGTGATTGGGGAAAAATACAATCGATGGATTGTTATTTTGCAAGAATTTGATCTTGAATTTTTTTCTACCAAGTCCAAGAAATAATTAGTATTCGTGGAGTTGATTTTTGAGTTGCCTTGTGGAAAATAGATCTTTTATGAAGAATCATTTCCTGATGAACATATTTTTCTCATTTCTTCACAGGATCCTTGGTATGGAGATCTCATAGTTTATCTCCATACTGCGAAGTTTCGCTTAGCTTTTTCGAAAGATGAGAGCCGAAAGTTGCGTCACTTAGCCAAAAGTTATTTGAATATTGGTGACACTCTATATCGTCGTGGAGTCGATTCGATCCTTAGACGCTTCTTAACTCTCAAATAAGCCGATTTTGTGCTGAATGATTACCGGAGTGGAGCTTGTGGTGGTCATTTATCTGGGCTTTCTAAAGCCCAAAAATATTGCGTGCATGATACTTTTGCCCTTCGATTTTCAAAGATTATATTGAAGCGGTCAAAAGGTGTCATCCTTGTGAGGTTTATACTCGAAAGATGCACACTCATCCAGCTCCTCTCTTTCCTGTTACCTTTGTAAGTCCTTTCACACAGTGGGGTATTGATTATACTACTTGTAACTCGCCTTCGGCTAAGGGTCACAAGTACATTATTGTAGTTGTAGTCTACTTCACGAAGTGGATTGAGGCTATGCCCACTTTTGGGAATAACGGTGAGACAACAGCCCTGTTCCTATTCAATCAAGTCATTTCTCACTTTGGTATCCCCAAAGAGATTGTCACTGACCATGGCAGTCATTTTCAAAACAACATGATGTTTGAATTGGCTCTGAAATTAGGTTTTCAGCAGGGCCATTCATCTCCTTACTATCCTCAAGCCAATGGGCAAGTTGAAGCCATTAAAAAATCCTTGAAGACAATTATTCAATGGACAATTGATAAATCCAGATCCAATTGGCATATCATGTTGTACCTTGCACTTCGGGCATATCGGATGTCTGTAAAGACTGCAACTAGTTTCACTCCATTTCAACTAGATTATGGGTTGCAATCTATATTTCCTATTGAATTCGAAATTCCTTCCCTTAAGTTAGCAGTTGAACTTCTTACTGACACTTCCAGTCTTAAATAACGCCTTATCCATCTAGAACATCCCGATGAGCAGCGCTGAAAAGCAGCTATGATGAATGAAGCACATAAGAAACGGGTGAAGGTCCATCATGATAAGGCGGTCAAACTTATGGTTTTCTCTGAAGGTGACCTTGTCTTGGTTTATTCCCAAGAGAAGGATGCCTTGGGGGCAGGCAAGTTCAAATCTATGTGGTATGGCCCCTTTATCGTCAAAAAATTCCTGAAAAAAGGGGCTTATGCCTTGGTTGACTTTGATGGGAATGGGTTGGCGGAGCCCAGAAATGGGCTCTATTTGAATAAAGTACTATGCTTAGGCTTAGGCCTAGCATCTTCTTTGTTGTATATATTGAATTCTTTTACACATCTGTGTTTCAATTTTTGGTGTGGTTTTGATGATTTTGATCTTCTTTGGCAGGTATTATTGGATGAAATGAGTCATTTTGGCTTTGTCGATGGTGCTAGTAGACATACCCGGAACCTGGCTTCTGCGGCTAGGGTAATCCACTATCCATCCACTCAGTTGTTAGTTTCAAAAGGTGTTTGAATTGGTCCTACTTCAAACAATGTGGTAGAGTACACTGCAGTGGTCAAACTACTCTCAGAGGCAATATCTCTTGATGTTTATTCGTTAGTAGTTTACTTGGATTCACAACTGGTGGTTTCACAATTGAACAACACATATCGTGTCAGAGATCCATTTTTGCATCGATGATTTCTGAGGGTCCGTTTGTTACAAAGTTCATTTCAATTTATTACACTCATTCATATTCCTCGATCTGGTAATTGGTTAGCAGACTCATTACCTAATCAAGCACTCGATTGGCACATTAATCATTCAAAACTTTGAAAATATCAAAAAAATCATTCATCATTGTACATTTGGGACATCCGATAATATATATTCGCTATGTATATGTATATATATATATATATCAGAGTGTAAAAAATATACAAAATTTGGACGATCATGTCCTACAAAATAGGGGCTTATGCTCGATCATTTCTATCATCGAAAAATATTACAGTCATCTGATCAAATCTAAGTCTACTTCCGAGGTACCTACCCAACATTTGTGTTCCAATAGAACACAATGGAAGTCGCTACACAGCGAAATAACTACTCCCAGTCTCGTGGTACCCCAACCACCCACCTCTGGATAGCCTCCAGAAGGTCCTCTATAGCTACCATAGGTACTTGGCGAGTCAAACTCTCCAAGTTTCTTTATACAGCATGGAGGGTCCTTCCTAGGTCTTCAGCATATGCCTCACCTCTGCGGTGCTTGTGCCTTGGGTAGCCCTCTAGTCTAACCGGTCCAATGTCTACATCATGATCATTAAAATTTTGTAAGTCATATTGTCCTATCAAAAACATTTTTCAATATCCGTATAATTTGAAAAAATCATATAATTAAAAAAATAAAAAAATGAAATCTTACCAATTTCACCCCATGTTGCTCTCGGTGGAAGAACCAAATCAGGATCTTCTCGAAAATCCATCCCAGCATAGGGATAGTCGTCCACTAAGATGACTTGTTCTGCCCAGCACTAGAAGAACTCATCATCCCAGGTGGTTCGGGCAACTTCACTTCTCCCCAATCTCTTCATCAAATCTGCCCATCCGGCTATTATTGGATCCCTTGGGCTACTGATAGTAGAGATGACCTTGGGCCGAAGCCTTGGGACTCTCTCAAATAAGAATTTCAACAAAATGGTACCATATCCAAAGTGTTTTGTCTTTCTCTTCCAGATAAAAGTAAGTTGTTTTTTAGATTCTCCAATAAGGCTGTGCACCAATCATAATGATGAACCAAACATTCAACTGCTATACTCATATGGGTGTGTGAAGCTTGGTGTAGAGAAGTTGATCCTAGCACTCTACCAATAGTAAAGAGAAGGATTTTCATGTGCAGATACCTCACATCTTTCATGGGGATCTGAGTTCCCACCTCCTTTGCATCATCTATGCAATAGACTTGGACATAGTCCTCTATGTTATGTTGAAATTCGGTACCGGAGGACAGGTGGTTCCCTAAGGCTTTGATCTTTGGCCTAGGGAAAAGTGTCCAGAAGAATTTAATTTTTCTCCTAAAGTGACTTTATAATTTTTATAAAGTCAAATCTAATTTAAAAGTGACTTAAGTGATAAAGTTACTAAAGTCTAATTTTAAAGTGATTTTAATAAAGTCAATGTAAAATTAGAAAGGAAAAGTGACTTTGGAAATAAATGACTAAGTGGGTCTTTATTAAAGTGGGGTGAATTAAAAAATAGAAAGTGAGATTTAAATGAGCATTTAATCTCAGCCCTAGATCTCAATCTATTTCAGCCATTGGATTTAGGGATTCCCCAAAAGTCACTTAGGGTTAGGTTAAAGGAGGAAAATGAGAGAAAAGGTCATTCATTCTTTTATGAGCAGAATGAGAGAGGAAGAGAAGGAGAGAAAGGGAGATTTCTGAGCAGAGAGGAGAAAGAGAGCAGCTGATAGAGACTTCAGCAAAGGCCGTACAGCAGCAAAGAGGCACGGTTTCCAAAGCAGAAATCCATACAGCAAGTGTTGGGCACATTTTTCGAGGGAGACAGACACAGTTTTCAAGGAAGGCCGTACAGCAGCTTCAACATTTATTTCTGGGCAGATTCTGGGCACAAAAATTGAGGAGAGAGACTGCTGGTTGGTGGCACGAATTTCTATAAATTCGTACAACAGAAAAACAGTAGCTTCAACATAGATTTCGAGGCTTAGAAGCACGGAAATCGAGGAGAGAGGTTTGCTGTACAAATCGGTACAGTCCGTACAGCAGTACGGCCGTACAGCTGGGAACATATTTCGAGAAAGGCCGTACAGCATTTAATGCTGTAAAATCTCTGTTTTGGGTTTTTACTATTTTACACGTTTTCCAAGGTAGAGTGAATGCACGAAAATCGAGATAAGTATAATTGTTTAGTTGCTGAAATTTTTTCTGTAATTTCTGCCTCACTGTAAAAGCATTTTTCAGAAATAAGAAGGAGCTCTCAAACTGGTTTTCCCCAAGAGTTGTAGGGGGTTTGTCCAGGGTCGTGTTGACCAAAAATATCTGTGTTAAAATGTGTGAATGACTGTTTTGTATGTGCTGATATTTATTTCTGCATTTTCCAGCATTCTGTAATTTTTCCAGAATTTGTGTTTTCAGCAAAATTTATTTTCCAGTTGTTGAATGTATGGATATGGGAAAGGACATTTAACTATTTTGGAGAAATAAGGTGAAACTGAAAACCGGGGTGGGAAACTATACATTTCTACATGGTATCAGAGCTTGAGTGCTGAAGAGCAGTTTGGGACAGCAAGGAGAAAAATACAGCCTGCTGATTTTTCACTCAGAAAATTCCAGCAAGCTAATTTTTTCACAAACAGAATTTTTACCTTTACTACAGCAGTGCTATTTTTCAGTTTAGGATAGCAGGATGTCTTTGGGACTGAGGGTGGAGGATAGGTTGGATGGGCATACTAATTACAGTGTTTGGAAGGAGAGAATGCAGAGTATCTTTGAGGAGGCGGAAGTCTGGGACATAATGGTGCATACCGCACAGAACCCTGTAAATGTGCCTACTGATGCAACTCAGTTGGAAGCATATAATAAAAAGAACAACAAGGGTAAGAGACTGATTCTAGACGGAATCAAAGACCATTGCATTCCTCATGTGAGAGGAAAGAGAAATGCTCATGCGATGTGGACAACATTGACCAACCTCTACCAGAGTACCAATGAGAACCGGAAAATGGTCCTGAAGGAGAAGCTCAAGAACATTAAGATGGGTAAGACTGATAGTGCAGCTGGATACCTCACAAAGACTACTAATGTGAGAGATGAGTTGGCAGCGATTGGAGAGGCCATTCCACCCACTGAGTTGGTGCGGATTGCAGTGAATGGCCTCCCCAGTTCATGGATGAACTTTGCTGATGGGGTTTGTGCACGTGAGACCCTTCCCACATGGGAGAGGTTTGGGGATGATTGCATTCAGACAGAGATCAGGAAAGGTCAGCTTGGGGCAGCCAAGCCAGTTGAGTAGGATGAGGATGTAGCACTGTTGGCAGGACGCAAGAAAGGCAAAGGGAAGAAGCAGGCTTCCACAAGCAATGGTGGGGGCAAAGGCAAAGGTAAAGGTAAACAGAATAACACACAGAAGGACTATTCCAAAGTGAAGTGTTGGAATTGTCAGAAGATGGGACACTATGCAGTTGTGTGTCCGGAGAAGAAGAAGAAGAAGGGGAAGAACCAGAGCATGGCAGCTTCAGCAGAGGTTGAGGACTTTGCAGATCATTTTGACCGGGAGTTTGGGTTCACTGCGTGTGAGTCCTCTAGTGCGGGATCATCTGCCATAGAGGTTCAGAGGGAGCATGAATTTCCCTCGATTAGCGGAGCATCTTCTGGTATCTGGTATGTGGACAGTGGGGCTTCACGTCACATGAAAGGAGTCCGTGAGTACTTCTCAGAGCTTTCGGAGAGTGGCACTGATATAGAGGTAGTACTCGGTGATGACAGAGTTGTTAGAGCAGTCGGTGTCGGACCACTGACATTTCAGAGGGAGTCTAAACCTCCCTTGAAGGTGTCAGATGTTCTTTATGTGCCAGGGATGAGGAAGAACCTCATATCCATCTCAACATTGGAGGATAGAGGATATGAGGTACTGTTCAGGGGAGGACATGTGCTGATGTATCCTAGGGGCACTCCAGCTGATTCAGCTAGAGTGATAGGTGTACGCCATGCAAAGGTGTACAAGTTTTCATTTCAGCCCCTTTTGGCATTGAGCAGTAGTACCGACAGTAGAGCTAGCAGTTCTGAGCTGTGTGAGATTTGGCACCGCAGGATGGGGCACATGTATCGTGGAGCCTTGAGGACTTTGCGACAGATCACTACAAGTGTGCTAGATTTCAGTACTGATCACTTAGATACTTGCAGAGGATGTGTGATGGGAAATTTTTCCAAATCCCCTTTTCCCAGCAGTGACAACAGAGCGACTGGGATACTTGATTTGATTCATTCCGATGTGAGCGGTCAGATGTCTCATGTTTCCTTGAGTGGATATGAGTAATATGTTTTATTCATTGATGATCACTCCAGGAGGACCTGGATTTATTTCTTGAAGACCAAGAGTGAGGTCTTCAAGCGGTTTCAGGAGTTCAAAGCTCTTGTGGAGTCACAGACAGGTCGAAAGATCAAGTCCCTGAGGTCGGACAATGGAGGAGAGTACACCCTTGGAGAGTTTGTTGACTATTGTGCAGAGGCAGGCATTAGGAGGGAGTTCACTGTTCCTTACAACCCCCAGCAGAATGGGGTTGCGGAGAGGAAGAACAGATCCATCGGAGGGGATGCCAAAGCCATGTTACATGATCAGGGGTTGCCATTGTTTTTGTGGGCAAAGGCCCGCAACACAACTGTTTATTTGCAGAACAAGAGTCAGCATCGTGCCTTGGGGCACATGACTCCGGAGGAGGCTTTTTCTGGGAAGAAGCCTGATATTGGTCATCTTTGTATCTTTGGGTGTATCACATACTCCTACATACCCAAGGAGAAGAGGACCAAACTACAGCCCACCGCAGAGAAGGGTATCTTTGTGGGCTACAACGAGACCTCAAAGGCCTTTCGGATTCACATTCCTACACAGAGGAAAATTGTTGTCAAGCGGGATGTGAAGTTCGAGGAGGACAGGGCCTCTAGGAGATCACGTGAGTTAGAGTATTTGGATCAGCCAGACCCTCAGTAGCAGTTGAGTCAGTCACAGGGATCCAGTGGGCAGGGATCAGGAGGATCCGGAGGTACATCTATGACGATGTTAGGTCCGTCAGTGGGGAGTGGCTCACCGATTCAGAGAGGTGGTGCTACAGGAGGCATGCAGAGCAGTCCACAGAGCAGTTCACTGGGGAGTCCACTGATGGACAGTTCACACGGTACCTCAGCATCTACAGGTTCAGGTGCAGGTAGGAGGACAGCAGACAGATAGTCAGGAGCTCAGGCTCCTGATGTTGAGGAGGAGGAGTTTTATTCTCCAGCGGGAGAAGTGTGCTCAGGGAAGAGTAAGCCCAAGTGGCTTTAGGACACCCTGAGAGATGCCACATCTGTTACTGAGCCTAAGAGGCCGGTCAGAGAGAGCAAACCACCTGAGAGGTTTTGTAGCTATATGGCAATGGTTACCAGCATCCTTGACTCTGAGCCTTCTAGCTATGAGGAGGCAGCTAGCCAGCAGGTCTGGAGAGAGGCCATGTAGGAGGAGTATTCATCTATCATGAAGAATGATGTTTGGGAGGTGGTGCCAAGGCCTGAGGGAAAATCCGTGGTTACTTCCAGATGGCTTTACAAGGTAAAGCATGCTGCAGATGGCAACATTGAGAAATTCAAAGCGAGGTTTGTGGCTCGAGGGTTCTCCCAGGTAGAGGGAGTTGATTATGACGAGACCTTCGCTCCCATGGCTCGATATACTTCGATCCGCTCCATTATATCGATAGCAGCAGAGATGGGTTGGAATATCCACCAGATGGATGTGAAGACCGCATTTCTCAATGGCTTCATACAGGAGGAGGTGTACATTGAGCAGCCACAGGGCTTTGAGGTGCATGGGAAGGAGTCACATGTGTGCAGACTGAAGAAGGCCCTTTATGGCCTGAAGCAAGCTCCCAGAGCTTGGTACTCCAGGATAGATACATACTTGCAGAAGATGGGTTTCACAAAGAGTGAGGCAGATTCGAACCTTTACTATATTGTGATAGGTGAGGAGCCTCTCATTCTGGTGCTGTATGTGGATGAATTGGTCATTACAAGTGTAGAGAGACTCACAGAGCACTGCAAGAGAGATCTTGCAGCGGATTTTGAGATGAAGGACATCGGCTTGATGCATTACTTTTTGGGTTTGGAGGTGTGGCAGGAGGAGGGGCATTTCTTCCTGGGGCAGGGGAAGTATATTGTGGATATCCTTGGCAGATTCCACATGGAGGATTGTAAACCCATTTCGACACCGATGATCACCAAATGGAAGAAGCTTCATGCTTTAGATTCCGAGTTGGTGGATCCCACGTTGTACAGACAGCTGATTGGTTCCTTGATGTATTTGGTCAACACTAGGCCAGATATTTGTTTTGCAGTCAACACGATGAGTCAGTTTATGTGTGAGCCTAGGAAGGTTCACTGGGTGGCTGCAAAACACATTTTGCGATACTTGCAGGGGACAGTGGATTATGGTCTGGACTACAGGCAAGGGGATGGAGTGAGATTGGCAGGTTACACTGATTCTGATTGGGCAGGTTGTGCTTCTGATAGGAAGAGCACTTCGGGGTGCTGTTTTGGGTTGGGTTCAGCAGTAGTGTCATGGTTCAGCCGAAAGCAGCAGTCAGTAGCATTGAGTTCAAGCAGGCGTAGCATATGGCAAAACAAGCACGAAATTTCAGTTGTGAGGCCATGTGGCTTCGCAAGATGTTGTTTGGCTTATTTGGTCAGCCGTTGAGACCTTCAGTGATTTACTGTGATAATCAGAGTTGCATTAAACTCACGGAGAATCCAGTATTTCATGACAGGTCAAAGCATATCGGGATCAAATATCATTTCATTAGAGACTATGTTCAGAAAGGAGCTGTGAAGCTTGAGTATATTCCCACTGATGAGCAGGTTGCAGATATTCTTACCAAATCCTTACCACGGGGCAAGCATGTCTACTTTAGAGACAAGATGGGTGTGGTGAGGAACACCTTCCTCGGTAAGAGGGAGTGTTGAAATTTGGTACCGGAGGACAGGTGGTTCCCTAAGGCTTTGATCTTTGGCCTAGGAAAAAGTGTCCAAAAGAATTTAATTTTTCTCCTAAAGTGACTTTATAATTTTATAAAGTCAAATCTAATTTAAAAGTGACTTTAAGTGATAAAGTTACTAAAGTCTAATTTTTAAAGTGACTTTAATAAATTCAATGTAAAATTAGAAAGGAAAAGTGACTTTGGAAATAAATGACTAAGTGGGTCTTTATTAAAGTGGGGTGAATTAAAAAATAGAAAGTGAGATTTAAATGAGCATTTAATCTCAGCCCTAGATCTCAATCTATTTCAACCATTGGATTTAGGGATTCCCCAAAAGTCACTTAGGGTTAGGTTAAAGGAGGAAAAGGAGAGAAAAGGACATTCATTCTTTCATGAGCAGATTGAGAGAGGAAGAGAAGGAGAGCAAGAGAGATTTCTGAGCAGAGAGGAGAAAGAGAGCAACTGATATAGACTTCAGCAAAGGCCGTACACCAGCAAAGAGACACGGTTTCCAAAGAAGAAATCCATACAGCAAGTGTTGGGCACATTTTTCGAGGGAGAGAGGCACAGTTTTCAAGGAAGGCCGTACAACAGCTTTAGCATTTATTTATGGGCACAAAAATTGAGGAGAGAGACTGCTGGTTGGTGGCATGAATTTCTAGAAATCCGTACAGCAGCAAAACAGTAGCTTCAGCACAGATTTCGAGGCTTAGAAGCACAGAAATCGAGGAGAGAGGTTTCTTGTACAAATCCGTACAGTCCGTACAACAGTATGGCCGTACAACTGGGCACATATTTTGAGAAAGGTCGTACAGCATTTAATGCTGTAATAAATGCTGTAAAAATTCTGTTTTGGGTTTTTACTGTTTTACACGTTTTCCAAGGCAGAGTGAATGCACGGAAATCAAGATAAGTACAGTTGTTTAGTTGCTGAAATTTTTGCTGTAATTTCTGCCTCACTGTAAAAGCATTTTTTAGAAATAAGAAGGAGCTCTCAAACTGGTTTTCCCCAAGAGTTGTAGGGGGTTTTTCCAGGGTCGTGTTGACCAAAAATATCTGTATTAAAATGTATGAATCACTGTTTTGTATGTGCTGATATTTATTTCTGCATTTTCCAGCATTCTGTAATTTTTCCAGAATTTCTGTTTTCAGAAAAATTTATTTTCCAGTTGTTGAATGTATGGATATGGGAAAGGGAATTTAACTATTTTGGAGAAATAAGGTGAAACTGAAAACCGGGGTGGGAAACTATAAATTTCTACATGTTAAGCCCTCTAGTGGGCTTGCCATGCAAATCAACTGGGTCTCCCCTTCAGGAAAGTCCAGTGATAAAGTATATGTCTTCCACCTCTATTCTTAATGGAATTTGGTCATTTATAAATCAATCTTCTTCTGGTTCCCAAAGATCAACCAACATCTGAAGCAACCGAGCATTTCTTTTCATATTCAGCATTTTGAAAAATTTGAGTAACCCACAATTCCGAAGGATATCTAAGGATTGTTGGTCCTCCATCACTTCATTATCAATAGAAATGTGCTCTCGTTATCTCCCAGTGATCGACATCCTGGGAAAATTCAACAATTAACTAAATAGATACAAGTTTATAAATTTCGCTCTGTGCATATGCGACCTCATTTGTATGTAGTCGCGTATATATGCGAGTTCCTCATAAGGAACCCGCGTATGCGTAGAGGGTTTCAACGAAAATATATTTCCTATGGTCAAAAATCCAAAAAAATTCTTGAAACATGAATGAAATTAAAAAATGAGATGTTTACAAGGTTTACCTGACTAATTTGAGGTGATTTGGTGGTCGTTTTCTCCGTATTCCAGAATAGGATTTTTTTCCCCAGAGCTCTTTTTCCACTTTTGCAATGGACAAATGATCAAAATGTGAGTCAAAATGCTTATTTATGCCCATAAATTGAATTTTTTTCACAAATTTCGTTTGTGCCTATTTTTTCAATTTGATTAAGTTTGTTTAACCTTTTGGCTTGTAAGTGTTGGGAAAATTTATTTTCAGGTACATTCTGCTGAATTTGAGATATTCCTTGTTTTTCCTTCGGATCCATGACCACTGACCTGTCATGGCAGGTATTTGATTTCGAATTGGCATATAAGTTAGGGAATTCATTTTTTGTTGCATTTTTTCTTACTAGCCTCCATTCTGTTCACTTGCCATAGGGTCAATCCCATCATATCATGAGTATTCAACCCATTTCACTCACTGATTTTTTAAATCATGACTTGGTGGTAGAGCCATCCTTTACATGGGCTTCCTAGTTAGTTCCTCACTAGCATTTGTCAGTCATGCTGCAATTTATGTAGACTCAGGAGTTCTCTTGAGTCTCGCCATGACTTATGTGTTGAAGTTTCATTCTTATTCTTCTTCGCTATTTCTATTCTGGCCATTTACCCTAGAGGCTCCTATATGTTCTCGATTTGTATTATTGAATTTCATATTGACTACTTCTTTCTCTTGGCCTTTAGATGGCTTCATTTGGACTCATATTTAAGCCATATTTTGGCCATGTCTTTCTATACGAGTTAACCATGCAATCACTTAGCCTTCGCAACTGGACACCTTTACCCGTGGATGGAACATTCCTTTGAGTGTCAGTTACCAGTTTTCACCACCTTGCATTGAGAATATGCTTATTTCTATCCCAGGAACTAGTGCATCTGTTTACCGACACTCGTTATATCCATTGTACTATAGGCATTATTTTATTCTTTTTCAGGCTTTGAAATATGAAAAAGACAAAAAAATTAAATATTTGAAAAAGAGCAAGAATGAGATATTACTTCCATACTTGATGGAAGCTATAGTGTCAGTTGTGTCGCCCTTGAACAAAGCACAAAAATCTAAGTCTTTTCTCCATTTGGGATGGTTTTAGTTTTTGACTTAGGGGAAGCCATAACCTTGTTTTTTGAGTCAGTACTCCCTCGGATGGTTATCTCTTCCAATCATATGGAGGGTTTGTTTATACCTCCTGCATGACAAAATTATACGGAGTTATCATTTTCTACCACAGCCAACATGAGTCGTGCTTTTTTGCAAGGGAAGTTAACCCGAGTGATCCTTTCGGCGGTGTCTCTTGACTCATTTTCAGTCACCCTTCCTGGTATATTCAGTATCTTGTTCTGTCACATCCAATATTTGGTCCTTTTCTCATGCTGGTTTGAGAAGGTCTCCACTGACTTCTTGCTGGCAGGTTTGTCTCTTATCGACTATGACATATTGCTCTGAGAGTAAACCTAGAGCCACACCCTGGCCCTATTTACATCATTGACAAGTGACCTTGTGCTCAACATCTGATCAACATCATGGGTCTTTGACTGAGTGGTTTCCCTTGTGTTTGAATTCAGCTTACATTATCACACTTGGGATTCGTGCAGTACCTTGATTTCCATTTGACCCTATCGGTGGATATCTCGCCTCTTTGTCAGCTTCCATTATTGGTTGGTTCAGAGGGTTTGTGCCATGTGCTAGCTTCATCATGTGCATGCTGGAAACATACTTCAGGTTGGTTACTTCACTTTACTTAATTCAATTCCTTCCAAATCTTGGATTTTATGTTACACTCGCGCTGAACTAATGTGGGCTGCCTTAATGCCTTCCTTCCAGCAGATATTTTCCCATCAACTCTGACTCATTGCTCTGGGAATAAGTTCTAGATTCCTTTTGTCAGTACCTTAGGGTTTGCAGTCATTAGTGGCAGACTCTTTGCTATCGATAGTGAGAATACATCATTGTCTCATGATTTATAGATTCTTTCAAATGTCTGAATTCAACACATTCATTCTCACTTGATAGATTGCACTAGGGAACCTTGACGCTCATTATAATTATCGGTGGGTTGTCCTTCGTTTGATAACGATATACATCAATGATCAGCAATCAAATTATTTCTCACATGGTCGACCTCAGCTCATTTATTCCCATTATGTAGAATTGTGCCATGGTGATCGATGAAGACCTCGGGTTTGCATCAACATGTTTTGGTTCACTTTGATAGCTCATTCAGTTTTCTGCTAGTGACTAAATCCACCCTTATATGTTGCAGTTTCATCACAACATCATCTTATATGTTGGCTCTCGAGTTGCGTGTTGCACCATTTATTCCACCACTTATGATTTGGTACTTGGAGATTCAGTTGTGACTTTAGTGATCAGATATCTTTGCAACATCATTGATCACTCTTCTATATGTGATACTTGGACATGATTTTGACTTATACTTTCGGGCAGTGATCAGATGATTCATTATGTACTTTACATTTCAGCTATACTTGTATACATATTGGATTCACTCCATACTTCATATGCGGACATGCTTTCCTTTCACTGAGCATGGGTATGCTCGCGTCAGACATGAGCTATCTTTCTAATTTCTATCACTAGTTTTTGGCAAGCTGAAATCTAGTGAAGTCCTCTCTAGTCCTTGCAAGGTTTTTTCTATGGACATAATACATTTCGGCCATCATGTACCCCTTCTGACCTCATATATTAGTGGGAATCTATTATAGCATCATTTATCACCATTATATACTTGATGACTTATGCATTGGCCTTGAGCATCCCTTCCATTCAAACTTGTTCACATTTCTCAAAAAACAATATTTTAAAATCCATACGCGACTCTGCCCAGACTTTTCTACGTATACACTCAGGTCCATACATAGCGAACCTGCATATGCTATTTAAAATATTAAAAAATATAAAATTTCCCTACTTTTTAGATGAGGTTTACAGTTTTTCTTGTAACTTAACTACCCCAACCCGTGGCCTAACTGTTCCCCAACTGAAAAAACTAATTTGAGGAAGTATAAATACCCCTCAAGAGAATGGCCTAAGGGAGGAAGAGAGACAATTATAGATATTATACCCTATTATAGCCCTGACCAAGTCTGATATTTCCCTTGTGCCTCCTACACTTCCCAAATTTTCAGGAAACCCTTGCTTCCTTGTGATGATCACCTTCATTTTATGTGACATCCATTGTGCACTATTCATGGAAGAAGTTTTGTGAGGCTGTGGCTGAAAGAATCCAGATGATGGTTTGCTCGAGGCCTTGGAAGATCTCATGTGATCTCTCCGCTATTTATTTATTGTACATGTTATCGATAAAAGAATTGCCATCTTGTTCCTAATGTTCATATGTCATATATCTCTTATACATGCTTAATGATCTTGAATAGTTCATTTATTGTTATTTTTATGAGATTATGCATGCTATTTTACTAACATACATAAAATATATGATGTACAACTAGGTTTTTGTGCTTGTTCTTTGCTGGTTTACACGTTCTAGAGCATGAGGAGTTTTAGGGGGTTTGAACCCTATGGGATCTACTACAAACAAAGGATAAACATGTAAGATCTACAATCCTTACTTTCTAGTTTAAATCATAGAAGTTGGCTATTTGGGTCCTTCTTATGATGACATGCCCCTGATCTATGAAGGTTTATCAACCCAAGACCTTAGGGTAACATTACCCATAACAATCTAGAGCAGATATTATGCATCCCTCATTTCCTCCTGAACTCAATAACTGACATGAGAAATAAGGTGAGGCAAAGAAAATACCATCATTTGGCCCATCATGGCATTATAAAACTGATAGTGAATGATGATTTGAGAGGATTAAACCTCCCTATATCTTGGTCCTCTTTCATAGACATGGATAGGGAAGCCTTCATAGCGACCCAAAAAGGACAAACCTTTGCATCTATTATTAGAGAGGGGGAGGTAGAAGAAGAAGAAGAGAAGGCTAAAGAGGAGGTAGAAGAAGAAGAAGAGGAAACATAAAATAAGGAAAAAAAAAGGATGGAGATTAAACCAGAAAACACAGAGACAACAGAGACAGAGAAATAAAAAGCTGAGGGGAAGGAGGAAGAAAAGACTAAGGAAAAGAAAGGATTGGACCCTATCTAAGGCAGTGAAACCTCCCCTCAAGACACCAGCATGTCACGGGACATTACAGATCAAGAAGTGGCTGCTACCCTAGCTAGTTTGAGCACACCTGTAAAAAAAAAAAAGGAAGAGGAAAACTCCTATGTATTTCAGGTCTAGGAAGAGTCAAAGGGTGAGGCAAGGGAAACCACAGACTACCACCAAAAGCCCTATTTCTATTGAGGAATCACAAAATAAAGATGATGAAATAAGGTTAGAAGAAGGAAGGGTGCAAGAGGTCACCTCACTTTTGAGGACCCCTCTGCCCTACATCAGAAGACACTTAGCAAGGTTGGCATCCCATACACCTCATGCAACCCCCACAGACCTTAAAAATACTGAAAAAAATAGAAAAACGAGCAAAAGAGGGCCTTCAGCAATAAAAATAGAGTTTTATACATGAAACTCTGTCTTTGCTACAAGAAACTACAGTAGACCTAGAATTGGGAAAAAATACCTTAGTTGAGGAAGAAAAGACAACCATAGATGAGAAAGAGGTCAAAGAAGTTGAGGAAAGTGTACAAGGTGAAGGACAAGATAAAAAAGAGGGAGGAAAATATGACAAGGAGGAGCCCACCTCACCAAAATCAGTCCTCAAAGATGTAGCAATAGTTACAAACCCTAGCCCTCAACCTAATCTAAGCTCCTACTACACATATATTGAAGGGGGCAGATTGATTCCTCAGAAGTTCATAGTGTCTTTATTCTATCAGTTGGAAGAGGAGAGGGCACACACTCATCATTGGATTAAGCTTGCCACATCTAAAGGTGTGAATGACATAGGGGCCATGGAGGAAAACATTGCTGAGTTGGGGAAGGATTTTTTTGATGCTAGGGTCAAAGAATCCATGTTGAAAGAAAATATTAAGAAGTCCCAAGCAGAGAATGTAGCATTGTAGGAGCACCTTCAGCAAAACGAAAAACAAATCACCACCATGGCAGACTTATACATGGAGGACATTCAATACAGATATCCATCAGATTATTTACTCTACCTCAAGGAGAAGTGGCTCCTATTCCAAATAGAACAATAGCCTCTCATGGATCCTTACCTTTTCAGAACTGCAGACAATTCATTGACGTTTTCAACCAATCAAGTATGGAAGATAAGGAAAAAATGGCAAAATTATACACGCACAACCTTGTTTTGACAGACATGAACATTTGGAACCCTAATCCTAGGACGGGAGACATTCAGTTAATGGCATTCGCATCATGAATGGTTAATGAAGAGACTAGAGGACAAGAAGTAAGGAATGTTATGAGGAGAGAAAATAGAGAAACTTTGCACATTAGGGTAGAACTATTAAGTCCCTATGGGAGTCATCAACAACCATCTTAAGATAGAAAAGGATCTTGCACTTGCAGAAAAGTACATCCACACACAAGCTCAAGCTATGGCTCACTTTGATGATGTTTCTAGGTTGTTGGTGTTATCACTCCACAATTTCAAGGCTGAAGAAAAAACCATGGAGGTAACATCAAAACCACTTTGGAGTTTAGGATCTAGCCCTCCTAAACTCAAAGATGGATCTCTCTGTGAGATTTATCTTTGTTTGTTGGGAATTTTAGGCTAGTTAATGGGCTTGGAGTTTGGTTTTTGAATTGGTTTGGTTGGAACAAAAAGGGAAGGCCATTGGGAAATCTAGTCATAAGAGCTTAAAATGATCAAATGCATAAATAATCAAGCTTAAGTGCAACATGACAAGGTAGACATACTATTGCATCCTTTGGATTTAAATGAAATGTAATAGAATAAAAGCAATAGATTCAATTGAAGCTAAAGAGCAGTTAAAAATTATTTAAATTTATATGTGAGGAAAACATTTAAATTAACCATAGCCAGAAAAAGATTGTATGTTTCAACAAATTTTATTCATCACAGTTTCTGTAAAGTAATTTAGATTTAAGAGCACATAAGCATGGAAACAAGGAAAACCACATAAACAGTGAGAAGCACTTCACCACATAGATATGACACATTAATCCTAAAATTTTTTTGTCTTGTATTACTGCAAAAGGTCACTTGAAATCAGTGAACATATTTACAATGAATCGTAGCCTTTCTCGTTACAAATCCCAACATCTATTACTTGAAATGATGAAGTATTTATAAAAATTCTTCACCGAATATCTTAAAACTATGTTACAAAAATAGAACTAAAATATAGGGCATTCAAAACTAATGAATCTACTTGAAAATATATTTGTGGATTTCTGGTGAAAAAGAAGAGAAATTTGAATTTGATAGCAACTCTTATTTGATGAGGTACTCTCCAAGTCAGTAACTCTCTTTGAGCTATTTCCTCCCGAAATTCTTAAAAATAGGATTTTTTTTTAATCCCTTTTAATATCTCAATCTGAGATAGTTGTGTAAACATTGAATGAGGTTATTTTATATGAATATATTGAGATAAAACTCTCTCAATTTCCAAAAATTATGCTCTAGTAGCTCACAATATTCTCTGCAAAAATATGTCTAAAACATGACTTTGCACAGTGAGAAAAATAGGCTATGAGGATGTGAATGTATCTCTCATTATGTAATACCTATGTAGAATTGGAATTATTTTATTGTAATTTGGCATCTTATTAATACAAACCTCCTCTAGTTTCTTAAGATTCATCTCGGATTGGACACTATCTGTTCGAAAAGAAGATGGCTAAATGGGAAATTTCTGGAAAATTATCCTTCAAATATTGTTTCAAATTTCCCAAACCATAATGTATGTGTAAAAAAATAGAGATTTTTTTGTAAATAAGGATGTTAGAAACAAAAACCTCTTTTAATTTTTAAAAATTAATTTCCACCCACGCGGGAACTGTTTTTGAAAACACTTACTAAAAACTAGAAAATTCAGGAAAATATGTCTCCAAAGATTCATCCGAATATCCCAAACCGTAACAGGTTTTGAAAATTGAGAGAGGTTTTTGTATATGAGGAATTTATTAACAAAAAATTCTTTTATTTTTTTAAAATTCAATCTCAGTTGTTTGTAAACCATGTTTAAAATTACTTGTTGTATAAGGAAAAAACATAGATTTAACTGACCATGAAACAAACATATGACATGGAGGCATAAGGAGCCATGGAGGTGAGAGATAATTGGATATTTTAAAACCATAATAATAATAATCCTGTATAAAATCCTCAGAGAAAATGCAACCTTAAACACCAAAAACAAATTGCCCATATAATAATTTTTAACAAAAAATTATATGTGATAAAATCTGGCTCCATCTAGGGATGTCATCTCCTTTAGGAAGTGTCAAGAAACACATATATCTGAATTTTCATATTAGTGCCTTATCCATTGGGTTGAAACCAACCTCAGAAACTAACAACCTACAACCTCCTCTTCAATTGAAACCCAACTGCAACTACAAACTGTACAATGCTACAAACAATCATACTTCAAACCAAACTCAAACTACAGGATGAAAATAAATGCGTGTCCAACAAGATTATTGCACACTCATCCTACATTAATCTACTGAAACAATGCTTGGTCAAGTAATACAAAAATTTACAATACAAACAGTCAAGGGGGTGCTCAAGTGCCGTGGATTTTTTATCATGTTTTGGAAAAATTAAAACCAAACATGTAATGGAAGAGGCAATTCATGGTGCATTTTATCTCCACAGGGAAATAATGGCTAAAAACTCAAGCTGAAAAGGCCTTCCATGTAGTCAGCTACAAGATCAGAAAAAAAAATATTTTGTTTGATGACCCTGAAGGATTTCTACAATTTGATCATTATGGTTGGACAGTTGATGTGTGCTCTATTTATCATACCATTTTCCCAAATGTAAATTTTCAAACTCATCCTCAAAAGAATAACACTCCTTAATCAGAAAATCATAGGGCATCATTGTATCCTCTTTTTTTGGTAGGAAAAGTTTTCCAAAAGGCAGAATTTGATAGTGAATATTGTGGGACTGAATTTGAGCCTCTAAGACCTCAATATCCTTCTCATTTTTGTCAGAAAATTCATCTAAAAAATTGATCTTAACTTCAAAGCTACATTTGCATGAATTTAAATAAGCAGACAAAAACTTCAGAAAAACTTCATCAATATGATAATCCTTAAACATATCCCAATATTCCTTAAAACCATGAATAGAAATAGGATATTCTACACACCCTGTCATTGTGATCGATTAGGCCACTGGATCTGTCACTAAGCTCTGACTTCTTCTGATAGTGGTGTCGCCATGAATGTTCTGAACTCTGGGTTGTCTAAAAATGGAGACACTAGGTGAATGATTCAAAATTCTTGTGTCTGATTACTGCCCACCATCAGTAATCAGATCTGGAACTTGATAAAATTTCCTGAGGAATATGAAACATTGTTCCCTGGCATGGTCGCCACTATGTTATGGCTCTGTAATTTCAAGGCTGAAGAAAAAAACATGGAGGTAACATCAAAACCACTTTGGAGTTTAGGGTCTATCCCTCCTAAACTTAGAGAGGGATCTCTCTGTGAGATTTTGCTTTGTTTGTTGGGAATTTTAGGCTATTTAATGGGCACATAGTTTGGTTGTCGAATTTGTTTGGTTGGAACTGGAAGGGAAGGCCAATGGGCAATGGATTCAGAAGAGATTAAGATGATCAAATGCAGAAATAATCAAGCTTAAGTGTAACAGGGCAAGGTATACATGCTACTGGATCCTTTGCATTTAAATGAAATGTAATAAAGGAAAAGAAATAGATTCAATTGAAGCTAAAGAGCAGTTAAGAATCCTTTAACTTGATATGAGAGGAAAACATTTAAATTACCCATATCTAGAATCAAAGTGTATGTTTTAGAAAATTCTGTTCATTGTGGTTTTTGTAAAGTAATTTAGATTTAAGGTGACATAAGCATGGGAACAAAGAAAAACACATAGAGAATGAGAAGCACTTCACCACATAGATATAGCAAATGAATCCTGAAACAACTTGTCTTTTATTACTGCAAAAGGTCACTTGAACTCGGTGAACATCTTTACAATGAATGGTAGCCTTTCTCATTAGAAATCCCAACATCTATTACTTCAAATGGTGAAGTATTTATACAGATTATTCACCAAATATCTTAAAACTGTGTTACACAAATAGAATTGAAATATAGGACATTAAAAACTAATGAATCTACTTGGAATTATCTTTGTGGATTTCTAGTGACAAAGAAGAGCAATTTGAATTTGAGAGAAACTCTTATTTGATGAGGTGGCCTCCAAGTCACTAATTGTCTTTGAGCTTTTTCCTTCCGAAATTCTGAAAATTAGGGTTTCATTGTCCCTTTGATTATCTCAATACGAGATAGTTATGTAAAAATTGAAAGAGGTTATTGTATATGAAGATGTTTTTGAGATAAACCTCTCTCATTTTATCAAAATTCTGCTCCAGTTGTTCACAATATTATTTTCATAAAGATGTCTAAAACAAGACTTTGCACAGTCACAAAACAAGCTGTAAAGATATGAATGTATATCCAATTATGTAATAACTGTGTAAAATCAGAAGTATGTTATTTTAATTTTTCATCTTAGGAACACAAACCTCCTCCAGTTTCTCAAAATTCATCTCTGATTGGCCACAATATGTTCGGAGAAAAGATACCTAAATGGGACATTTCTGGAAATGTGCCTTCAATGATTCTTTCAAATTTCCAAAACCATAATGTCTGTGTAAGAACAAGGTGACTTTTTTGTGAATAAGGATTTTAGAAACAAAAACATCTTTTATTTTTTGAAAATTAATTTCCACCTGCTCGGGAACCGTTTTTTAAAACACTGGCTAAAAACTTGAAAATTGAGGAAAATATGTCTACAAAGATTCATCCGAATCTCCCAAACCATAACAAATTATAGAAAATTGAGATATTTGTGTATGTATGAGTATGTTATCAAGAAAAACATCTTTTATTTTTTTTGAATTCATTCTCATTTGTTTTTAAACCATGTTTGAAATTAATGTGTTGTATAAGGAAAAAATCATAGTTTTAACTCACCATGAAATGAACATATGACAAGGAGGCGGAAGGAGACATGGAGTTGGGAGATAATTGGAGATTTTCAAACCATAATAATACTAATTGTGTATGAAATACTGAGATCAATTGCAACCTTAAACACCAAAACAAAATTTCCCATATAAATATTTTTTAACAAAATTTATATGTGATAACGGTTGGGAGATGAGTGCAAAATGGAAATTCAAAGGAGATGGAATAACCTCCCTCGTAGCCTTAGAAACATGGAGTAACACACACCAGAAATATTGAGAGGTTCGTTAGAAAGAGAACCACTATATGCGAGGGCCACGCAAGCCAGAAAGATTCAATGGCTTGGTTTGAAGCTCAATCCAGCCTTTGTTGGGGCAGAAAAAAGAGTGGGAAGAAGGATAAAATAATGATGGATTTTACCCTCCTAAAGGGACTCCCACACTTATTACTTAGGAACTCAAAGGGTCCATCAAAGATTTGAAATAAATGCAGAAGGAGGACTAAGTTTCTCATAGGATGAGAAACCATTTGGTAGGGGGGTGATGATGAGCTCTATCATTAGGTACATTTGGAGGGGTTAATTTTCACCTTTTTTCCTTATTAAGTCTTTTTTTATCACATTTTAATTATATTATGGTCTTACGTTGCTAGTGTAGATGGTCATTAAGACTTTTCATACTTGGAATGCCTAACATGAGTTAAATGCAGCAAAATCACGAACATATTGCATTTTTTATAAAGATTTTTCCATTTAAGCTCGAAGTAGACAACAAGGAGAGGTTCTAGGGGGATTTTCCACCTCCTTAAATCCCAAAGGTAGCCAAGCGATCCTCAAGACTCCCTCCAACATCTCGAAATCAAAGGCAGCCAAGAAAACTCAAGATCAAGTGCACCAAAGCTACACTTCACTTGCAGTCAAAGTGGACACATCACCTACTTTTTAGGGAGATTTTTGTAGCTACCCTCTATGTTAAATAGGGTTGAGCAAGATATCATTAGGATTCGAACTTTGAATGAGTCTAATATAATCTTAGCTCTTGTAATAGGTTTTTGAGACTTTCATGTTGATGTAATGTGACTATTTTTTACAATAAAATGAGTATTCAGATCGTGCTTCACTTATCTAGTTTCAAAGGGCTAGGTTTGTGGGTTAGGGCCCAATCCATTGACCTTAGTCTCTCTTGTGTATTAATTATTTACTTTTATGTCATTGTAGCTAGTTTTCTTATGAGTGTTTAGCTAGTTTGCTTATTTATTCAATTCATTGTTTTTAGTTTGCTTCCATTTGTCTTTTGTTGTAGATTAAGCTTGCTTACATGTTGGTAAAATATTTTATAAAATCACAAAGTTGTGTGTCAAGTATCCATCTCTCATCTCTTTCACTGGAGCTTGAGGAGGCTATACCTTCTCCACAGGCCAAAATTTCTTTTTAATTTATGATTTCTTGGAGTGAATAGTTAGGTTGTTGTAGTATCGTGAATATGTTTAGAATGTTGTGTTAGATTTTTGTTTGTAGGCTAAATTAAGTTTTCTTTCCAAATTCAACTCATCTTTTCCATTTCCCTCATCATGAATTTGTCAATATTTGTTGCATGAACATGTAGTTTGCTTTCATGTTCAAGTAGCACAATAAAGGAGGACTTCATCAACAACTTCACCTTCATTTATCACCCTTCATTGTCCTTCTTTTCCTCAAAATCGCCATGAGCCCTGTTTTCGGGATTTGTGAGACCCTTGAAACCCCCGAGCCCATATCACTACCCATAACTTCATGAAACTTTGGGAGATGATAAATAACATTAAAAAAAATGTATGAAAGCAATCACATCATCAACAAGTCATCTATACCCCTCCTATCCATGACAGGTATTTCCTCCAACATGTCACAAGAATTGTATATACAAGTGTAGATAACATATTTAAACATAGGGGTCTCGTACTTATCTGAGAATCACTATGAAGAATTTCTCCCTTACGTCATTAGCTAAAATACAGTCTATTTGACCATATGTTCATTGTGCATTTGATTACAAGAAAAAACATGGATATAGCCATACATCATAACTGATCAAATACATTCTTATAACCAACATAATAAAAACATAAGTACCATGGATACAACAACAATAGGATCCACAAATAAATCAATATATTTTCATACCAAATACCAAAGGGATGAGCTCTTCATTACAGAATGTAAAAACCAACTAGAGATGGGACTTCCATGTTCCACCCGAGCATAGATTGGCTGATCCAAGTCTCACTTCAGCCAATCACCTCATGCCATATTCCAAGCATAAATGTGGGACTTAAAATGAAATAACCAACCAGGGAATCCCAAGGTTAAATCACCTCACCTTCATCAGATATAAATCATGCTTTATCGTGATCTACACCCTATCACTAGGCCAACAAAAACATGGATATCACCGTATTCTCTCCGCCTAAACTGTGTATAATTTTCTTGTCTCTTAGTCTCTCAGACTTTACCGCAAAACAAAGTTTGAATCAGGGGTTACTAGGCCGTAAACCAAGACATACTCTTCATGATTTACTGCAATCTCAAACTTAGGATTCACGTACCTGAATGGAGATCAACCCACCACCTCTAAGTCTTTACTACAATCCAAACCCGGATTACTAGGCCCTAAACCGAGGAAAAAAACGAACTAATGCTATAATCATTCAGAGATCCACCTCACCTAGCTTGGAATCCATCCGGTAATCCAGCTAAACCAAAACAAGAGAAAAATACAACATCATGGCTACCCGGAAATGGAAAGACTAGGCTGAATACATTGCCACACCTAGAAAAACCCATGCCAAGAAAGCAAAGAATCGCATGCAATACCATGCATTCCACATCTAGCAAATAAATCATACATGCAAATCAATACCTACAAAGAATCTTTTTGTAGTTGCTTGATTCATGCTCCTCCTTTCTTTCTTCCTCCTTCTTTCTACTTTCTTTCCTTTCTTGGTCAAATGCTAAAGTGCTCCAATAAACTCATGAGAGAGAGAGAGAGAGAGAGCTCCAAAATTAAATTGACGAAAGGTAGCAAAAGCTTGCCAACTGATCCTGAGAAGCTTCTTTAGAGATGAGGCCTTTATTTTCTTCATTTTCCATTATTTTCCTTCGTTTTCCTCCTCACATGCAACGTGTGACCTTTCACCTCCCTTTTATCCTATTTTCCATTATTTTTATAAATAAATGTGCCAAAAATGTCATTTTTCCTTTCCAAAGCCTTAGCCTTTGCTGTTGCCAATTTTCTTAGCCATCTTAAGTGATGAACACCCACATTAGGATGTTTTTCCCAACATTCATCTTGGAATAAGTGTCCCATTGACCGTGGCTATAATTTTTAACATTATTACATGGAGTTTTCACCAGGGTTATTATACACACCTCTTTATCTCTCTATCTCTATTATTCCCTCTCTATATCCCTCGTCTCCACTTCCTCTCTCCCCCTCTTTCCCTGCTACAACTCCATTTCTATCTCCCTCCCTCTCCTTCTCTCACTCTCCCACCATCATGTGCTAACTCTCTTTATCTCCTATTTCCTGTCTATATCCGTCCCTCTCTCGTTATGTCTCTCCACGTCACTCCCTCTTCCTCTCTCCCACATATCTTTCTCTACCCTACATATTTGTCTTTGTCTCCCTATGTATCTCATTATCTCTAACTCTCCATTACTCACATTCCCTCTCTGGTTATCTATCCACCCTCTCCCCTAAAACCTCTCACTCTGTTATCATCTAATTTGTTACCCTTGGCATGAAATATAGATACTCTACATTAACTGAAGGAAATTGAAGGATAATATACACATTTCATATCCCTATACAAACATACTTAACTACTTTATTTCTCCATTTAGTTAGGAAAGTGGTGACCCGTTGCTCTATCATAATAAAAAAATGAGTCCAATTATTGATCCAATTATTTATTTCAAAGGCTAAATTCTCCTAGATGTAGGTGTCTAGATGAACATCCTTCCAGATCTATGAAAATAATATATAATGATACCCTTCTAAGGAAGACATATGGAGATAGACAAAATATAATACCCTCATGATTGTGATATTTCTCAAAAGAAAACTCTTTTAATTTATTTGCTAACCCTAACAATAGCGAGTTAGATGAGGAGGATAATGGACCAAGGAATCCAATATGGAAATCCTTACAGGAAAGATATGATATTGTACACATTCTCACCCTTTTGAATGTAAAATTCATTATGCTTTCTACCCATGTATTTTGTCATATTTCATGATTCATATGGGATATGAATATCCATGAATATTCTTATTAGATCTATAATTTTACAGCAATGGATATTCATTTAGAAAAAATGTTTTTTTTTTCTTTTTCTAGGTTACATATATTGGTAGTGGGAGTAGGATCTCTAATTTCTAGAGCAAGTTCATCTACAACTAATCTAGTTAGAATTAATGTCAACTAGTGAAGGGTGACGTGAGTTTACCATCCATCTCTTTCTTCCAATGAGTATGGAGTGGTATGTGCAAGAGATATAGAATAAAATTATTCAATAGTTTACGCATATTTTCTTATATATTTAAGGATAAGGTTTGTGGAGCATTAGTCACCTTTCCTAGGGAAAACATTGTGCCAACACACTCTCTCTGTATCTCCCTCTTCCTTTCTCTTCACCTCCCCTTATTAACTCCCTCCTTCAATCCTTATTGACAACAACTCTCTCTCTCTCTCTCTCTCTCTCTCTCTCTGGAAATGATTTTACCATCCATATCTTACTTAGAATGAGTATGAAGTGGTATGTGCAAGATATATAGGAGAAAAATATTGAGTAGTTTACCCTTATTTTTTAACAAATTTAAGATAAGGATTATGGAGCATTAGCCACCTTTCCTAGGAACGATTTTTTGGCAGCACACCCTCTCTATATCTCACTCTTCATTTCTATTCAACTCCCTCCCTCCGTCCCTCCCTCAATACTTCTTCACAATAACCGACCCGCTTTCTCTCTCTCTCTCTCTCTCTCTCTCTCTCTCTTCCATTATTTTTCAATATATTCTCTCTCTCTCTCTCCCCTCCATTATTCTTCAATATCCTTTCTCTCTCTCTCTCTCTCCCCTCCATTATTTTTCTATCTCCTCTCTCTCTCTCTCCATGTTTAAGAATACTATCACATATTATTTCCATTATATATGTTTAATCCATATATTAATTATTTTTATAATTAAGAATTATACTTATAGTTTAAAATAAAGTGATAATCTACTATTTTTTATGAATTTTTTAATCTTAACAATGTCAGATATATCATGAAATAAAGTTTACAATTTTTAACCCAATTGTAATTGATTCCTTAAAGAATTTATTCACCATTTAATTTATATAGATGTACTAGTTTTATTGCATATTTAATTTTTTGTTTGTAAGGTATCTCTAATCATCTCTCCATATTAACTAATTGTTTTTTTCCTTTTGTTGTATACCATACTTCATATTGTCAACCATAGATCAGGTATGTGTGTGAAATGCCCAAAGTTTCTAATAAACGTTCTCTTCTTCATAAATATACTTTTAATTGTTAATAATTTATTGTGATTAAATTGTCATTTTGAATGGGAGGAGGAGTTGCTTTTAAGTGTGATTTTTTTTTTGAATTTTTTGCTTAATTTTCAATTAAATGCGGAGAAATTTTTTTTTGATGTGTTGTTTATATTATTTTTTTATTATGGATTCAATAAGTTCTAAAATTTTTTGAAACACTTTTATTTTGAAAAGTTCACCTAATTTTATGATATCAAAAAACTATTTTTATAATTATTTAATTTTTTCAAAAAATATTCTAATCAAATTAAGAATAAAAGTATGTTAAAGAGTAAAAATTCGAATCTTTAGGGCCAATATTATATTGTTTTAAGCACTAGTCTAAAAAACCCACAAAATAATCCAGAAATTCAAGATTATGAAAAATTCAGACAAGGATTTTTGAAAATTTGAGTTACAATAAACTTTAGTATTTTTGGTATTCTAAGGGTTTTTTATATCGCTGAATCCATTTCCACCATCAAAAATGCAATCCAAACACCAACTATTTGAAATTTTGAATTTTTTTTTACCTTCAAACAAAAAACTACCATCAAAACTATTATGTTGCATCCATAAACAACTCCTTATTCTAAGCCTTCACCGACCAAAACCGTACCACGTCAACTATCGTTATAATTATCAAAATTCATCAAAACAATTCTAACCAATTCTAACCAAATTCGGAATAAACTCTTTTAAAAAAGCATTACCATAGAGGGTAAAAAGTCGAACCCTTGGGCCCACTATCATGGTGTTCTAACTATGGTGTCTATCTTGCCTGCCAGTTGTACGATAACCTCGCTTTGTCTGCGAAGTGCATTAGCTTTCTTCACTGACAGGCAATCCCACGAATTTAAAAAATCCTCGGTCGCGATTGTCATGTTCGACTTCGTTCCCCTGGAAGGAGGACTCTACTGCTTTCGTTACCTGGTAAGCTTCTTTTGATTTTCAACATTTGTCCAGTTCTTGGAATCGCTTCTCGTTGTTTGGAATATCATTATTGACTTTCCCATTCAAAATCAAACCAAATCTAATTTTATATAAAACTCTTTGTCTGTTCTCATTTATCATTCTAAAACTAATTTACATCATATTTATCAGAACAAAAACATCAGACATCTACCGTCTTCATTTCTACATATTTTTAAAAAAACTTGAAAATGTTGTTGAGGCCCTTGCCTCCCATCTCTTGTTTCTACTAGATAAGCTCTCGGGTCCTCCATTCGGAGAAAATATAACTAACAAAGATATTTCCAGAAAATGTGCCTTCAATGATTATTTTAAATTTCCCAAACCATAATGTACGTGTAAAAATGAATAGAGGTTTTTGTGAATAAGGATTTTAGAAACAAAAACATCTTTTATTTTTTCAAAATTATTTTCTACCAGCGTGGGAACTGTTTTTGAAAACAGTGGCTAAAAACTTGAAAATTGAGGAAAATATGTCTACAAAGATTCATCCAAATCTCCCAAACCATAACAAATTTTAAAAATTGATAGATTTTTTTATGTATGAGGATGTTATCAACAAAAACCTCTTTTATTTTTTTAAAATTCATTCTCAGTTTTTTGTAAACCATGTTTGAAATTAATGTGTTGTATAAGGAAAAAAACATAGTTTTTACTCACCATGAAACAAACATATGACATGGACGCAGAAGGAGACATGGAGTTGGGAGATAATTGGAGATTTTCAAACCATAATAATAAAAATATTGTATCAAATACTGAGAGCAACTGCAACCTTAAACACCCAAAAAAAATTTGCCAATATAAATAATTTTTAACAAAATTTATATGTGATAATAATTGTGAGATGAGTGCATAATGTCAAGTCAAAGAAGATGGAATAACCTCCCTCATAGCCTTATAAACATGGAATACCACACACCAGAAATATTGAGAGGTGCCTTAGAAAGAGAACCACTATACGAGAGGGCCATGCAAGCCAGAAAGATTCAGTGGCTTGGTTTGAAGCTCAATCCACTGTTTGTTGGGGCTAAGTGATGGAAAACAACCAATATGAGAAGAAAAAAGAGTGGGAAGAAGCGTAAAAGAATGATGGCTTTTACCCTCTTGAAGGTACTTCCACACTTCTTCCTTGGGAAGTCAGAGGGTCCATCAAAGCTTTGAAAGAAATGTAGAAGGAGGACTAAGTTTCTCATAGGATGAGCAACCATTTGGTAGGGGGGTGATGATGAGCTCCATCATTAGGTACATTTGGAGGGGTATATTGTCACCTTTTTTCCTTATTAAGTCTTTTTTTATCACATTTTAATTATATTATGGTCATACGTTTCCAGTGTAGATGGTGGTTAAGGCTTGCCATACTTTGAATGCCTAACATGAGTTAAATGGAGGAAAATCATGAAGATATTACCTTTTTTATAAAGATTTTTCCATTGAAGCTTGAAGTAGACAACAAGGAGAGATTCTAGGGGGATTTTCCACCTCCTTAACTCCCAAAGGCATCCAAGTGATCCTCAAGACTCCCTCCAACATCTCGAAATCAAAGGCAACCAAGCAAACTCAAGATCAAGTGCACCAAAGCTACACTTCACTTGCAGTCAAAGTGGACACATCACCTACTTTTTAGGGAGATTTTTGTAGCTACCCTCTAGGTTAAATAGGGATGAGCAAGAGCTGATTAGGATTCCATCTTTGAAGGAAGATAATATAATCTTAGTTGTTGTAATCGTTTTTTCAGACTTTCATGTTGATGTAATGAGACTATTTTTTGCAATAAAATGAGTATTCAGATTGTGCTTCACTTATCTAGTTTCATAGGGCTAGGGTTGTTGGTTAGGGCCCAATCCATTGACCTTAGTCTCTCTTGTGTATTAATTATTTACTTTTATGTCATTGTATCTAGTTTTCTTATGAGTGTTTAGCTAGTTTGCTTATTTATTCAATTCATTCCTTTTATTTTGCTTCCATTTTCCTTTTTCTGTAGATTAAGCTTGCTTACATGTTGGTAGAATAGTTTATAAGCTCGAAAAGTTGTGTGTCAAGCATCCCTCTCTCATCTCTTTCATTGGAGCTTAAGGAGGCTATACATTCTCCACGGGCCAAAATTTCTTTTTAATTTATGATTTCTTGGAATGAATAGTTAGGTTGTTGTAGTGTCGTGGATATGTTTAGAATGTTGTGTTAGATTTATGTTTGTAGGCCAAAGTAGGTTTTCTTTCCAAATTCAACTCATCTTTTCCACATCTCTCATCATGAATTTGTCAATATTTGTTGCATGAATAGGTAGTTTGGTTTCATGTTCAAGTAGCACAACAAAGGAGGACTTAACCAACACCTTCACCTTCATTTATCACCCTTCATCGGCCTTCTTTTCCTCGAAATCGCCATGAGCCCTGTTTTCAGATTTTTTTATCTTCATACCATGAGCAAACCCTAGACGTGTAAGATAGGCTTCTCAAGGGGTTATGATATTGGCCAAGGGGATTTCCACCTTCCACTGATCTAAACACACCTTCACTCCACCTTCCCTACAATTTTCTCAACCATTTTTTGCCTTGGATTTCCCTCGAACTGTTTCCTATAGCTATTCAGGACTTTCCTATAGCACTTCAGGAAACCTATAGTAGCACTTGCAGCAGCAACAGTGGGCCCCTCCTTAAGCCCAGAAACCACCATCTACCTCTTCCAAACCTGTCAAAACCACCGAGACACCTTTATCCTTGCACCCGTGAGTTCAAGCCCTTCATAAGCCATCTTAGCGCTTTCTCCTCCTAGCTGCAAGACAATGCATTTATAAGAATAGTTAGGTCATGATTAGCTGCATGACTAAAACCATGATAGATAGAACATAAAGTAGACAGAGTGTGTTTATCCATTTATCCCAACAAAGTGTGATTAGGTTTGTTTTCTTTATGCAATTTCAATTCAACAATTTAATTCATGCAAGATGCCTAGTTTGCTTCCATTTCTTATGATAGCTTAATGTGTATATTTATTTCATTGTAGAGTAGTTAGATGTACTTTCTTTCTGTAGAATAGTTCTTTCCTTCCTAATAGAGTAATTTATTTGAATCATTTTTAGCCCTAGGTCTAAATTCATAAGTGTGACATACTTCATCTAGAAACCCTAGAAACAACACCCTTTCATAGAGCTCAAAAGAGGATGACATGAGTACAATGCATCTGTTGTGTATATAGCACTATTACCTCCAATTTTCTACGAACCTCGGGCTGAAAAAGTAAATTAGGGTAGCCTCTGGGAGTTGCAACATTATTGTTGCAATATCAGGGCTCACCAACGACATCACTGTAACCATGAAAAACATCATTCATATGCAACAAGCACACATATACCATAATCATACTAAACACACATGAAACCAACATAAACACATGATCCGCACACCGCCCATTAGTGTGAGAGTTGAATCAAGCATTGATACCACTCTGTACCACCATCCTCCAACATCTACCCAAGAAACTGACCAACGAGGATAAACGTGTGACGATGGGCTACTATAATTATATTAAACCTCCTAGATGACCTTAAGGAAGTGGAACTGATGGAAACAAGATAAACACACCTTACACAACATCGACAACATCCCCATGAGGTAACCCAACCTTCCATGCCCTTGACCCCTCAGGGAGACTAACGTTTTAACCTTTTTGGACCATATTCATAGGCATGCCAAGGCAAGGTAGTGGCTGGGAGGCTATCAGCACAGGAAAAACATAGAAAGCATGCGTCTAGGGCCCCAATTGGTTAGTTCTGTGACTAAAACTTCGTGATTTGTGAGACCCTTTCAGCCCTCGAGCCCATATCACTACACATAACTTCATGAAACTTTAGGAGATGATAAATAACATTAAAAAAAAGGTATGAAAGTAATCACATGATCAACAAGTCATATATACCCCTCCTATCCACGACATGCATTTCCTCCAGCATGTCACAAGCATTGTATATACAAGTGTAGATAACATATTTAAACATAGGGGTCTCGTACTTATTTGAGAATCACTGAAAAGAATTACTCCCTTACATCATTAGCTGAAATACAGTCTATTTGCCCATATGTTCATTGTGCATTCAATTACAGGCAAAAACATGGATAGAGAAATACATCATACTGATCAAATAAATTCGTGTAACCAACATAATAACAATAGAAGTACCATGGATACAATAGCAATAGGATCCACATATAAGTCAATATATTTTCATAAAAAATACCAAAGGGATGAGCTCTTCATTACAAAATGTAAAAACCAACCAGAGATGGGATTTCCATGTTCCACCAGAGCATAGATTGGCTTATCCAAGTCTCACTTCAGCCAATCACCTCGTGCCATATTCCAAACATGAATGTGGGACTTGAAATGAAATAACCAACCATGGAATCCCAAGGTTAAACCACCACACTCTCATTGTATTTTAATCATGCTTTACCATGATCTAAACCCTATCACTAGACCAACAAAAACATGGATATCACTGTATTCTCTTTGCCTAAACTGTGCAGAATTTTCCTGTCTCTTAGTCTCTCAGGCTTTACCGCAAAACGCAGTTTGAATCAGGGGTCACTAGGCCATAAACCAAGACATACTCTCAAGGATTTACTGAAATCTCAAACTTAGGATTCCCATGCCTGAATGAAGAGAAACCCACTACCTCTAAGTATTTACTACAATCCAAACCAATATTACTAGGCCCTAAACTGAGGAAAAAAATGAACCGATTCTATAATCATTCAGAGATCCACCTCACTTAGCTTGGAATCCATTCGGTAATCCAGCTAAACCAAAACATGAGAAAACTACAACACCATGGCCACCCGGAAATGGCAGGAGTAGGCTGAATACATTGCCACACTTGGAAAAACCCATGCCAAGAAAGCAAAGCACCACATGCAATACCATGCATTCAAAATCAAGCAAATAAACCATACATGCAAATCAATACCTACAAAGAATATTTTTGTAGTTGCTTGATTCCTGCTCCTCCTTTCTTTCTTCCTCCTTATTTTTACTTTCTTTCCTTTCTTGGTAAAATACCAAAGTGCTAAAATAAACTCATGAGAGAGAGAGAGAGAGAGTAATGAGAGAGCTCCAAAATTAAACTGACGAAAGGTAGCAAAATCTTGCCAACTGATCCTCAGAAGCTTCTTTAGAGATGAGGCCTTTATTTTATTCATTTTCCACTATTTTCCTTCATTTCCTCCTCACATGCAACGTGTGACCTTTCACCTCCCTTTTATCCTATTTTCTATTATTTTCATAAATAAATGTGCCGAAAATGCCATTTTTCCTTTCCAAATCCTTAGCCTTTGTCGTTTCCAATTTTCTTAGCCATCTTAACTATTGAAGACCCACATTAGGATGTTTTTCCCAACATTCATCTTGGAATAAGTTTCCCATCAACCATGGTTATTATTTTTAACATCATTACATGGAATTTTCACCAGGGTTGTTACGCACACCTCTCTATCTCTCTATCTCTATTCTTCCCTCTTTATATCCCTCGTCTCCCCTTCCTCTCTCCCCCACTCTCCCTGCTACAAATCCATTTCTATCTCCCTCCCTCCCCTTCTCTCACTCACACACCATCATGCACTAACTCTCTTTATCTCCTATTTCTTCTCTATATCCCTCCCTCTCTCGTTATGTCTCTCCACGTCTCTCCCTCTTCCTATCTCCCACATCTCTTTCTCTACCATAAATATTTGTCTTTGTCTCCCTATCTATCTCATTATCTCTAACTCTCCACTACTCACATTCCCTCTTTGGTTATCTATCCACCCTCTCCTCTAAACACTATCGCTTTGTTATCATCTAATTTGTCACCCTTGGCATGAAATATAGATACCCTACATTAACTGAAAGAAATTGAATTATAATATACACATTTAATATCCCTATACAAACATACTTAACTACTCTATTTCTCCATTTAGTTAGGAAAGTGGTGACCGATTGCTCTGTCATAATAAAAAAAACGAGTCCAATTATTGATTTCAAAGACTAAATTCTCCTAGATGTAGGTGTCTAGATTCATCCTTCTAGATCTATGAAAATAATATATAATGATACCCTTCTGAGGAAGACATATGGAGATAGACAAAATATAATACCATCGTGATTGTGACATTTCTCAAAAGAAAAATATTTTCATTTATTTGCTAACCCTAACAATAGTGAGTTAGATGAGGAGGATAATGGACAAAGGAATTCAATATGGAAATATTTACACGAAAGATATGATATTATAAACATTCTCACCCTTTTGAATGTAAAATTCATTATGCTTTATACCCATGTATTTTGTCATATTTCATGATTGATATGGGATATGAATATCCATGAGTATTCTTATTAGATCTATAATTTCACAGCAATGGATATTCATTTATAAAAAAACGATTTTTTTTTTTTGTCAATGATGTCTGTAGGTTACATATATTGGTAGTGGGAGTAGGATCTCTAATTTCTAGAGCAAGTTCATCTACAACTAATCCAGTTAGATTTAACGTCAACTAGTGAAGGGTGATGTGAGTTTCCCATCCATCTCTTTCTTCCAATGAGTATGGAGTGGTATGAGCAAGAGATATAGAAGAAAATTATTCAGTATTTTACCCTTAGTTTCTTATATATTTAAGGGTAAGGTTTGTCAAGCATTAGTCACCTTTCATAGGGAAAACATTGTGCCAACACACTCTCTCTATATCTCCCTCTTCCTTTCTCTTCACCTCCCCTCACTAACTCCCTACTTCAATCCTTATTGACAACATCCCTCTCTCTCTCTAGGGAAATGATTTTACCATCCATATCTCACTTCGAATGAGTATGAAGTGGTATGTGCAAGAGATATAGGAGAAAAATATTGAGTATTTTACCCTTATTTTCTAACAAATTTAAGGGTAAGGATTATGGAGCATTAGCCACCTTTCCTAGGGACAATTTTTTGCCATCACACCCTCTCTATATCTCACTCTTCCTTTCTATTCAACTCCCCTAACTCCCTCCCTCCCTCAATCCTTCTTCAAAATAACCCACCCTCTCTCTCTCTCTCTCTCTCTCTTCCATTATTTTTCAATATATTATCTCTCTCTCCCCTCCATTATTTTTCAATATCCTTTCTCTCTCTCTCCTCCATTATTTTTCAATCTTGTCTCCCTCTCTCCATGTTTAAGAATAGTGTCACATATTATTTCCATTATATATATTTAACCGATATATTAAATATTTTTATAATTAAAAAATATACTTATTGTTTGAAATAAAGTGATAATCTAGTAATTGTTTATGAATTTTTTAATCTTAACAATGTGAGATATATCATGAAATAGAGTTTAAATTTTTTATCCCTATTTTGATTGATTCCTTAAAACATTTATTCACCATTTAATTTATATAAATGTACTAGTTTTATTGCATATTTAATTTTTTACTTGTAAAGTATCTCTAATCATCTCTCCATATTAACTAATTATTTTTGTCCTTCCTTTTGTATGCGGTACATCATATTGTCAACCATATAACACGAAAGACTAGCATTTCCACCAAACATATGCCTAGTTTTAAGGTTTTTTATTTTCTTTTTAAAACACTATGTTCCAATTTAGATCACAATGAAGATCTTCCCTCAAGGTCTTTTTAAAACATTGTGTTCCAATTTAGATTGCAATGAAGATCTTCCTTCAAGTTCACCTATCATTTTTTCAAAATGAAATTTCTATTTAGATTAGGATTAAAATTTGTTTTAACATATAGATAAAAGTGATCTTCTAATATTTCATATCATAAACAAAATTAGGGGGGAGATTTATTATTCTTTAATCGTTATTATATTCTTTGCATTTTCATAAATTAGTATAAGAGTTCTTAGGATTTTATTATATTGTAATCATTTATGGTAGAAAAACTTTGATTTCGGATTTTTTTAATCAATCTATAAAGTTTATTAAATTTTTATAAAAATTAAATATTAAAATGATTTTTTCTGGAAAATAAAAGTTAATTTTCAAATTTTTCAAATTTAATTTTTTATCTCATAATTTAAATTTATTTAAAAAATAAAAAATGAAATAAATTTTTATAGCAAACAAATGTCCTAAAAATACACCTATCATATCTTAATATTTACAAGTGTCATAAAATAACACATATCAACTCTTAATATTTATGAAATATTTTATGAGTGCAATAATTATCACACCTATAAGATCTTAATATTTACAACTGTCATGTCTGTGGGGTCTTGGTTAAATGGTGATGAGGCAGGTTGTTATAGCACTCATCATAGGTTCAATTCCCTTCCCCGATCGGGGTAGTTGGAGTGTTTCAATCACGTTTTTGATGGGGGAAAACCCGTGGGGCACCCAAAATCCTAAAATTTGACACCTGTAACCCAAATTTGACACCCAAAACCCAAATTTTCAATTATTTGTACCAGAAATTTTCATAATCTTGAGAGAATTTCTGGCTTATTTTGTGAGTTTTTTTAGACTACTCGTTATAGAAATAGTTACCTTATTATTATTATTTAAAAAAAAACTATTAAAATATTATTCACCTTACACATATCAACTCTTAATAAACTATTAAAATATTACTCACCTTACACATATCAACTCTTAATATTTATGAAATATTTTATTAATACAATAACTATCACAGACTCTTCACACTACACCAAATCTAGTAATTAAAAGCAAGGTGTACCTCTACTACTGTAGACATGGCTACCTTATTATTATACCTGCAGGAGGAATGATATTACTCATTCAACCTTAATTTTGACTGCGTATTAGTTTGTCTTTGACCAAAAATACTTTCTCCTTTTCTATACTTTAACATTAGGAATATAATTTTTGTTATTTTTTTATAATTATTTAAATTTATTTATTTGTAAAGTGATTGGTTGATGTCTTGTTATGGGTTATTTAGTAATTTTTATTTTTATTAGTTACTGATCTTTTATTTTTAGTTTTCTTTGTTTTTATTTAACTTTTTTATTATTATTTTTTTCTATTATTTCCATTTTTATAACTTATTGTTTTTCTCCATATCTTCACTTTAAGATGAATTATATTGTTAAGCTCCCTCTCCCAATGGATTCAAATTTCTGGAAACCAACTGCAGTTGTTTCCTTAAATTATGGAAACCAACTACAGTTATTTCCTTAAATTACGGAAATCAAATGCAGTTAATTAATTTCTTGTTGGGAGCATCTGAAGTGGTCCATTACTCCCACTACAGTTCTCTACCATGATTTTTGGAACACTTTACACATAGCCAATAGAAGCTTGATGGAAGCTTGGATATAAATATTTTTTTTTGGTCCCCAAGCTCACTAACTCAATCCCCTTCAGTTTTACACCATCATGTTAGAGTGAGCAGAGCTTGGAAGTCCCTTCAGATTTTTTGTATCCTTTTCACGTTTGCTGTCTGAGCTATGGTGTGAAACCCTTCAGATCAATCCAGTGTCGAAACAAGTTTTTGGTCTAGAAATATTCTAGATTCTGTGAGTGATAAGACGAAATCTTGGGTACTTGTTGACTCCTTCTTGCGAGGTTTCTTTTGGCTACAAATTTGATGCAAAGAACGAGTTCCTCTGTAATTTCTTCAGCGGGTTTAAGGCTTCAAGAAATAACGTTTCTGAGCAAAGATATATTTGCCAACGATCGAAGATTCACTGTTTTCAGGTCCGAAGGATGGGATTTTGCTAGATTTGAGGAGGATAAAAATGACTTTTACAGAATTTTTCCTGTAAAATCATAGTGTGAGTAGCGTCAATGGCTGGAGGTATGATTTATTGGGCATTAAAGTTTATTTTTCGATTTTTTGTAAACATTTATTCCACATTATAGAATCGTTATTAAACTTACATTTGGTATCTGAGCAATTTTTATCTCTGCCTTGGTGATTATAGACATGTTTGGCTAAATGTCATATTTTGAGAATTTTTGAATTAAAGCATTTATTTGGAAATATGTCTAATTTTTGCTCAATTTTTATGCTTATAATATTTATTTAGTTTAATTATATGCAATTTGGATAATTGTTGTGAAATTTAATTTGCATGAATTAATTATTTCTGTTTTAATTAAAACATGCTATTTTGGATGAGTATACGAGACCCATCGTTAAATGTTATGCATGAATTGATTAGAGAATAGCCATAACATCTCTAATTAAATAAAATTATATATTATGATTGATTAGGATCACATAAATAATATTTAGACATTAATTGTAATTATTTATACAAAATATAATAAATTTTATCCCACAGGAATTTTTGTTGTATTTATGTAATTAATTAGGATAAAATATTCATAACTTACCCACAGGAGTTATGAATTAATATTTTTATCATAAAGTTCAAAACTAAGATAGAATTTATATCAAATTATAATCATAATATGCCCTTAGAATTATGATTTAAGTGAATAATTGGATAAATTCTATCATAAAGAATAACTGAATCTGCTTGAATTGAAAATTTAGTCCACAGACAATTTTATGTCATTAGATTCAATTTTAAAGCATGATTTACATTGGAAAAGCATGAAATTTTATTTATGCCTCAATTTTAACATAAGCATGTGATTTTTAATTTTATGCAGTTGTACAACTTGCAAAATTCTCTAAAATTCGTTATGATATCCCCGAACTTAAGGGAGATAACTATAAGGTCTGGAAGGAGAGAGTTCTCCTTCATTTGGGGCGGATGGACATAGACTATGCTATTAGGAAATATGAACCACTGAAACTCACTAATACCAGCACTGTAGCGGACATCACGCTTTATGAACGATGGGAACGATATAATCGCCTGAGCATGATGTTCATTAAGACTAAAATTTTAGCTGGTATTCGTGGTTTCGTTGATCAGCATGAAAAGGTCCAAGACTTGCTAAAAGCCATTGATGATCAATTCGTCACTTCAGACAAGGCACTAGCAAGCACCCTAATCATGAAGTTCTCATCCCTAAGGCTCACTAGTGTGAAAGGTGTGCGCAAGCACATCATGCAAATGAGGGACACTGTGGCTCAATTGAAGAAATTCGAGGTTGAAATATCAGAGTCTTTCCTGGTGCACTGCATCCTGAACACCCTTCCGAACCAATACGGACCCTTAAAAATCTCATACAACACACATAAGGATAAATGGTCAATTAATGAACTCATGACCATCTGTGTTCAAGAGGAAGAGAGACTGGTGATGGAAATGGGAGAAATTGCAATGCTGGCAACGCGAGGAAAGGGCAAATCTCAAGCCAATAGGAAAGGGAAAGGTAAATACCCCCCCAAGCCGATATCAAGAAGGATTCCGAGTGTTTCTTCTGTAAAAAGAAGGGACACATGAAGAAGGAATGCGCAAAATTTCAGAAATGGCTTGCAGACAAAGGTAATCCAATATCGTTTGTTTGTTATGAATCTAATATGATTAATGTCAATATTAACACCTAGTGGATTGATTCTGGATCAACAATTCACATTTCGAATTCCTTGTAGGGTTTGCAAAACTTAAGGAAGCCAGTGGGCAGTGAGCAAAGCATCTTATCAAGAAACAAGATGGGCTAGCATGTGGAAGCTATAGGAACATGCTATTTAACTTTAAGTAGTGGTTTTGTTTTAGAATTAGAAAAGAAATTTTATGTACCAAGTTTTTCTAGAAACTTGATTTCAGTTTCAAGGCTTGTAACTTTTGGATATTCCTTTAACTTTTCAGAAACATCCTTCAGTTTATTTTATAAATCTGATTTTGTTGGGAATGGTATTTTGTATAATGGTCTTTACTGCATTAATTTACAAAACAATGTCACTTATGATTCAATGCATGTTCACACTGGCACTAAAAGATGTCTTATTAACGAAAATTCCTCTAAATTATGGCACCGGAGACTAGCTCATATCTCCATAGAAATAATTAAAAGGTTGGTAAATGAAGGGGTACTTAATATTCTGGATTTTACTGATTTTGAGACTTGTGTGGATTGCATAAAGGGAAAGTAGACCAAGAAGTCAACGAAAGGTGCCAATAGGATTTCAGACATATTAGAGATCATACATACTAATATATGTAGTCCAGACATGGACTCACATGGTCAGAGATACTTCATCTCTTTTATAGATGACTACTCATGATATATGTATCTCTACATGCTTCATAAAAAAAGCGAAGCATTAGATGCCTTTAAGATTTTTAACGCTGAGGTAGAGAAACAATGCGGCAAGAAAATTAGGATCGTGAGATCAGATAGAGGTGGAGAATATTATGGTAGATAAACAGAAGATGGAAAAGCACTTGGGCCATTCGCAAAATTTCTTCAAGAGCATGGGATTGTTGCCCAATACACCATGCCTGGTTCACCCGACCAGAATGGTGTAGCATAAAGAAGAAATCAAACATTATCAGACATGGTGTGGAGTATGCTTAGCAGCTCCAATATTCCTAAGTCCTTGTGGACTGAAGCACTTAAGACGACAATGTATATATTAAACCGAGTTCCAACCAAGGATGTTCCTAAAACGCAATTTGAATTACGGAAAGGTTGGAAAGCGAGTTTGCGACATATGTGCGTTTGGGGATGCCCATCTGAAGTGAGAATATATAATCCACAAGAGAAGAAGCTGGACCCAAGGACCATTAGTGGGTATTTCATTGGATATGCTGAAAGGTCTAAAGGTTACAGATTTTATTGTCCATCTCGCAGCACTAGGATTGTGGAATCAAGAAATGCAAAGTTTCTTGAAAATGACTTGATCAGTGGGAGCGATCAAACCAAGAACATAGTTTCTAAGAAGTATCATTCAGAATCTCAACCTTCCACCTCAAGTGATAGATTGGTTATTGTTCACAGCACCCCTCAAGTACAAACTGGTGTTGAACAACCAATTGTTGAAATTCCACAAGCTGCTGACGACATTCCAGTAGATCAGATAGTTCAAGAATTGCCAAGAATTTTTGAACAACGAGTTGAACCACATACTTCTCAGGAAGATGGTGGTACAACATTAAGAAGATCTACTAGACCAAAGAGATCAGAAATTCCTGATGATTATGTTGTGTATCTGCAAGATTCTGACTACAACATTAGAGCCAAAAATGATCCCGAGTCTTTTTCACAAGCCATGAGTTGCAAAGAATCAGAATTATGGTACGATGCCATGAAGGAAGAGATGGATTCTATGAAGAGTAACGAAGTCTGGGATCTTGTTGAGTTGCCTAATGGTGCAAAAGCCTTTGGATGTAAATGGGTTTTTAAGACAAAGAAAGACTCATTTCGCAACATTGAGAGATACAAGGCAAGACTTGTTGTAAAGGGATTCACTCAGAAAGAAGGAATCGATTACACAGAGACTTTCTATCCTGTATCTAAGAAAGATTCCTTGCGCGTTATTATGGCATTAGTAGCCCATTTTGACTTGGAGTTGCACCAAATGGATGTGAAAATGACATTTCTCAATGGAGATCTAGAGGAGGAGGTTTACATGAAACCACCTGAAGGATTCTCCTCTAGTGATGGTGAGCAATTGGTTTGCAAGCTCAAGAAATCATTATATGAATTATAACAAGAATCCCACCAATGGTATTTGAAATTTCATAATGTGATTTCTTCTTTCGGTTTTGTAGAAAAAATTATGGATGAATGCATATACCTGAAAGTCAGTGGGAGTAAAATCTGTTTTCTTGTTTTATATGTGGATGAAATTTTGCTAGCAACCAATGATAAGGGTTTGCTGGATGAGGTGAAAAAATTCCTCTCTAAAAATTTTGATATGAAGGATATGGGTGAGGCATCTTATGTCATTGGCATTAAGATCCATAGAGACAGATTTCGAGGCATCTTGGGTCTGTCTCAGGAAACCTATATTAATAAAATTTTAGAGAGATTTTGAATGAAGGATTGTTCACCAAGTGTTGCTCCCATTGTGAAGGGTGATAGGTTCAGTTTGAACCAATGCCCGAAGAACGACTTTGAAAGGGAACAAATGAAGAACATTCCATATGCTTTTGCTGTAGGAAGCGTAATGTATGCTCAAGTCTGCACAAGACCTGACATTGCATTTGTTCTGGGAATGTTGGGACGATATCAGAGTGATCTAGGTTTAGACCACTCGAGAGCTGCAAAGAAAGTAATGAGGTACCTTCAAGGAACCAAAAAATACATGCTTATGTATAGAGGGACGGACAATTTGGAAGTAATTAGCTACTCAGATTCTGACTTTGTTGGATATGTTGGTTCATGCAAATCAACATCAGGATACATTTTTATGATGGCCGGTGGAGCTGTATCATGGAGGAGTGCCAAGCAGACCTTGATTGCCACTTCCACTATGGAAGCCAAGTTCGTCTCCTGTTTTGAGGCTACTTTACATGGTGTATGGCTTAAGAGTTTCATTTCTGGGCTTAGAATTATGGATTCTATCTCTAAGCCATTGAGAATATATTGCGACAGTTCAACTGTTGTTTTTATGGCTAGGAACAACAAAAGTGGGAGTCGAAATAAACACATCGAAATTAAGTATTTAGCTATAAGGAAACGTGTTAAAGAAAAGAAAGTGGTCATTGAGCACATTAACACTGAGTTGATGATCGCTGATCCTTTGACTAAGGGCATGCCACCGTTTAAATTCAAGGATCATGTAATGAATATGGGACTTGGTTCCATTATGTAGTTTCTCATTGTATGAATAATGTTTTTTTTAATGAAATTCTTAATTATTGTGACGTTTTTCTCATATTTATGTGCACCTTAATTTGATTTGAGAGAATTCATCTGTGTAGGACCAAGAATAAAAATAGGGTTTATTCATTAAGAAATTGTTGCCACATAAATTCTAATAGAAATAAGTACATAGTAATACATGGAAGATAATACTTGTCATTAGAGGACTTATCGCCATGATTCATGTATCTATTACTTAATATAGATTATCAATGGCTTTTAAGATGAGACATTAAGATTGGAAGTATGGACCAAGTGGGAGAATTTTAAGCTCCCTCTCCCAACGGATTCAGATTTCTGGAAACCAACTGCAGTTGTTTTCTTAAATTATGGAAACCAACTGCAGTTATTTCCTTAAATTACAGAAATCAACTGCAGTTAATTAATTTCTTGTTGGGAGCTTCTGAAGTGGTCCATTACTCCCACTGTAGTTCTCTACCATGATTTGTGGAACACTTGACACATAGCCAACAGAAGCTTGATGGAAGCTTGGCTATAAATACTTCTGTTAGGTCCCCAAGCTCACTAACTCAATCCCCTTCAGTTTTATACCATCAAGTTAGAGTGAGCAGAGCTTGGAAGTCCCTTCAGATTTTCTATATCCTTTTCACGTTTGTTGTGTGAGTTATGGTGTGAAACCCTGCAGATCGATCCAGTGTCGGAACAAGTTTTTGGTCTAGAAATCTTCTAGATTCTGTGAGTGATAAGATGAAATCGTGGGTACTTGTTGAATCCTGCTTGCGAGGACTCTTCCGGCTACAAATTTCGTGCAGAGAATGAGTTCCTCTGTAATTTCTTCAGCGGGTTTAAGGCTTCAATAAACAACATTTCTGAGCAAAGATATATTTGCCAGCGATTGAAGATTCACTGTTTTCAGGTCTGAAGGATGGGATTTTGCTAGATTTGAGGAGGAGAAAAATGACTTTTGCAGACTTTTTCCTGTAAAATCATAGTGTGAGTAGCATCAATGGCTGGAGGTATGATTTAATGGGCATTAAAGTTTATTTTCCGATTCTTTTTAAGTATTTATTCAGCATTATAGAATCGTTATTAAACTTTTATATATATATATATATATATATATATATATATATATATATTTTTAATTTTTGAATATCAAAATAAAAAATACAATTTTTTAATAATTTTTTTTTTTTAATAAAATCTTTATTTAAAAAATAAAATTAATTAAATTATATTTAAGCTAACACAGATAATAAGTACTATACAGCTCTTATTATTATTAAAAAATCGATTAAAACGTTGCCCAACTTACTTTACATTTTAGGTGTACTTTAAAACTATTGGGTTCTCATGTCAGTTTCAACAGCCAATTATTTCATGGCCCTCTTCTTCTGGTTTTGGATTAAACTTTTGGCAATGAAGGGTTTAAGATTAAACTTTAAGCAATCAAGGGTTTCATCTTGCATCAACGAAATAAAAAAGAACAATTGACTACGAATGACACGTTCGATTTATTCTCCATCCATTTGAGAATGATAAAACCCAACGCAGATTCGGGTTGGCCGCAAACCTGTCGAAGAATTGAACAATGGTTTGTATGGTATTTCAAATAATTAATCTCGTAATTATACTTATATTATGATAAGCTAAATGGTGTACCGTTGCCACACATAGCTTTTTAAATAAAAACCTCGATCGACAAGTGGAATAACTTTTACGAAACTTTATTGATATTTGATGATTTGAATAACTTTATTAATATTTAAACTTCAAATATTTCGCTTACTACAATAAGTTTTCACTCACATTATAAAATAATATAATATATTTTAAATTCTTAATAATATAAATATATTTTAATTTTTTAATTAAAATAAACATATTATAAAATTCTATATAGCATAAATATATTTTAAATTTTTTAATTGCTATCAAAATAGACAATAATAAAGTGATGTGAATTTTAGAAATTTTATATAAACTAACTTCAAACAAATTTTTTTATATAAATAAACTTCAAACATATTGATCACTATTAAAGCTATATGATATTTTTAAAACTCATACATTTAATTTCTAAATAAAATTAAATATCAATATTTCAATATAAATTAAAAAAAAAAATTATATAATCTTTTAAAAAATCACAAATTTATTTTTTAAATAAAATTAAATCTAAATTTAAATTTTGTTACAATATCATGAGTTAATGTCAATGGCTTATTAATGCCACATGCCTACAAACTATAAAGCATCTCAATATCAAAAAAAAAATTATTTTAATTTAATTTTATACAATATAACAAAAATCCTAACCATTGATATATATTTCCATTATTATGAATGTTATTAATTTATAAATAAATTGCGTATAAAATTTTTTGGTGAAAATTACATTCAAGCAGATTTTGTCAACATTAAATAACAGGCAATTTTCTTTACTTAATCTTATAAATTATAAATATAAATATATAAAATATTATAAAAAAAAGGAAAAAACCATATTCATTAATTCATCCTAACCTTCGTAATAATTTATAAACTTTGAAATGGCCCTAAGATCTAGCGATGATTTTAGAATCCATGAGATTAATAAAAATTATAATGTTTAAATCATTGACTTTGAATACGGCCTAGTCCCATTAGGTCATGGTCTCAATCTACATAGTGTAAAAATACTTTTATAAATCAACCAGAAAACAAATGAGTTTTGACAATGATTTTAAGAACCCACCAGATCACTAATATGACATTAATGAGGCTTATAAGATGTAAATAAAGTAGTTATGTGTGGGGCTCACTTCCTTTTAGGTCATGGTCTCAATTTCCATTGAATCACAAGCTTCAATCTCATTGGAAAGAGATAAGCATACTTGGACATATCCTTATTTTATTTCATATTAAGATAACGTATATATTTTTTTATAAAATTATTATTTTTTATTATTTAAAAATACATTTCGATAAAATATTAAAAGGACTCAAAAACAAAACACCATGTCGCCCATCACTCTGTATCAATTTAACAATTTCAATTAACAGGATTTAAAAAAAAAAAACGAAAATAGACATTAAAAAATAAATGAAAAAACATCTTCGTTAACGTCGTGAAATACTTCCCAAGTTTTAGTGCTTTAGACGTTCCATATTTAATTAGGAGGCCGGCGACAGGGGCAGATAAGCCCCTAGCCTTCGGTGGGAATCTTATGCCGGCAGAGGAAGAGGAGCTCGTAGTCAACGAGAAGTAACGTGTGATACCGAGATGCATCCGCCAGCTGAAAGCATCTAACTGAGTGTAATTCCCGAGAGATGCCAAAAACGTCTCCATTATAAATTTTTCGGATCTGCTTTTTATCATAACCGTTTGAAATTAGCTTTTGGAAATGGAGTTGTTTAACGAGACCGAGGAATTGTTCATATGGTCAAAATTGGCTGGAATTCGAGTCAAAAAATTTTAAGAAATTTTATAGTAACAGTGTTTGAATCATGATTTTGATGGTAGAAATAGATTCAGCACCATCAAAAATCTCTAAAACACCCAAAATATTAAAGTTTGATAATTATAACGTAAATTTACAAAAATCTCTACAAAATTTGCTTAAAATCTTACCGAAATTTCTATGAAATTTTTTCAGAGAAAAAAAACAGTCTAATTAGACTACGGCCTTTGAAATAACATTTGCATTGCTTTATTCACATAAAAAAGACACGCATGTGAGATCGTAGGGGTAAAGTATATATAGTATTATTTTTATTATAATGCTATAGCTTCTGTAAGGAGCTGTGGTATGTGTGTGAAATGCCAAAACTTTCTAATAAACGTTCTCTTCATCATAAATATAATTTTAATGGTTAATAATTTATTGTGATTAAATTGTCATTTTGAATAGGAGTGCTTTTATGTTTGTTGTTTTTATTTTCAGTGAAATTTACAGAAAAAAAATTTGCGATCTTTTTTTTTTGTAAATTAGGTGGGACCTTTCTATTTTATATTTATCATTGAAGAACAGGCTACAATATAATATTCGTACTATGACCTCAACCTGCTCGTAGAAACCAGGTCTGTTGGCCATCTGAGTGCATTGAAAGCTTGCCAAAATTGAAATTGTCTCTTCCTTCTATAAGCCGCATTAGCTAACTGTCCTACTATTGCAATATGTTCAAGCATATAACATAGAGTAAGTTCACATACTTTCAAAAAAACCATAAAGCAAAATACTATAAAAACTAGCCATCTGAAGAGGAAACTGGGGCTGGGTCTTTGGCATGAGACCCAGGCATGTCAACTTGTTGCATCTGCTGGAGCAGCTTCTCCATACGTCCCATCCCGTCATCCATTATCTGAATGCGGTCGATTGCTTGATATTGGGTAATTTTAATATGCTGCAGGTGGCTTTCAATATTCTGCAACAGATCTTTGAGATACAATTCTGTCTTTGACTGGCCAACTTTGAGCTGTGCAGGCTGAACACTTTGTATTTCTTTTGCCAGAAGACATTTCACTAACCAATATGTATGAATGGTTTGGTTAAATAAGGTAAGGCGACCTTGGGTGTTGCCAGGGTTTAGACTTTAACTTATTGGTGCTATCCCTAGAGCCACAGCTGAACTGAATCATATTAACCTGGGTCATCTTCCACCACAAAGCCCTGATTACATGCATTTCAAAAACCCAAACAGAGAACGAACTAAACAGAAGATAAGGGCTTAGGGTCCTTTGAAGACAGATGCTTAAAATCTGAAGAGAAAACACAAGGTTATTGTAGTGATAGAGGGCCTGCGAAATGGGAGCTTGAATACGGGTTTGAGCGCAACAGCAACGAAATATGGAAGTAAGAGCGCTAATTAACTCCTAGCCGGAGAGAGGCCAGCAAATAGGCTTCTTACTGCATCCTGCAGGCGCCAACATTCTAACCCGACTAGAATCACAAATTTGCAAAAACATTATAACAGCAAGGCGCATCTCATACGAAGCTTCCCATAAACTATGATTAGCAGTGGTTATAGCATTAAAGATGTAGAGAATGGATGATAGAAATGGGTCCTGAAAACAGGGGTGAACAGGGTTTTGCAGTGGGGTAAACGAACAGAAAAACAAGAGTGAATCCCCAACAAACTGAAAATACTTGAGCCAGGTCGTAATGTGAGTTATATACTTCATGAAGATGAGAAGGGAGACCGATACATACCCTGCCAGAGTAGCAAAATTGACAGAATGAGTTGCGCACCTCCTCTTCGTCTACCAAGCCCTTGCATGCAACAAGCTTTGCATGAGCGTTTGGGGTGAGGGAGGGCAATTTGTTACCTTAAGCAGAACTTCCGTTCCGGGCGCTGACAGACCAACCTGGCAGGATCGCTGTATAATCATTCCAATGCAAGTGATCACCCATACCATTGATTGGGCATGGCGGTTCTTCATAATGGTTATTAATTGTCTGGAGGGTGGCCTGCCGTCAGGTTGCCACGGGCTGTCCTTTGTGCCAGTTGTTCACCCCGATCTTTGTTGTTTAGTCTTTTTATTTTTTATTATATATGGATTAGATTTTTTATTTTTTATTATATATATGGATTTAATAGTTTTAAAAATTTTGAGACATTTTTATTATGAAGAGTTTATTTATCAAATTTGTAATTTTAATTTTTTTTTTCAAATTTTAGACAAATTAAACCATATAAGGAATTATTCTAATAATTATCTAAATTCTTAAAAAAAATATTCTAACCAAATTAAGAAAAAATAGAAATTAAGAAAAATAATATTTTAAAAAAGTGTTATCGGAGAGGGTAAAATGTTGAACTTTTGGGACCACTATCATGCTGTTCTAACCCTTCACCCACCAAAACCATACCCCGTCAACTATCCTCATAATTATCAAAATTCTTCAAAAAAATTCTAACCAAATTTGGAATAAAACTCTTTTAAAGAAACATGAGGGTAAGAAGTCGAACCTTTGGGCCCACTATCATGGTGTTCTAACAATGGTGTCCGCCACTTAGTACGATAACCTCACTTTGTCTGCCAAGTGCATTAGTTTTCTTCATTGAAAATAAATCCCAGATGAAATTTGTGATACACACTCTATTGCATTAATCAAATAAAGTTACATATATACATGAGGTATAGTCTCAAGATAGGGAAGCTATTTTGGACGCACAAATAAGTTGGTTGAGAGAATATCTCAACCTCACACCAAACTAAGAACTTAGGTTTTAGCTAACCTATGGAATAAGAACAGACTCTATACATAGAGAGAATCACAATTAAAGACAAGTAAGAATTACATATTCCAACACTCCCCCTTAATGACTACTTGTCTCAATATCCATATGCAAAGTATAGTTGTGGTCAAACATAAGAAAATGATATGTCGACGTCCATATAAAGGAGCAACCATCCACCAGAATGCATGGGTACCAACCGCTGCAACTACTAGTCTCGTAGGATGTCCTTCGCATACATGGTTCTGTCAACCATTATCACTGCATACATGTACTTGTATCTATAGATCCCCCTCCAACGTGGCTTTTATTGGATGACCCATAACCATGCTCTTCCTTCATCAGTGAATGCTCATTGGCAGTATATATGTCTTAGATCTCTTCGGCAAAATTTTACCGGATCCCTTCATCGGCGACCTTGCACCGGATTTCTTCGTCGATGACCTTGCACCGGATCTCTTCATTAGTGGGCGAACACTGGCACAGACACGTTTCCAGTGCACTTCACTATTACACGTGGTTTCTGGCTGACCACAAACTGACACTGAAAGATGGTTTCTGGCTGACCACGAACCTGTAATTACAAAGTGGTTTTGAGATTACCATGAACTTTTACAGGGATACACATGCCTTTACAAGGCTTACATACTCCAACTCTTGGAGTTACCAGGTACATACAATGACCACTACAAAATCATATTAGACTTTCTTATCATTCAACTCTGTGACTCATTATACAACATTCTATTGAGTCTATTCCAAGAAACTCACAGAAAACAAACTTTCACAAACTTGATTGTTCGTCATCCTTTGCGCTCGCCATACCATTCATATGCTAGAGCTTTCTCGCTTGAATATTTCTGTCATAGATTTTGTACTTTTGAATTTTTGATATACTAGTCTTGAATCTCCACAATATACCTATGATTAGTTAGAGTCGCGAATTCTAACAAAATGACTTCATATTGAGGTCGTGAATCTCAATATGTATACAAACTTTCAAGACATATTCCCTTCAAAACAATATGAAAACACATTCCAAAATCAAAATACTACTGTGATTTTTGTGCATTAAGACAAAAGCACCAACCACAACTACAGTATCAAGGCTGGGTAACTATTGTCAAGCATGCATCCTCATGCTTGCTTAGAGGCTGCAACAACGAAGATCCAATTTCGAGCTAATCTCCTCACAATTGAAGATGAAGATTAGAATGGAGCTCAACATAGGACATGATCAATGGAGAAACATAGCACAGAAACCAGCTCCGATATTCTGGTGGAGAAATGCAGCAAATCACGTGAGGTGGATCAGCCAACAGTTAACAGCACTGCACAGAGGACGACTTAGCTCTCCACAATTGACAGCTTATAGATTTGATTTGATTGTATCTGGCTTTCAAGCATGGGTTCGTGTGTCTTTTGCCACCTAGAAAACCACATCTGCCTTCAGATTGACAGGTTAGCAGCAAACCCAGCAACACAGATCTAGGTCAAGATCCCAAGCCTCAACCTCGGCGTAGCGAAAACCCTCGAGAATTATAGAGGCACTCCAAAGATCACGCAGCCATATCTGGCTCGATCACCCACACATTCATGCAACAGGTCTCCATGCAGCACCACCTCTTCTCCATGCCAGGCCACCAATTGGCCTTCAAACAACTTTGAGGCACAGAGGCACTCAATCACCAAAGCGAATCAGTTAAAATTCACCACGCTTCCGTTGTCGGTCTGACCACCAACAGCCACAATGACTTACCAACTCCACACTCATCGAGGGCACGAACAACCTCCAACATGACTGTAAATCGACTCACATGGCAGGTTTACTTTCCACGCAAACCCTTCAACACGCCAGAATTTTCAGATCCACAACATGAACACACTGCTCAATCCGCTAGGCAGATTCTCACATGATCCTCCAAGATCGCTCCACAGAGAAATGCTCGAACAGTGATGAATGGACAAACAAAACTAAAGCAACACAAATACAGTGATTTATATTCCTATGCCCAGGAAGGGCCAAAGGCCCTTACGGGCTCTGATACCAAGATGAAATTTGTGATACACACTTTATTGCATTAATCAAATAAATTTACATATATACATGAGGTATAGTCTCAAGATAGGGAAGCTATCTTGGACGCACAAATAAGTTGGTTGAGAGAATATCTCAACCTCACACCAAACTAGGAACTTAGGTTTTAGCTAACCTATGGAATATGAACATACTCTATACATAGAGAGAATCACAACTGAAGACAAGTAGGAATTACATATTCCAACAATCCCACCAATCTATAAAATCCTCGGTCGCGATTGCCATGTTCGACTTCATTCGCCTGGAAGGAGGACTCTACTACTTTGGTTACTTGGTAAACTTCTTGTGACTTTCAACATGTTCAATATATCACCAATATATCACTCTCATCAGAGTGAAATCAGGGTGAGAATTCATGAAATCAGGGTGGGAATTTTAACCAGTGACTTTTTAAATATCACCCTAATAAGAGTGAAATCAAGATGGAGATTCTAACTGGTGACTTCTTAGAGTGAGATCATAGTGAGGATTCTAATTGGTGACTTCTTAGAGTAAGATCAAGGTGGGGATTCTAACTAGTGACTTCTAATAATTAGTAAAATAAGATTAGGGTGGGGATTCTAACTGGTGACTTCTTATTAGAGTGAGATTAGAGTGGGGATTCTAACTGGTGACTTTTTATTAAGAGCGTTTTAACAAAGTTTCTATTCAAACAGAGTTTCTATTCAAGAGTGGTGAACTCTATGTCAATCTTATTATATGTCAATAATGGATAGAATTTTAAAGTGAAAAAAGGTTGTCTAGGCATATATAGTTCTAAGGCATATATAGTTCTTCCAGAAATTAGACCACCGAACCTATAAAACCATTTAACCACAGCCAATGTACTCAGGCAATCGATAAGTTACCAGTAAGTCACCTTCTGAGTCTGAACTCTTTCTTTTATCTTATCTGTTTTCTGGTTCAGCATTAAACTGCGCCAACTTATTGATTTTCCATCTTTAATGTCATTCAAGATCGATTTCATACAAGATCGCTACTAACCATTTGCAAATCCGTCATTAATATATTTGTGCTATTATGAACGATTTATATGCACCGTAATTATTTTCTCTTGATTCATTGTAAATATATTGTACCTATGTTCGGAGTTCAGGTCACTGAATCCTCCGCTTAGAATTGAATTCCTTAGTTGTTCTAGATTTTTAATAATTTAATTCTTGGAACTTTTCAAATTTTTTATATAGAGTTGGTGACGGTCTTTGTACTCTTTGATGATGGCATTACTATTACCTTTTCTCAAATGCTATTGATATTTTCTTTCAGGTAATTTGAGTATGTCTATCCTGCGTAAGAAGATGAAAACTATTGTGCCTATTCTTTTGGTTTCTACTCTTACCCTAGTTTTGACAACGTTGTTGTCTATGGAAGCCTTGCAAATTGTGGTTGCTCATTCTCCAAGACTTCCCCCCAAAAGAAATGATCCACATAAAGGACTTAATGTTCATTCTTCTGTTGAAGCTGCGGCCACGGGAGGATGCCAATCACTTGGACGTGGCGTTCCTCCTGTAACTCATCATAACCCCCTATTTGTGCTTCCTGCTCGTCAGTCCAATCATTATGCTCGAACTCCTTCACAGCAACATAGTATTCATTCTTCCAGCCAAGCGTCGGCAGCAGAAGGACATCCGCCATGTCCTCCCTCACCCCAATGTGAATCCAATGTTCCAACTCCAACTCCCAGATGTTGTAGACGACAATCAAAAAAGAAGCAGCAAGTTAACGTCAAAGGCTAGTGGCGGCGAATGAGAAATTATTTGATTTCCACAGTGACCAGAAAGGACGCTTGAACCAAAAATCATTTGTCACGCCGCACGCATCCACTGCCTCTATACATATGGTTGTTTCCATTGGAGCTGGCTGATGATTGGCTCGTGACACACGCCCAAGTGTGTCGTCAGGTAGGAGCTTTTACATTTACTAGATGCCATGGATATATATGTCATCTTATCTACAGGTCTTGCTTCTTATTTTCCTTTGGGTTTGCTGGGCGTGTGATGTCTTTTAGTAGTTATCTTTCAATTCAAAAAGAAAATGTAACCCGTTTTAAAATCTCGACTACAGATATAAAAAGACATAGGAAGCCTTGAGTGTTATCTATACAGGTTAAGTGTTATTTTTGCTATAACGGATGGAGCTTATGGTACTATATTTTGCCAAAAGATTGAGGACTGTTAAAATGTCCGTTTTGAATGACATGACAATGTTATCAGGTTGTGATAAAACTTACTCTGAAGATGTTATGTTCTCCATTTATGTTTTTTGAACAGTCTGAGACTTGTCCTCCCCATATGTAATTCGAACTGACTGATGATCATTTTGAAGAATATGTCGATCTGTTATTGTTCTGCTACATAATATAAACCAGTTATATTTTTTCATGCTGAAAACATATGGTTGTTTCCTATTTCTTTCGAACACTCGAAGTATTGTTATAATATTTGAAACCATCTATCCACAACGAGAAATTACATGAATGTAGAGCTTTTTCATGGTTTCAAGTGCGCAAAATTTGAAAATGGCTATTTGCTTATCAGGTGTTTCTCTTACTGCAAAAGAATGTGTATTTAAACCAATCGGTCGTTTTCTGTTTCGGTCGTTCGTGCCAAAAGTAACCTCAACCTCAATATATCACAGTGATATATATATATATATATATATATATATATATATATATATATATATATTTTATCTATTTTTATTTATTTCAAAAACTGTTGATAATAATTACTTTGGTTCGCTAAAATTCACCTGCTCATTATAGACATTTTAAGTGCGTCAACAATGTCAGCGTGGAACATTTCTTTGTAAATTTAAAATAATTTTAAGCGGATCTCAACCAACGTGCTAAGCAAGAAATTCGGGATGAGGATTGGAGGTTATTGGTTCCGGACCCGGAAACACCAGTGGAAAACTCTCGCAGTAAAAACAAATTGTTAATCTATATTGGGTGACGAAGAACATTGTGGCCAGGACAACTGCGCACCCACCTAATTTCGTCAAAACAGATACGGGCCTTAAGGGAATTTTGAAAGATTTTCAAGTGGTGCAATTTCAAATTCAACAGAAAAATGTACCCACCTCAGTCAGAAATCTCGGGATTTGGTGCTAAACACCCGGCTGCAATAAAATCCTCGGAGGAATTATGTATATGTTTCTGAATTTGGTGCTAAACACCCGGCTCCAGTAAAGTCCTCGGAAGGAATTATGTATGTGTAAACACCCTACTCCAGTAGAGTTCTCCGATGAATTATGTATATGTCGACCAATAAAATGTATGTGAATAGTAATTTCAGTTCTTAAGTTTTCAGACGTTAAACTCTATAGGATTAAGTTAGACACACTCATGATATTCATATTTTGTATAGCATATACTTGGATAACCTGATTTCCAGTTAGACAAGTTGAGGCCATGAAACTTAGTTGATGTTTCATAATTTTCATTTGCAAACTTATGATGTGTATTATTTTTATAAACTAATATTTATTTATATTATATTATATTTAATTAACTATCTTTAAATAATAGAATGTGCTTCTTCACCTATTTTTTAAATAAAATTTATAAATTATATATTAATAATTTAAAAATAAAATTTGCGTCTCCACCAAATTTTCAAATAAAATTTATAAATTATATATTAATAATTTAATAAAAAATAACTTCTTTGTCACTACATTATATTATGTTTTATATATTAGATTATTTATTTATATATAGTATATTAACTATTAAATTAGTTAAAATAAATATTATAAGATATATTTAAAAATATTGATTTTTTTTTTTTTCCTGAATAAGCTTAAATTATTAATATACAAAAAACAGTTACATGGAGGCCAAAGCCTCAGAGTTTCTGGCTTGAGAGATGACCATTTTGGTGTAGCTAATTTTAATGATCAAAATATCAGCACACAGTGCCGAGAGGCAGTTACAACAGTGAAGCACGGACAGACATCTTAGCACAAAAACATCTCCCACACAACATAGCAACCCACCGCAATTAACTACAGAACTGTAGACATGAACGGACTTATACATGATATACTGCCGCCCACAAAGGGGGAACCGGCTTTCAAAAAAACAGTGGATGTAGAACCAGCTAAACTGAGACAACATATGATTACCAGTGCTGAGCCTGGCACCGCGAACAGCCAAAAACAAGCCTGTAAGAAGAGAGGCCATTAATCACCTTGAGTGGAAGGAGGAGACTCGACCACGCGACAAGCATAAGCGTCGGGGTCATCCTCGTCCTGCACAACAACATTAGCATCCGGAGCTTCCTGAATGGTAGTGTCCTCCTTCTTCTCATCAGACGGGGCAAGAGAACCGCCTTTCTTGAAGCCACCCGCCTCAGAATCCAAGATGGGATCCAGCGAGGAGCAACCCTCATCCAGCTTCCACTTCTGACCAACAATTGAAGGATAAAAGGGCCTATCGGTCGCCAAAAGCACCAGAGGAGAGTCGGAGAGCTCAGCATTCACATTGGGCGGCGCTTCTTTGAAGTCAATCGTGATAGTGGCAATGACCGTTGGCATGTTGAGCAGATAGGGGAAGCGGAATTGCGCCCTGTGCTGCTGACTCGGGAGGAGATTGGAGAATCTACGAGCGGGCAGAGCAGTCCCACGGCTAGCCAAAGAGCCATGACCACTGCGAGTCTCAGGGTACCACCCCCTCATAGACTCAGACGGTGGAGAAGAGGAGCTAGGCGAAGAGGGAGGAGGGTGTCGAGAAAGACCACCACGGCTCAAGTCGCACTTGCTCCTCATTCTATGGCGCAAACGAGGCATGATATTCAGGTGCTGAGAGTTGAACTTGAAGGAACAGGGAGTCGCAGAGTGGGTCAGGTCACGCATGCTCAAACTGAGGACCAAAGGCGGATGAGAATGAATCTCCTCAGCGCAAGTGCCCAATCTCTGAGAGCAGAGGGAGGTTTGCGAGAAGTGCACCCCAGGAGCGGGGTTAATGCAGCAGGAGAGCGAGCACCTGCGACTAGTGTTAGTCCGAGAGCTTGTCTCAGAGTCCGCCAAGGAGCAACAAGAACGAAAGGGCAACATAGCCAAAGTGAAGCGATCCGGAGAAGCCATATCGCCGTAAATCGAACTTGAGTTTGGGCAATTGTGCGACGTAAATGCCCCGGACAGAGGATTGTTAATGCTCTTAATTGCATACAGGACGCAAAGGAGGGTGGCGGTGGTAGAACTCCACGCGCCAACCCACCGCCTTTGCCACCTATCCATCTTGCTGGCCACCCGCATCTGAGAATCTAAAAATATTGAATTGATATAATTGATATTTTTATATATAATATATAATAATTATATTATTATATTTTAAAAAAATATTATTAATATTTATTATCATATTTATTGATAAATATAAATTTATATGATTATATATATAGATATGTTATTAAATACGATATTAATTTTAATATTAATAATTTTTTAAAATAGTAATCGGTGGTATTAATTATTTTATATTTTGCGGATGGTTTTAATGTTATGTTATTGGAAATAATAAAATTATTTATATAAAAAATAAAAATAAAAATAGATAGTGTCCACGTTTGCAGTTAATAACATAAGGCTTTGAAGTGGTGGATGCCAGAAATGGTCAAAAGGAATTCTAGGTAGCTGGTTATGTTGGTGATAAGTAGCCAATAAACAAGAAAATTTTGTTTTTCTAGACGTTTTTAAAATAGTTTAAATGGTTAATAAAAGTTATAGAATGAATAGTTTTTTTAGAAGTTTAATTATGAAGGTGAATTTTTTTTGTTTTTGTGATTCTTTTGAAAATAATTTAAAATAGACCAATTATTTATATTCATATTTTTGGCGTTTCAAATTTTTTAATGGATATGTTTAATAAAATTTGTAGAATGAATAATTTTATAAATTTGGCTTGTGTGATCCATACAATCTATATAATTTTTTTTGGTGATAATTACATCTAAGAATTTTATGTCGAGGCATTTCAAACCAGCGAGTGTGCCTCATCTTGTCTTGATGGCGAACCACACTGGCTGGTTCGAAATGTGTCGACATAATATGCTTAGATGTGATTATTACTAGAAGATTTTATAATAAATAATTTTTTTATAAGTCTAATTATGAACGTGAATATCACACGCCAAAAGAAGTTTTGAAACTACTCTTGGAAAAAGTATATATTTTAGAAAAATATTGAAAAATAGGGAAATTGATGTTTTCTTTTTGTGATGCTTTTTATTAAATCTTGCTATAATTTTTTATAATTCAAATAAATAAATAAGCACATGAAATATTAGAGTAGATTTCTTATCCTTTATCAATATGAAAATATATACCTTATGTATTTGTAGAGGATACATTTTAGTTTATTTTAACTAATAGAGTCAATTTGATCAACTCATAGAATTGACTATGTATCCACCTACATGTTACCTCAGACTAAAGTTGTAATTTTATATTATGCAAATCATCTGTAAATGTTAAAACAACACAACCAAAATTAGCTATATTCCATTAAGTGAGATTCATCATAGGAGATGGGCGCTCACATTAAATGATGGTAATAAAAATAGTAATTCGGTCATTCTCCCCAACCACCCCTTCTCTCTCTCCCCCTCTTCTTCCTCTCCCCTTGCCTCCCTGTCCTCTCTCACTTTCACTTTCTCTTTTCCCCATCATTCATCCCTCCCACTCCTCTTTCCCCACTCTTTCCCCCTCCAACTCCCACAACCCCCTTTTCTCTCTGCCTTTACCTTCCCTCCTCCTCTCTTTCTTGGTATCTCATCTACACCTCTCTTTGCTTCACTTCTTATGACCCCTCTCTCTGTCTCTTTATCTCTCTCTATCGTTATCTACCCATATATGTGTCTGTCTTCCTTCTCCACTCTCTATGGCCATATTTCCCTCTCTCATTCACTCCCTCTCTCTCTTGTCTCTTACATCAAGAGCTCCCTCCCCCACTCTCTCTAACATCCTTCCTCTCCCTTTTTTTCTTTCCCTTTATCTCTCTCCCTTCTTCTCTTAATCCATCCTTAAACACAACCCTCCATAGACCTATACATCCCTCTCTCCCTCTATCAATATCTCTCTTTATTCCCCCCTCTCTCCATCTTCCCCTTTCTTCTTTCCCCCCTTTCTCTCTCTTCTCCTCACTCTCCCTCTCACGAGTCTCTCTCTCTCTCTCTCTCTCTCTCTCTCTCTCTCTCTCTCTCTCTCTCGCATTTTTATCTCTCAGCATCCTCTTCTCTCTCTCTCTCTCTCTCTCTCTCTCTCTCTCTCTCTCGCACGCGCGTGCCCCCTCTATTACCCCCATTTATACCTCTCTCACTCTCTATCACTATCTCTTCCTATCGACCTATCTCTACCTCCATTACTATCCCTTTCTCTCTCTCTTTCTCATTCACCACCTCTCCCTCTCTCTCTCAAATACACACAAAATTTGGCCTCTACCCTTATATCCTCCTTGGTAACTACCCCTCTTCTCTCTCTCTCCATCTTTCTCTGTCTCCTTCCCTCCTTGATTCTCTCTTCCTCCTCCTCTATACTCTTCTCTGTAAACCTTAGAGGAAATTTCAACCTAAAAGTGCCCATGCAATTTTCATGTACATAAGATGTAAAAAAATCAAAATCCTTTAAATTTAGAAATAGGTACATATAAATATTTTGAAGGGATAATAAAAAAACTACATTTTTTAATTGTATATTTGGCTTATCTCCTTATAGGTTTACTCAAATTTCAAGTCTATAGATTTATTGGATGTGTAATTGAATTCCACATCCAATGAATACCCAATATGTATACTTATAGGAAGACCCACAATGATAAAAGTTGAAGATACTTAAAAAAAACATGTTGAACACGCCTTTTTAATGTATCTTCTTTTTTTTATCAATGTGGGTATTCTTGGAAGTATGCGTAATGGATACTTGTTGAATGTGGAATTTAATTTTGCATCCAATGAGTGTCTCTAAATTAAATTTGAGTAAACTTATAAAGAGATAAAACAAAAATACATTTCAAACAATAGTTTTCTTCTTTTCCCTCCAAAATTCATAACTTTTATTTTATTATTTTTCTATTATTTTATTATTTTTCCTTAGGAGACGTATGCATAATGGGTACTCGTTGGATGTGGAATTTAATTCCACATCCAACAAGTGTCTACACTTGAAATCTGAGTAAACCTATAAGGATATAAGCCAAAATTACATGTAGAAAAAATTGTTTTCTTCTTTTCCTTCTAAATTTTATAAAACTTGTTTTATTATTTTATTATTTTTCCTTAGGGTTCCACTTTTAATTTGAAATTTTCTCTACTAATTTCCTTTTCTATTTTAGAATCTTGTGATCAAGTTTACGTTAGGAGGTGTTGTATGTTACATCTTAAAGACTTGTTTTGTCTTATTACTATGATATATTGACATATTATTTGAGGGAATTGGTCTATGTAAGAATCATTTATATATTTGTTATTTTAAGGAAAAAACCTAACATTCTATTTTATGGATGAGTAGAAAAAATGATGATTCGATGGATTAACATTTATGTGATATTTAGATAAAAACATATGCAATATTTGAAATGAAGTAAATGATGATAATTTTTTCCCTTAATGATTTTTAAATGAAATGTGGACATAAATTGCATATGTTAAGAGTTTCCTTAGTGTCATGGAAAATTATAAGAGTGCACTCATGTAGAAGCCACATCATCACTTATTTAGGTAATAACTAACAATATAAATTTAAAAATCATTTGAATAAATATTTTAAGGAATTACGAATATGTGAGTTTTGGTGTCTCATTTATGTTTCTTAGTTAACGTGGACCAACTTTTCAATTGAAGATAGGTTTATGGAAGGGAGTATTATGGAAGAAACACTTATATAATAATTTCACATTTTAATATAATTTGCATTATGATATAGCAAGTGAATACCTTAAGGATGTAAATTTATTACAAAGTGTATAAACTTTGGTGAATATTTTTGGTTTTTAATATGCAATCTATAAGAATTTACGTGATATTTTTCTGAAAATATTCAAATTTATAATGACTTTATATAGTCACTATAATTTCTTGGTGATATTTTAAGTTAAAATAATTTTATGCTATAAAATTGGAAAATCACCTTTGCAAAAACTAGAAATTGATGATTTTCTTTTTTGAAAAAATATGGACAATTAGCCCATCTATGAAATTTAGCCCCTCAAATGTAATGTGGTCCTACTGATTCTTATCCATACATGATATAGCAGTAATATTTTTCTATCTAGTACATGATATTCTAGCCATTTACAATTAAATATAATAAATACACCACAATATTAACTATCTTCATAATACAATAGAGATATCAAACTCCCAACTAATTTTTAAATATCTATATCTTCCATGTATAGCGATACTATCTTAACCATCTAGTATTTTCAAATTTATTTTTTTCTTGTTATGAATGATACCCACCATAATGGAAGTTTTTACTAATTATTGGTTTGTTTATCAATAAAATCATATTTTATTATTGAATGTTGTACCTTTTATATAAATTTGAGAAAATGAAATAAGATTATGGGTACTACTCGAATCAATAAAATAAATCAAAATTATGGGTACAATGAATAAGGTTATGGGTTATACTTGAATCAATCAAAATTATTACCTTTTTGTTATCCATATATCCTTCTATATTGAGTGTTTGAGGAGTCGTAATTCTTTCAAATGCATTACAAGATATGGCCGAATTCATTTCTTCTTTCTCTCTAGTTGGTTCATGGTGTATATCATTTTCCTTTGATATTTATTGTTCCTTTTCTTCCTCCTTTTCATAATATATGTAGAATAATTTCCTCTCGGTGTAGGTTTTAACCCTGTACAAGAACTTATCTGCAAATGAATTCTTAAAAAAAAAAAAACAATGGTGAGAGAATAAAACATAAAACATATATACATAGAGATTTTCCCCTGGATTCTAAACCGGCACTACCAACTTGATTTTTCATTATATTCCTTTTAGTGTTACAACACATATATATACATGACGAATCATTCATAAACCCCAATCTATTAACCTTGGATTAGAACATAACCATAGTTCCTTGACCAGATCTATAAAAAATAATATGAGCCGAAAACCATCATGCCCAAAACCATGTGCAAACCCATGCACAAAACGATAGGTAGGTCTGCCCACCTAAAATAGGGTCCAAAAAAAATTTCTCGGGCTGCTACCCTGCACCCTGTGCAGGGGGGCTACTACCCCCCTGCAAACCCACCAACAAGGGGGATGTTGTGCCCCGTGCAAGAAAAGGGGGGCTACTTCCCCCCTCACACCCCCTACTTTGTGCCTAACTCTAATCATGGAAATAATATAACAAACCTGAACATTCTTTCACTTTTTGTTTTATTTCCACACGGGGGCACTAGAGAGCTTAGTCATTGATCCAACCCTGCAATGGCCATTTTTTCTCTAAACCAAGAGAACTTCTCAATGGTCATAGACTTCGTCAATGCATCTGTAACATTCTTCAAAGTGTCCACCTTTACCACCAACACCTTTTTAGCCTTGAACTTATATCTCACAAAGTGATAATGAACATCAATATGCTTTGTCTTTGAATGATAAGCAGGGTTCTTATCCAAGAAAATTACACTTTGGCTATCAAATTCTATCCTTATAGCTCGTTGCACCATACCCATACTTGAACACAATCTATGCAACCAATCTGATTCCTTTCTTGCATGACTGACTGCCATGTATTCTACCTCTATCATTGACAGAGGCACTATAGAGTGTCTTTTACTCATCCAACTGACTACACCTCCAAATATACTAAACACATAGCCACTTGTAGATCTTATTTGGTCCAAATATCCATCCAAGTCTGTATCAACAAAACCATGGATGTCCAAAACTCTATCCAATCCTAGTCTTCCCTTGTAGCACAAATGATAATCACTAGTGCCATGCAAATATATGAAAACCCGCTTCACTATTGTCCAATGCTCCTTCCCTGGTTTTGACATAAACCTGCTCAATTCTCCCACTGCATGTGCAATGTCTGCTCTGGTATAGTCTTAGGTCCCTATATTACTAGTGTAGTCCCTTATTGTTGTTAGTGTAGCCCCCTTATTGTTATTGTTGTCCCCCTGTAACTCTCATATTGTTATTATTGTGCTCTTACATTATTATTGTTATTTCGGGTAGGATTATATTGTGACCCCATGGACTCCTATATATAGAAGGAGGTTTTTCATTTTCTAATCCAAGAATTGTTCATTTATGTAGTGTAAAGGAGGCTTCCCCCTCAAAGTGGCTTATATTTAAGCGTTGATCTCTATTTTCTTCTATTTTTGGAGTTGGTTTCATAACATTTGGTATTAGAGCTTTGGATTCTAGGGTTTCGCTGGTTGAAATAGATCATCATGTAATTTTCCCTATAAATTGTTTTCTACTAAGGTTAAGAAGCTGAAATTTTTACTGCGAGAAGCCGAAATCATGAGGAAATTCGTGTAAAAATTTCAGATTTTGGTTCGCAATATTTTCGGAGATATGATCTGTGGAAGTTAGGGTGTTAGTAGGCTCCTGAATTTCATCTAAAAGAGGTGACCTTGGGAAAATTGTCATAACTTTTTCTCTGAGCATCAGATTGTAATTCTCTAAAATGTTTCCAAAAGTACACGGACTTTAGTTTCCTGTGTATCAATTTCAAACCCTAAGGAGGAAACAGTAACATGTTGCATTATGTACAAGTTTGCTCTATGGAACCAGTCCATAATTAGGTCATTGTGGGAAAATGGGCATAACTTTGCCTTGAAGCATCCAAATCAGATCAGACCTATGGCATTCGAAAGAAGCTTTAGAGAGATACTATAGGAATGAATTTCAGATATTAAATCATAGGACTGAAATCATAGAGATAATTCAATTTCAATATCTAACTTCTCAAATGTAAGAAAAAGGTGTCTATTTTTTTTTTAATTGCATAAGTCTTGTTTGAAAAATATATTTGAAGTGATTCCAAGGGCATATTGAAGCATATATACCAGTATTGGATTCTAATATGCCCCATAAAAAGAATTCAATACCCATCAAGCCCTCATAATACTCTATTATGACTCATGAATATGAAGAAGTGCAACATTATATATCAAAATTACAAGAGAAAGTGCACCAAATTTCGCTCTCGCAAAGAGAAACAAAAAATGAAATGGAAGTTTTTAAGAAAGGGGTGGAAGCTAAGTTGGACGGTTTGAAGGATCAAATGAAAGTTAGTATGGATAATAAAGAAGTGGAATATCACATCGAGCATCAACAAAAAGTTCTCCAACTCTCAAATGATAACCTAACTTTGGTGAAAAATCGAATGAAACAACAGGAATATTAACATCAGAGTGAAAGAAGATCTAAAGCAGTCACAGAAACAATAACTCAACAACTACCAAATCGATCAATTTAATAGTATCTCAGTAAGTGGAAGAATTTACCCATTGAAGATTCCAAATGGGATGATGAGAATTTTATACAGAAGCATCCAGAAATAATCAAGCGTTGAGGGAAACACTTGTTTGAAGGAGAGGGGCATGTTAGGCCCCTATATTACTAGTGTAGTCCCTTATTGTTGTTAATGTAGCCCCCTTATTGTTATTGTTGTCCCCCTGTAACCCCCATATTGTTATTATTGTGCTGTTACATTATTATTGTTAGGTCGGATAGGATTATATTGTGACCCCATGGACTCCTATATATAGAAGGAGGTTTTGTCATTTGTATCATTCAAGAATTGTTCATTTATGTAATGTAAAGGAGGTGTTAGAGTCAGTATCTTCATACCTCCGTCAGAGATCAAATTCCTCTTGTTGCATTTCATTTTAGGTGTCCCACTCAGTTCAGTCAGCTGCATTCCATTAGGAGCATGGATCATTTGACGGTAGGGGCTTCTCACTCTTGTTCCTCATGTCTCATACCTGCTGGCCTTGTTCTGTTCATCAAAATCATGTACAGTCATGTTTGGTATCAATGTTGGCAAAGAGTCATTTTAGGGTTTTTAGTCTTATTAGGTCTAGGATTTTATGAATCATGTCTCAAAATGCATAATAATGGTCAGCAGGCACATGAGGAAGCTTCAAACAAGGTTTCACTCCAAAAATTTCATCATCATAACGCTTGATAATGATTTTTCTTCAAAACTCTGTTTTGAAGAAACATTGTCTATTTTATCCTTTTGTAACAAATGCAATGTAATTTTTAAGTTCTTCAGTTCTAATAATGCTCCATTTGCAGCCCTGGTTGCCTTTTCCAAAACTTCATGCCATCCATCCCTGCAAAGCGGACAAGAATCTCATCATTCAGTTCAAAAATCAAAACCAAGCAAAACAGAGTTCTTTTGAAAAAGTGCTAAAGCTTTCAAACATTGTAAAGTGGGTTTTTCAAATTAAAAAACAAAGTATTTGGTACAAATATGATTTTTGTGTTTCAAAAATTCATTTGCATGCCAAAGACATCAATGAGCCAAAGAAAATCGTGGAGGAGTGAAGAAACAAATTTGGAGGCCGAACTGTGTTGAAACAGAGGGGTGCGACGCACTGGGCAGTGGTCGCAGTGCATAAGCTAAGCGCGGCGCATAGGGCCACTCTTCTCTGTGTTAAATTGTTCTGGCGCGGCACATCAGTAGGGCGCGACACATTGGGCAGTGGTCGCGACGCATTGGGCCGAAACGCAAATTTGTGCTATTGCCTCCCAAAACTCCAAATCGATTTGGTCAATCTTGCTCCAAGTAAGTTCATGTGAACCTGCAATTGCCATTTACAAATGTTTGATGTTTATTTTGAGAGTTTGAATACCAAAACTCAAACCCTATCATCTTGTTTAGAATTTCTCCCTTAGGGTTTTGAAGTTGGTGTTTTAAAAATAATTTTGTGCCAAACACCTCTATTCCCCACCTTGTTTTTCCTCCCTTTCATCACTACAGTCTATTCCCCTATCTCCCTACATTCCTAAAGCCACTCATACCATCTCATTCCCATTGTCCCTGTCCCTAAAGTCATTTCATGCCCTATCATTCCTATTTCCCCATCTCACTTGTGAAATTTCCCAAACCTCGAGTTTTCCCAAGGCTGTCCTTTGTACCTAAACTTATCAAATCTCAGAAGTCAAGTGACTGTCCTCACACTTGAAATTTCACTTGATCAAACCCCATTGTTCCCACTGCCCTATTTCCCCATATTCCCTCCATGCTACCATACATTTGGCATTAAAAAAGAAGCACCCAAATTCTCATTCTCATCTCATACAAGCCAACATACACCTTGCATAGATCTTGGAAATCATGGAGACGGACACTGATACATCATATGACCGAGACAGTGATTCCACCACTGAGTTACATGCACCTAGAAGGCCTCATAAAGGTGGCAGACATGTGATAGAGGAGCCCACCTCATTGGCTGAATTGCAGGCTTGTCCACTTGCCATGGCATGTTTTCGTCAGCAGTCATGTTTTCAATATTGTGAAATGATCGCTAGGACCCATTATCATCAGGAGTTGGCTCATTTGTTTGTGTTGCATTTACATGATGTTCAGGTAACTCTTGCTGGTGTAACTTTCACTTTGACATTGGAAACTATTTCTCAAGCAACCGGAATACCGAATGTGGGAGAACAGTGGAACAAAAGACAACAGGTGGACAGAGTGCATTATGAACCATATATCAGGCCTAGCTTTATGAGACAACTCAGCCGAGTGTTTCCTTTCTGGTTCTTGAAGGAATCCTATGCTCCTTTGATGAAACTCATTATCAGATATTTCAGTTGTGAGGGCCGGTTCGCACGTCTTTATGCCTATCATATCAGGTTATTGATGCATTTCACCAGAGTGAAGATGATGAACATCCCTTATTTCATGTGCCGGAACATCGAGAGAATGACCACTCTCATGCAGAAGAAAACTCCCGAGCAGCAGTACAACAGTATTTATCACTATGCACTCATTAAGATAGTGGTTGTGCATCAGCTCGGCTTGCCGGGTATTTCATGGGAGGATTTCATTGCTAATGATTTCGTCACATCTCCTTAGGTTCCTCCAGAGGTTGTTCATGATGCAGGTGAACCTTCATATCAGCATGAAGGTCAGGAGATAGAGACTACTAGTGTGCCGACGTATGTCACTTATTAGAGAGGCACTAGAAGATTATTTGCAGCAGCCCGACGAGTATTATCTCCACCGAGGGTGGAAGGGGTATTGCTTCCATCCTCAGTAGCACAGGTACAGGTACAGGATAGAGGTGAGAGGCCCATGCAGGATGAGGGGCCTTCAAGAGGCCAGGATACTGATTTCATACTCATTAATGAGGATTTGAGCTCTCCAAGCTCAAAGTTGAGAGAGACTATTCAGGAGTAGATGGCAGAGATAAGCACTTTGTCCTTCAAATTGCAAAGAGCCAATTCAATTATAAAATACCTTGAGCAGTGAAACAAACAGTTGGAATATCAAAAAAATATCATGGAGTTGCAAAAAATCCATGAGAACCGGCAAGCTGCCCAAAGAAGCCAAACCGAGATGACATCCATTGAGCAAGAGATTGAGGTTGATCGAGAGACTTGGCTTGAGAGGGTCAATATTCATCTGGAGAAGCTATTGGAAAAGGCCAAGAAGGAAAAGAACATGCTCAAGCACATTAAGAATCATTATTGGGTGAGGAATCATGTTTGCAAGGCGCGAATCAAGATCCTGAAGGCAAAGCTAAAGAGAGCATTAAAGCGTCACAAAAGGCATGATAGACTCCAAATTTTGGCCGAAGCTTCTTTGGCTCAGCATAGTGCTTGATGGTGGACATTCAGCCCAAATTTGAAGAAATTTGGGAAAATTTTTGTCAATTTTGAATTTTTTGGCCTTAACACAGATTTTCCGGCCCGACGCGTAGCGCCACCTGGCGCGCGCTTATAATTGGCAGCTCCTCTTGAAGAAAACTTTGCATTTCTAGATTTTTCATCAAAATTTATGCATGCCTACCCATTACCTAAGGATTTTGACAAGTTTTGGGTTGCCTAAAGGGTCAAAAACACCCTAAAATGGCCTTTCTGCCACTTTTTGGACACACAGGAAGCAGTGTTGGGAGATTCAATTTTTGGAGGGGAAAATGGCAACAAAATTCAGAAATTCTACTTGGGTTGGAAAGTAGACATAAAGATATTTCCAACGAGCTATCCTACACTCAATTTGGAGTCCGGGAAGGCCTTCAAAATCGGCCTCAAAGTGGTGCGACGCATAGGGATTTCAGGCGCGACGCATTGGGAATTTTGGCCTAGTTTTCACTCAGCAACTCACATTTTCGCCTAGTTTTGGCCAGTTTGAATTTTTCATCTTCAAATATGTAACTCTTGATGTAACTTGATGTAATTTCAGGACTTTGATGTAATTTTGGCACATTTTTACTCATCCAAGTAGATTCATTCACCAAAAAGTGAAATGTAACTGAATGAATCAGTTTCCTATCTTATAGAAGCAAGCTGTTTCATTGCCTATTTTTCAGTTCATTGTTTAGATCTTGTTGAAATAGCTCCTAGAATGGTGAGCTCGACCCCTAGAGGCATAGGGATGAGTTAGGCTTGTCTATATTTTGTAATTCTTCAGTCATTTTCAGGGTTGGACACTTGGGATTGCTTTGAGCTTCATTGTACATTTCATCTCCGTATTTTGGCAAAGGAATAGACCAGGGTTTGCAACACTCTTTTGGATCCATGTGGCTCTATGTTATGATGGTGTGTTTCTCTCAGTGATTGTAAGTTTATTTATGTTTCATGTGTACCATCTTCCTTCTTATTTCTTCTTAAATTAAACAAACAAGTTATAAAGGTGGAATTCATTAGATTGCTTTGCTCTACCTTGAATTTTGTTTAATTTTCCATGTTTTCATCTGTTTGAAGATGATTATTGAAAGCCTCTTGCCCTCTTCAGCTCCTCATCGGTATGAACTATCCATTTACTCAATCTAAAGCATCAAAACAATTGCCTTCCTTGCCCCATTCAGAGCTCTGCAAAAACTAGGCCTCATTCCCCAGACCCAAGATCTGCCCTTACCTTGATCCAACAAACACCCTCAAAAATTGAATCAAACTCTTTTACATATATACCTAGCCTAAAATCAGCCTTTATTCAGTCATCTCAAGCCTCATTGATCATTTTTCATTGAGATTGACAAGGAGAGAGCCCTCTCCCGATCTGGTAGGGCTAGCTACCAGATTAATCGTGGTCTGATGTTACCCCGAACTCTGCCTTCTTCAGCCTGAGGTAGATTTAGGTAATAACAGGAGGTTTCCCCCTCGAAGTGGCTTATTTCTAAGGCATTGATCTCTATTTTCTTCTATTTTTGGATCTGGTTTCATAACATACAGATCATTTCATACATCAGACTACCCACTACACTTTCATATGGAACATGGGACATATCCTCCTCTTATTCTTATGTCTTGGGACATTTTTCAACATATAGTTTTACACCTAAAATAATGGGAAATTTCACCGATTTACTATTCGGCATATTGAATCTCTGCAATATTGGCTCGAAATACTTCCTCTAGTTTAACCAGAGCTTCCTCTTTCCCCGATCTATGTTAATTTCCATGCCCAAATATAGTTTGCAGCACCAAGATCCTTCATGTAAAATTTTGAGAACATTTGGGTCTTCAATTTCTAGATAATGTCTTTGTCATTTCCAATCAGAAACATATCATCCACATACAAGACCAAATAAATAACATGGTCACTAATTAATTTAAAATACACACAATGATCCTCTTTGCTTCTATTCATTCCAAGTCTCTGTATATAGGTATAAAATTTATGATACCACATCATTGGTGATTGTTTTAACCCATACAGAGACTTTTTTAACCTGTATACCTGTTCTTTCTTACCCTTCACCGCAAAACCTTCAGGCTGCATCATGTATATCTCTTCTTCCAGATCCCCATGAAGAAATGTTGTCTTCACATCCATCTCTTCTACGTCAAAATCAAATGGATCAGCAACAGATAAAAGTAATATAATAGAAGTAACCTTTGCAACAGGAGAAAAATATCACCAAAAGAAATTCTCGACATTTGGGAATAACCTTTTTCTACCAACCAAGCTTTGTATTTCTCCACCTTTCCTTCTGCATTATTCTTCTTCTTAAACACCCATTTTCTCCCATTGGTCTTCCTTCCCACCGGAACTACACTAGATCCCATGCCTCATTTGTGTTCAAAGATGCCATTTCATCAACCATGGCCTCCTTCTAGAGTTTTCCATCCTATTAATCCATTGCCTCCTTGACAGTTTTGGGATCATCATTAGTGATAGTTAAATCAAAATCTGAGAAAAAATAATATTTACTATACCTTTCTGGCTGCCTTTTTTCTGGACTGATATTCTGACAAATAAAGTTTGTGGATCTTCCTCTTCTGAGTCTCATGAACATTGTAGATTTTAATTCTTCCTCCTTTAGCTCAAAATCTATCTTCTCAGGCTCCTTTGGTAGGAATTCATGATTAACAACATATTTGACCTCTCTAAACACCACATCTCGATCATACACAACCTTCTTTGTTTATGGGTTCCAAAGCTTCTAACCTTTAAAACCAACCTTATACCCAATAAATATGCACCTTTAAGATTTATTATCCAGATTGGTCCTTTTCTCCTTTAGAACATGTACATATGCATCATATCCAAATACCCCTAGATGTGAAAGAGAGGGATTCTTGCCATCCATACCTCATGTTGAGTCTTATTCTCCAATGTTGATGAAGGTGATCTGCTAACCATGTAACATGTAGTCTCCATTGCCTCTACCCAGAATTCTTGTCATAACCTGGTACCACTGAGTATGCTTCTTGCCTTTTCCATCAGTGTTATTTTCATTCTTTCTGCAAATCCATTTTGATGAGGTGTGTAAAGAGTAGTCTTCTGTCGTGCTATACCACACTTCTTACAAAACTGTTCAAATTCCTTCTTGCAGAACTATCCGCCATTATCTGTCCTCAGCACCTTTATATTCTTGTATGTCTAGTTTTCCACCAGAGCCTTAAATTCTTTAAATTTGTCAAAGACTTAATATTTGTTCCTCAAGAAATATATCCATTTATTCCTTGAGAATTTATCTAAAATGAAACATGTTACACAAACTTACCCATTGATGGAACATAAACATGTCCAAACACATCAATGTGCACAAGCTCTAATATCTTGTTCGCCCTCTTAGCACCAGAAGGAAAAATCACTCCATTCTCCTTCCCATATACACAATGTTCACAGAAATCGAAATAGAGAGATAAATTAGACATTACTTATACCATGCCATTACCATGTAGTATCTAAAGGCCCTTCTCTCCAATATGTCCAAGTCTTTGATGCCATAGCATGGTCTTTTCTCCAGAGACTGCTAAGCTTTCCGCTCCACTTTTAGGAACCATAGAACTGTTGCACCCATCAATAACAGTGCTAACCAGAAGCTTGTACAGAGTTCCAATCTAGACTCCTGACATTAATACCAGTGCTCCCCGAACCATATTCCAGGCATATTTCTCGAACACTGTTTTTACACTAGCATCATCCATCTTTCTTATAGAAATTAGATTTATGGCCAATGAAGGAATATGCAGAATACGAGGAAGTGTTCTAATCCTTACACCTTGTAGCTTCATATTGACTTTTCTACGTCTGATGATTCTAGCCTTCCTATCATCCCCTAATAAGACATCGCCACCATCATACTTCTCATATTCATAGAACCACTCCCTATGGGGATTGAAGTGAAAGGATGCACCCGAGTCAATAAATTATACCTCATGATCTACATATGTCTTTGAAGAATAATCCAAATACACATCCACACCTTCATCTAAGGTGGTTTTCACCTTTGCAGAAGGAGCATCATCATATCCATTTCCTTTCTCAAGAGATTTAGATCTGCAGTCCTTTTTGAAGTGCCTTTCCTTTCCGCATTTCCATTACACCTTTATAATACTTCCTGGAGATTTATATCTCCCTATAGATTTATATCTCCTGCTCGAAGACTTATTTTTGTTTCTATTATGGGACCTTCCTCGTACATATAAGGAATCTACATTCTAGCCCTCCATATTTTTCCATCTCATTTCCTCTGAATGCAAGGTTGAGACAATTCCATCAAAATTCAAGGTAGTTGTATTGCTACCTATTACAATAAACATAATATCCCACGAATCTAGTAGAGAACAAAACAAACTGATGCACTTATCTTCATCTGAGATTTTAATATCAATAAATGACAACTGACTTACCATAGTACTGAAAGTGTTAAGATGCTCTGTCACCGAGTCTCCATCCTTCATCCTCAGGTAATACAAATTTTTCATCAGGAACAATTTGTGCATCAGAGACTTAGATTGGTACAAAGTCCCTAACTTCACCCAAAAATTCTTCGTCGTAGCATCCCCAATTACATTCAACAATACAAAATCTGAGATACACAACCATATTGTTCTCTTTCCCTTCTGATCCAACTTTGCACAACCTTCATCTGACATTTTCATTGTTTTATTACATGAATCTACTATCTCTATCTTTCCACTGCTCACCATCTTCTTTCACTACAAGAATCGATCCCACAGATCTCCCACTAAATAGGGTCTACCACAGGCCTAAGCAAAAAACCCTCAACAACAAAGGCGTCCCCTTGAAGTCGTAACAACTCTGATACCAAATGTAGGTTTTAACCCTGTACATAAAATTATCTGCAAACGAATTCTTTAAAACAAAAAATAGACAATAGCAAGAGCATAAAACATAAAACAAATATACACATAGATTATCCCCTGAATCCCAAACCAGGACTACCACCTTTATTTTTCATTATATTCCTCTTAGTGTTACAACACACATATATATACATGTCAAAGCATTCATAAACTGCAATCCATTAACTCTAGATTAGAACAGAGCCATAGTTCTTTAACTAGATCTACAAAAAATAACGTGATATGAAAACCATCATCCCCAAAACCATGTGAAAACCCATGAAAAAAACCATAGACGAGTCTGCCCACCTAAAATAGGGTCCAAATTTTTTTTCCTAGGTCGCTGCCTCGGACCACATGCAGCAGGTCTACCGCCCCCCTCCAAACCTCCCAATAAGGGGGGTTTCTGCCCCCCCTACTATGCCCGGTGCAAGCAAAGGGGGGATACCATCGTCCTCTTTGCAGGTAATTGTAATCATGGAAAGAATATAACACACACCCAACACTCAGCACACTTATGACATTTAGTGTATTTTTTATCACAACTGTAACATAGCCCTTTTTCTATTTTTTCCTGCAATTGTTGTGGTGTCAACCTTGAATATTGTGGAAGGCTAGGAGAAAAAACACTTCCGTCTTGATAGTTTTGAGTGGTAGACTTCCTTGTTGCCATAATTTTTCTTTCAACTTTTATTTCCACCTTGAATGTCTTCTCCAATGAATCAGGTTCCCAAAGGTGAACCTCATGTTGGATGTTATCTTTATAAGTCCCTATGGAGACATCTATTCTATGCTCCGTCAGAATATCATTTGCCCTAATATTAAAACTTTTAAATTCCTCAATGTGCTCCGCCATTGAACCCTTTTGTTTGATATTTATCAGTTGGCTAAAGAAGATGTTACTCACTGTATCCTCATAATGTGTTATCATTTCCTCCATAAAAAAATTACAAGTGACAAGTGGTTTATGATAAAAAATCCATCGATACAATGCAAAAGAATTGGGTTCTAAATATAGAGATGAAATATGTATCTTTTGTGTGTGTTGCACATCATGGAGATCAAAATATTTCTCCATATGTGGTATCCATGTTATTGGATCCTTGCCATCAAACTTTGTCATGTCAACCTTTGGAATCTGGCGTGTATTAAACCCAACGTTGAAGTATATAAAATCATAATTCATATTCCTTTTATCATCATCATTATTTTCATGGACTATCTTCTCACCATTGGGAAGTCTTTCTTGCAACAACTTTGTCAATCCTTTCATATTGACATTCATCATTTCTTCCACATATGATTTTAAACCATCCTTCAAATCTTTCATGTTTGATTTTAAGCCATCATTCAAACTTTCCATGCCACTTTTTAATCCATCCATGTCCTCTTTTAGTTCATATTTTTTTTCTCTTTGTGAGAGTGAAATTTGTTTCACTTGGTCCCATAATTTTTGATATATCATGTTGTAATTCTTATTCTTCATTATTCATATTAGATATTTTTTAGGGCTTAGTAGGTGTATAATTATTTTTTCTGGAGGAATATTAGAACCAAATATTTATAACTATGTAACACCTTCTTCCCACATTCACCCAAGCTATCCAGTCCGCTGGGGTAAACATGCAACGAGAGGATACTATGATATTATTCAACCTCCTAGATCACCTTAAGGAAGTGGAACCGACAACACACAACAACAAAAACCTTTTGCACCTAATGAAGGACACCAAGGAGCCATCCAAAAATTTCAAGTGGTTAGACCCTGAGAAAAACTGACCCTTTTGTGAATCAATTCCCCATTCTCTCCCTTGATATAAGCAAGAGTGCGAATGGGACCATCCAGTCGCTCCCACAACATGGGGATCCATGCGACTCAAGAATTTTGCAGGTAGTTTTGAGTCTGTGACCATGATTTTTGTGCCACTTTTTCAGGCCTAGGGATTAGGTCATTGCCTAGAAATCCATGACACTTCCACAACTAAAATATAACATTGTAATAATGATATAAATGCAATAACTTCAACAAGGACTTGAATGGAACCCTACTAGCGATGAAAATATTTTTTTTAAACATGTCACAAATAGGTAATATATAGGTTTAAACAAAAAAATGAGCATAGGGGTCTCATACTTATCTGACATTCGCTAAGAAGCATTTTTCCCTTATCAAATTATCTACATTATCATCTATTAGTTCATATATTCATTCTTCATTCAATTTCAAGTCAAAACATGATTAGATGCATACATCACCACTATCATAATACAAGCTTATAACCAGCATAATAGAAAAAAAAACCAAGGATACAAAATCCATAGAATCCATATACAAACCAGTATATTACTCATGAGATAACAAGGGAAAATAACCTCTTATTAAGGTATGCAAAGGCCAGCCACGACTGGGACTTCCATGCTTCAATCGACCATAGATTGGGTGAACCAAATCTTTCTTTCAGCCAAATACCCTCTCACCATATTCCAAGCATGAATGTGGGACTCATAACCAAAATCAACCAAGGCTTCCTGAGGCTACACCACCTTGTCCTCTTTGATAGAGACAAGTGTTATCGCAATCCACATTGAATCACTAGGCAAAAATAGTAAACATGTAACAGCAGGCTTTGCATCATCTCCACCAGATCACTAGGTCAAAACAATCATAGATGCCATCATATTTCTCCACCTACATCATGAGGAATTTTCATGCCCCTTATTCTCTAGGATTTACCATAATCCACACTGGATCACTAGGACCTAACTGATACTCCACCCTTCATGATTTACCATATATCCAATCCCATGATTCCTAGGCTTGGTGAAGAGCACCCAATACCTCTAGTATTTACCATATATCCTGCCATTCACCAGTCAAGGATTCATAGACCAACTGAGGCAGCACAAAATATGGATTTACCACAACCCAAAGTCCAGTTTAGGAGTTAGTAGGCCATGTGTTATTTATTTTAGAGACCACCTTGTTATCCTCCATAGTGTTCGAAGGCTGAGAATGGAAACCGAAGGATTTAGCCTCAAACCACTTAGGATTTGGTAGCTATCCCTACCAAATCAGAGAGGGATATCTTTGTGATCTTACATCCAACAAGGTGACTAAAGAGGGTAAAAATATATTAGGCTAGGTATTGAGCTCTAGGGTTTTGAAATTTAGGGTTTTAGCTCGATCTGGAGGAGAGGTTAAGGAAACTAGGTGAAATATAAAAGATTTTAGTTGCAAGGATACAAAGGGGCATGGAAGGTATGTTTAGTGACACTTTGAGGTTGTCAATTTTAGTGTAGGGTGGAAAAGTAAAGGTTCAAAATGAGCATGACTACCATGAGTTCATTTATTAGAATATGAATAACATAAACATGAAATTCCTACGAAAACATAGCATGAAATTGAGAATTATGTTTAACAACTTATAGGAAGATCACTGAAAGCAAAGATATGGAAAGAAGGAGAAATAAACATTCATAAAAGCGATTTACAGAATAAAAAGCACTGCCATAAAATCATACCACATGAATCCATATATAATAACTGCAACTCGCCTTGTATTTATGAAAAAATAAACTGTACATAAAGCTCCAAGCCTTCTACTCTTGGATGTCCAACCTTGAATCTAACTTCAAAATAGCTACATATCGACCAAAAACCATCTTCCTCTCTCACAGGGGTCAAATCCGTCATACACAAATTTCTCTAACTAAACCTAAGGCTAGGGAGGTTAGAACAAAGTTTTATTTTAGCCTTTTACTGACTTTACTACATTAATGACCACCGTGATTACATCAAATTTACATTTACAAGCTCAATTACACTTGGTTAAATCATGTAGAAACCCAATTTGAATAATCATTTCATGATAAATTTAACTTGACTAGTAAAAACCAAAAATTGACCTTGCTCACAAAAGCACACCGAATTTACATAGAAGCATAACATGTCTACGAGAAGCGCAACGTTCACCTTGTGAGCTTGTTTTGAGGGAGTTTCCTTTGTACATTTGTTGATCTAAAAAATGATGATGGTAGATGAGTGTGTCTACTAGCCTCCCGAAGTGTTTCATATCGAAAAAATCCCTTTATAGACCTTCAAAAATCACTTTTCCCATAGCTACTCCCAGAAGCGCAATGTGGGGTCTCAAATAGTGGCAGAAACATGTTTTCAGGCATGGTTTTGGATTTTTATTTGAAAGTACAAGCTAACATGGCATACCAACTGTATATCTATAATGTACAAGTGAATATATATTCATCCATGTATTTTAGACCTCATTAGTGCCCGCAGGAAGAAGCGCAAGATGAGCTCGTTGTGCTTATGTACATCTCAAAATTTTCAAAATAGCCAAAAATTGAAAAATTGAAAAAAAAAATTCAAAATTGCTTCAGATTTATTTATTTAACTCCTTGGGTGATGGGTTAGACAATCATGGATGAATCAGCAAGCAAGTCCAAGTTATCTCTCTTCCTTAGCTTTATTAGGGTTCTCCTTAGCCTCTTTTTCATGTTTTTAACCCTAATCTGAGAAATATTGTTTCTGGTGCAGTAATGCATTGTCATGTTCCTTTGCAGCTTGTTTTTCTCATTGGCCTTCTTGAGAAGCTTTTCCAAAAAATAATTTACCTTGTGAAGACAAAATTCCTTATCTTGCTTAATTTCTTCTACAATCAGCTCATCATCTCTTGACCTAGTGATGGAGATGGTTCACTTTTTTTCTCTTCCTACCTTTTGAGACCTCTTTTTCATGGCCTCCTTGGTTTGATTTGCACCTCCTTATCCTCAGGCTGATCAAAATCAATCACAGGCTTACCCTTGTCTTATTTCTTCTCTAACTCTACCTTGGGTTTACTAATAAAAAGTTGTTTTACCTCAAGATGCATATTCTCCTACTAAAGAAATTCTATCATGAAGTTGGCCTTTGAAAATATTTCCTTGATCTCTCTGATTTCAGCTTCCTTCTCCTTGATAATTTGGTCAGATGAAATTTCCTCCTCATGAATTTCTAGGTCTGCCATGTTAGTGTCAAAATGTACATGTTCTTCATCTTGAAATGGTGCCTCATGTTGATATGTTGATGTCTCTTTTTCAACAATTAGGCTAAGCCATTTCCACACTTCTAGAAGCAAGCATCAACCTTTTTCCTCTATTGTAGGTTTTTTTCACCTGTGCACTAGGTTTCCTCATCATTGGTTTTCTTTTGGAATCAAATTCTTGAGGCTTTGGTGATGCCAAAGGAGTAGATTGACTGCTAGGTTGACTTGTAGTAGGAAAAAGAGAGGCTGACTATATGAATTCATCCCAAGATAAGTTGATCCCTCAGGGTTGATGGAGGAAAATGGATTTGACCAGGCCATGGTGAAATGAGTTTGATTGATGATCCTTCCCTTTACTCTGTACCTTCTCTACCATCTTGACAAGGCTTCTATATAGGTAATGAGGTAAGTTAAGAGGCTTGAAACCTATGAAATGCATCAATAATATTACATGATACTGGTATAGCCTTGAAAACCTATCGTCACAGGTGAAGCACCTCATTATCATCTTCATAAGTGGATCATACCTATCAAGTAGTTGTCTAAAGGGGAAATTTTTTTTTGGAGGATCTTTATAATGTGGCTTTGGGAAAGTTTTGTAGTTCTCAATGTATAAATCCATGCCTTTGAACCATTTTTCTCCACGATTTGGAATGCCTATAGCTATGGAAATCACATCTGTTGTAATGTTGAAGTCAATCCCTACAATGCTAGATTTATATTTCTTAAAGGTGGTGGAAAACAAGCTTGTCAATTGAGCATGGTATCCTGCTTGTTGAATCTTTTCACAAAAACCAAAAAACCCACATCCTCAAAGGCTTTCCTGATGAAAGATGAGGATATTATCTCTTTAACCTCTGATGGCTCATACCTAGACACTTTCCCACCCTTATTATACCTTTTCTTCTCATTTTCACTATTTCTAGTCTCCATGATGTGAAACCCTAGCTGAGTGGGAAGGCATGGGAGAGGGTATGACTGTAAAAATAGGGAAAAGGGACTGTGATGTTGAAGGGAAGCGATGAAGGGATTAGGGAGTGTATAAATTTATAGGGAAATTATAGGGGATAATGGTATATGTTAGGGAGTTTAGGGAAGTGAGAATTATTAAAAATAATGAGGGGAAGGTATTAAAATGGAAAAAATAAAGTCTTAGGCATAGGAAGTTATTAGTGAGACAACCTAGGCTAGGGTTTGTAAGGAAATGTAGGATATGAAGGGAAAAAGGTGAGGTAAATTTTTAGGGAAGTGTAATGGGTGTAGATGAGTTTAGGGGAGTAATAAATCTAGGGTTTGCACACAAATTTGAGACAAATTGACTTGGAAAGGGAAAACACAATGAAAACCCTAGAAGATGGAAATCCACTAAAATTTTGAGAAGACTTATGCAAAAGAAGAGTGCCAACATATACTTACTTGTACAAAAGGTACTGGAAACCCCAAATTTCTGAAATGAAGCATAGTATATGAGTTCTTTACCTCCAATTTGAGCATGGAACTATGAATGCCAGAAGCGTATCATAGGAGGAAAAGAGTAACGTGGGAGGAGAATTCAGGTTTTCAAGAAAATTTTAATTGCTCTGAAGGCTGAAATATAGTTTTCCAGTGGAGAGATTTGTTATGAGAGTGAAATGAGAAAATAATGTTCCTTTTTGGTCCTTAAATAGGTTGGAGGTTGATTTTTCCTTTGGTGGTGTGACACCACTTTGTCTTTTTGCAAAATTACTAGATAGGCTAGTGTACTGAAACTTTCAACTTTAGTATGCATAGTTACTACTTCATAGAGAATAAAATATACCTTGGAAATCATTTTTGAGCACTTTCTTGATTTACTACTCGCATAATGATGACCTAGGTGATGTCACGACTCTTTTTATGACCTTTTTTATGATTTGACCTAATAATGACACCTAATGGATTTATAAACTGATGATTTGGAACTTTAAACCTTGCAGTATCAATTACCATGAGATGATGAATACAACTATGATCAACACACATTATTGATGACTCATCACAATGAGTGATGGCATGACCAAGATGAAAATTTTGACCATAGTGTGATGGGAGCAGCAACATACCTAGACATACTAAGCAATGATAAAAAAATTATTTGAAAACCTATTTGAAACTAAAAAAATTTCCCTAGGACCCTATAAACAACTTGAAAGAGTAAAATTTGATCACTGATGACTGACAAGACTAACAGACACTAACACACCTCACTCAACTTTTAATGGATCTGGCAATCCAGCTCAACCAAAAACATGAGACCCCATCACACCATGGCTATTCATAGATGGAAAGGCTAGACTCCAAAACACTTTGACACATGGAAAAACACATGCCAATGATAACAAGAGAACCAATAACACACATAAAACACCATGCATGCCAAATCTACCAAGGAAACCACACATGCAATTTTATACCTACAAAGAATCTCGTTGTAGTTGCTTGATCATGCTCTTCATTGCTTGATATTTTCTTCCTCTTTGTCTTCTTTTAATTTCTTGATCCAATGTTGAAATTATCCAATAAAACTATAATTTTCTGAAAGTGAGAGAAAGAGAGAGAGAGAATAGAGAGGGAGTTCCAAGACTGAACTGAAAAAACGTACAACTGATCCTCGAAATCCTTTATGATCAATGAGGCCTCTAATTTATTCAATTTTCCACTATTTTCCTTCATTTTCCTCCTCACGTGCAACCTATGACATTTTCTTATAATTTCCTCCTAATTTCATTATTTTCATAAATAAAATTCTAATTAATACCACTTTTACTAATCTTGATTTCCTTTTCTATTTATTCAGCGTGTCCTTTGAAAACTTTACCCACACTAGGATGTTTTCTCAAAAATTCAATTTGGAATAAGATGTCCCAATAAATGTAAGTATCCTCTTTTTCTTTATTAAACTTTGTATGAGATTACCACCAAGGTTGTTACAATCTATGCTTCAATATTCTTTTTGAATCACTTAAAAGCTGATTTTAAACAAAGTTATAAAATTTTAAAAAAATACATTTTTCTTTTCACGGGCTTGATTTTAGGCTTTTTATATCTAATTTTGAAACTCAGGCATAATTTATTCTATTACTTTGCATCCTTAAAAGTCTTCTTTCCATTCTCTAATGAGGCCTAGATTGGATTTCTTCAAGAAAAATCTGTAATGTCCTACTTGACCTCCCATTGATTGTTTGGTGACATGAGACTTGTATAGTATTCCACATGTCATTGTTTCATCCTTTGACCCTTAAATTTATATGCATGAAACTACATTTTATGATATTTCTATCATTTTTTATAAAATTCCAATCCAATTCCTGAACCGAAAGTTATGATTATTTTCCCTTGGTCACCTGTTTGAGTCTCAATTTTATAGCATGAAGAAACCTTAACTTCTTTGGACCATTTCTCAAAAAAATATAGCGAACAAATATCTGAAATCATAGAACAAAAATCACCAATATTTTGGCTCTACATCATTGCAAATTTTCTCTTTTGAAGCTTTGTAGAAGAAATGTTATATCAAAAATTCCATGATGACCTAATTGAGGAAATGAAACCCTATAATCCAAAGCTCTCATACCAAATTTTATGTAACCAACTCACAAAATAGAGAAATGATAGATCAACAACTTGAAAAATTGCCTATTTGATGGGGAAACCTCCTTTACATTACATAAATAAAAATTCTTGGATGATTCAAATGATAATACCTCCTTATTATATATAGGATTCTAAGGGTTCACAATATAATGAGACCCTACATAACAATAATAATGTAAGGGCACAACAATAACAGTAGTGTGCTTCTATGGGGCACAACAATAACAACATGGGGTATACATGAGAACACCAATAACAATAGGGGGCTACACTAGCCGTAAAATAAGGAGAATACAATAGTATTATATAGAGGTAACAACTCAAGTATCCCATTAGGTACCTAGAAGTAAGAAGAGTTTAGAGGAAGAAATAGAAGCTTGAGAACTTAGGAGATTTTCAATTTTCAAACTTTTCATATACAAGAAATTTTATGATTAATGAAAGACATATTTTTTTCCTAGGTTATTATCCATCACAAATTTTAATTTCCTTGGGTTATTGTCCACCACAATTTCTCAAGACCCCTTATGTATTATAATGTCATTTATGAACTTGTTCATTTTCTGCAAATTTATTTATGATTACTTTCCTTATACATGGTTAATTAGCTTGTTTTTGAATATTTTCTTATTACATAGTAAGCGACCAGTATATGGTATATTTAGAACTAAGTATATTTATTATTTAGATTAAGTTTTCTAACATATAGTTCAATTTAGTTGTTCATATTTAATTATTGTTTATCTTTAGTGTTTTTTGTAATTGTACAATCCCCTATTTTATAGAGCTACAAAAAAATGTATAGTCACCCATTTACTGAATAAATCCTTATATCATTAACTTGAGGACATGGAAATGGATGATTGATCATTTATTACTAGGGGAAACTTTAAGGATGGAAAATTATCTTGAAGTTTAAAAACATTGGCGAATCTCACTAGTCCCTAATATGCAAAATATAAAATGTTTATTGATGTATTTGTAAAATTATTCAAATTTATAATGATTTTATATCTACTCTTTATATAATGTTGGCGATTTTTAAGGTAAAATAATTTTACATTGTAAAATTTGGGCGAATAATTTTTATTAAAAATGGAAATTGGCAGAATATTTTTTTTAGAAAAATCATGGAAAATTAGCCCCCAAAATTTTCCATGTTTATTACTATCCCCTTAGCTCATTCTTCCTTCCAACCAGACCTTTAGTACATTTTCCTACTCAGTAAATTGTCTCCTATATAAAAACAAGGACTCTTGTAGTAGTTTCCATCTTAAATCTAAAACTCATCTAAAATTGCAGCCAATCCATCATTAATATTCTAAGTAGGTAGTTATGTTGGTGATAAAGTAAGTAATAAACAAGATAAATTTTTTTTTTGGACTCTTTTGAAAATATTTTAAAATAAGAAAATTGTTCACCTTCATATTTTTGGACTCTCAAATTTGTTAATGGACATAGTTAAATTTTTTTTTAAAATCAATAGTCTTATTATATGTAATTGTGAACATGAGAATCAAAGGTGAAAATAATTTTTCAATATACTTTTTGAAAAAGTATATATTTTGAGAATAATGTCCCAAAACAAGGAAATTGATGTTTTCTTTTTATGATGCTTCTTATAAAATCATGCCATAAAGTCTTACAATTCAAATAAGGAAATAATCACATGAAATATTAGAGTATATTTCTTATCCTTTATCAATATGAGAACATATATCATATGTATTTTTAAAGAATTAATTTTATTTTATTTTAACTAATAGATTCAATTTGATCAACTCATAGAAATAACTATGTATCCACCTACATGTTACATGAGGCTAAAGTTGTAATTTTATATTATGAAAATCACTTGCAAATGTTAAGACAACTCAACCAAACTTAGCTATATTCCATTAGGTGAGATTCAACATAGGCCCATGGGCACTCACATTAAATTATGGTAATAAAATTGGTAATTCGGTCATTCTTCCCCACCACCTCTTCTTTCTGTCCCCCTCTCCTTTTTTATCCATACCTTCCTCTCTCCTTGTCTCCCTATAGTCTCTCACTTTCACTCTCTTTTCCCCATTATTCATCCCTCCCTTTTCCCTTTTCCTACTCTATCCCCCTCCAACCCCGACACCCCCTTTTCTCTATACCTTTACCTTTTATCCTCCTCCTCCTCTCTCTATCTCTATTTGTCTCTCTATACCTGTCTATCCCCATCTATGTTTGTGTCTACCTTCCCCTCTCTCCATGTCCATATTTCCCTCTCTCCTTCACTCCCTCTTTCTTGTCTCTTACTTCAAGACCTCCCACCCCCACTCTTTCTACGATACTTCCTCTCCCTTATTGTCTTTCCATTGATCTCTTGCCCTTCGTCCCTTAATCCCTCCTTAAACACAACCGTCCATGGACCTATCCATCCCTCTCCACCTCTATTAATATCTCTCTTTATGCCCCCTGTCTCACTCTCTTTCCATCATCCCCTTTCTTCATTCCCCACTTTCTCTCTCATATCCTCACTCTCCCTCACATTTCTCTATCTCAACGTCCTTCCCTCTCTCCCTTTTCCTTCTTTCTCTCTCTCTCTCTCTCTCTTTTGCCTCCTTGATTCCCCCCCCCCTTTATACCTCTCTCACTCTCTCTCACTATCTCTTCCTCTCAGTTTCTCTCTGCCTCCATTACTCTCGCTTTCTCTCTCTGTCTCTCTCTCTCTCTAGCCTCTAACCTGATATCGTGCTTCGTAACTACCCCTCTTTGTAGGTGGAATAATTTTACATGTTTTTTTCCTAAAAAACAATTTGTCGATTTCCATGTTTTTAATAGTTGTTTCACCAAAATTTTATAGTATAAAATTATTTCACCTCGAAAATAATGAAACATTTATATCAAGTAATATAAAATACTTAGAAACCTAATTATTTTTACAAAAATATGGTAATTGTTTTTTACAATGTGCATATTACAGACTATTAATATTTGTTGACATTTCTAAACTTTAAGTTAAACTTCCATTCTTAAATTTTTCCATGTCCCCCATCTCCTTCCCTCGTCTCTCTCTTCCTCTTTCGCTCTATTATTCTTTCTAAACCTTCCTCCATCTTCCACACTCTCCTTTTCTCTCTCTATCTTCCTCCTACCTCACTACCAACACCTTCCTATCCTTCTCTCTCTATCTCTCTACCCCCACCTTTCTCCCTTCATCTACCACACACACTTTGTCATTGCACCTCTCTCTCTCTCTCTCTCTACCTTAATTTTTCCCTCTCCCTACCATAATATTATGCCCCACTTTTCCTCTCTCTCTCTCTCTCTCTCTCTCTCTCTCTTTCTCTATTTACCTTAACTTTTCCCTATCCCTACCATACTATTATGCCCCACTTTTCCTCTTCTCCTATATCTATTTCTCTACCCCCTCACACACTCTCCCAATATCTCTCACCCATCCCTCTCTTAGTATTCCACTCCTCTTCCCTTCTGTCCCTAAATTTAATTTCTCACCTTTATCTCTCCCCATCCCACCTCATATTCCTCTATATCACCGTTCCCTTCGCCACCATCCCTTTGTTTTACCCTCTTACTACTACATCTCTCCTCTGCTTGATCCATATCCCCCATATCTTTCTCTATCCCCACAACCCATCTCTCTCCCTTTATTAAAATATTTCAAGAATCACTAGGAATGTAATTGAATTTTAGTACTTCTTATCACATATGAATTCTTAAAATGAAATAATTAATTATGTTCTGAATGTGTTATGTATAAAAAAAGCATCAGGAGGAATTTTTCCCACTTATTTACTTTTCTTATAATGATTTCTATCAAACTTCTATAAAAATGGCACCATTTGAGTTCCTATATAGAATACCATGTAGGAAAACATTGAGTTAGGACAACTTTGAGGATAGTGTTCTAGTGGGTCTCCAAGTGATTGAAGAATTAATTGAGGAGAAATTGAAAATCATTAAGGAAACGGTAAAGGAGGACCCATAGGATTTATATATCTATAATTTTTGGACCCATAGGATTTATTAAAATTATTAGATCAAGGATGAAGTAATTTTGGTGGGTGATGTTACAAAATGGTTTCATTAAGTTTCTAAATAGAATGAATTTATGACAAATTCAATTAAGTTTGAGAAGGGAGTGAAGTTGTCAGAAGTTCAACTATGTTTGGGAAGTAAATGAAGTTATTATCTAATTTTTTTGGTAACTTTGATATTTTGGAGAAATTGGGGCCATTTAAGTATTGCATTGCATTACCTACACCTTTAGAGTGCATTCATGATATTTTTTGTGTTTCATTTTTACATTAACGTATTATCGACCCTTCACATTTTTATCAACTTAAGCCATTGCATATATTATAAAAGATGGAAATCATGGATAAATGTATCTCTCGAATAGATCAACAAAATAAATAAAATTAGCATCATTTGGTTGATCAATTAAAGTTCAATGCAGTGGCTTTAGTCCTAGTAGGATATGTGTAGGGATGTAGGGGACATGCACTGACACATTAGAGGAAATTTTAGCCTAAAAGTGTCCATGAAATTTTCATGTAATTTCCATTCCATAATATATATAAAAAAAAAATCCTTTAAACTTAAACAGATACAAAATTAAGTATTTTGGAGGGAAAAGGAAAGAACCATTTTTTTTTTTTAATGACTTATCTCCTCATCGGTCTACTCAATTTTCAAGTGTAGAGACTCAGTGGATGGATAATTAAATTCTACATCCAACAAGTACCCATTATCCATACTTTTAGGAAGACTTGCATTCATTAAAAAATTGAAGATACATTAAAAAAGTGTGCTGAAAATGTTTTTTAATATATTTTGAATTTTTATCAATGTGCGTGTTCCCAAAACTATGCATAATGGGTACTTGTTGGATGGAGAATTGAATTCGGCATCCAACTATTTCCTGCACTTGAAATTTGAGTAAATTTATGAGATAATAAAAAATTACATTTAGAAAAAATACTTTCCTTATTTTCCCTCCAAAATGTATAACCCTTGTTTTGTTATTTTTCCTTAGGATGCCACTCTCAAGCTTAAATTTTCTATGGTGATTTCCTTTTCTATTTTAAAATATCATGATCAAGTTTGTTTTAGGAAGAGTTGGATTTTGTGTCCTAGAGCCTTATTTTATCTTATTATTATGATATACTAACTTATTGAGGGCATTGGTCTATATAAGAATTTATTATATGTTTGTTATTACGGGGATAAAAATTTGCATTCTGTTATATAGATGAGTAGAAGAAATGATGATTTTATGGCTTAACATTTATGTGATATTTAGATAAATGATCATAATTTTATCTTCTTAATGATTTCTAAATGAAAAAATGACATAAATTACATACCTTTAAGAATTTCCTTAGTGTCATAGGAAACTATAAGAGTGCACTCATGTAGAAGTGACATCACCACTTATTTGTTTTTAAATTTAAAAATTGTTTGAACAAATATTTTAAGGACTTACCAATATATAACTGTTGGGGAATCACTTATGTTTCTTTGTTAATGTGGATCAAATTTTTAATTTAAGGTAGGATTATGGAAGGTTTTCATATATATTCCTTCATGCCTCATGAATATGGAGTATGATGGAAGACATGCTTATACAATACTTTCACATTTTAATATAATTTGCATTATGATCTAGTAATTGAATACCTTAAGGATGGAAATTTATCACAAAATGTACAAACCTTGGTCAATATTTCTAGTTCTCAATATGCAATCTGTAAATATTTAAGTGATATTTTTGTGAAAAATATTCAAATTTATAATGATTCTGTATAGTCACTATAATTTTTTGGTGATATTTTAAGGTAAAATAAATTTATGCTATAAAATTTAGGAAAATCACTTTTACAAAAGTAGGTGGTGATATATATATATATATATATATATTTTTTAACTATAGTTAATTGGCTCGTATATGAAATTTAGGGCATCGAATTTTATGTGATTATAATAATTCTTATCCTTACATGATATAACAATATTATTTATCTATCTAGTACATGATATTATAGTCATTTACAATTATATATAATACATTACAATATTAACCATCCTCATAATACAATAGAGATATCAAACTTCCAACTAATTCTTAAATATGTATATCTTCTATGTATAGTGACACTATCTTAACCATCTAATATTATCATCTCATTTTTTCTTGTTATGAATAATACCCAAAATAATGGACTCTTTTACTAATTATTGGGTTGTTTAACAATAACAAAATATTTTATCATTTAACATTGTACCTTTTATATAAATTTTAGATCATGAAATTATATATATATATATACCTTAGTACAACCAAATTATGAAATTTTTTTGATATACACTAAACAACATCATTTTCCTATGTTGATTGGCATAAAAAAGGTGGAAAATCCCATCAATCAACATATCTCAACCACATTTACTAATGTGCTAGTTGATAGTTGATGTGTGTGGGGTGGATATGTTGACCATGGTTGAAGAGGTTTGATAAGGTTGACCATGGTTGAACAGGGTTGATGAGTTTGATCATGGTTTGCGAGATAAACTAAGGTGAAAGAGGGTTGATTGAGGTTGAAGAAGGGTTGATATAGGTTGACCATGATCAAACATTAATGTAACAATGTGTTAATGTTACATATATATGATATCGTTACATTAATGTTGATCATTGTGATTAGACTCTAAATTAGGTAAAACAAAAGGGACATATAACCTTTCATAGAAAAATAAAAGTTGTATTAGACCTTCCCTTTTGCACTTAATAACATTCTCTTAGCTTAATTGAGTTTCTATAAAGGTTAAATAGATTTATCATACTTTATGTTCATAATATGGTGTAACTACCCTCCAATATTTATCCAATATTGCAAGCCTTCTAGGGTAAACATGAGTTGTGTGTCACTATGACCTGACCCAACCTCCTAGTTCTAGATAAGAAGTTCCATCTACAAAATGACCATAAATTGACGTCCTACTGGTATTACAAATCACGTAGATGTTGGAGAAACACCCCAGCTAGTCAATCCCTGAGCTCGAACCTTATTTCACTAAACAAGACCCCTAACTATACCCCCGAAACTTATTAAATGTGGTTATGAGTCTATAAATGCACTCATAGGCTTACCTCCATGGCGTTATGTCCTAAACTCTTTGATTTTGAGCATGTGGTCCCAAGATTTGTGCCACCTTTCAGGCGAGCCTCCATACCACTACCCAAAATATCATGATAGTTTCTAGAACAATTATTCACATGATGAAAAACTAAACATTCAATCTCAAATCAAAAACTTGACCTATAATGCCTAATCCATAACATCCATTTCGTAAAACACGTGGAAAACATAGAGGCTATAGGTCATGAATACATATTTGATCACAATAGTATCAGGTCTACCTAAGAATCACCAAGAAGGCCTTATGCCCTCTCCACATAGTTGTAACAACACCTATTAGTCCATACATTCATCAATTGGTGAATAACTAAAAAAATCATGACAAGGGTCATAACAATACACCTCATATAACCAACATATAACCTTAAAATAACCAACATAGAGATCATGGAAACTCATCCGTAATATCACCAACATAATAACTACAAATTATCATAGATCAAAAAAATAAAATGTCTCATATTGACATATCAAAATGACAACCATGTTAGGGATATCGACGTACAAGTTGACCATAGTCAGGGTTGAACCAAATCTCTCTTTCAGCCTATCACCCTTGTACCATATTCAAAGAATAAATGTGGGATATCGTGGAATAGAGAAAAAAAAACTAATCCAACACTTCCAGATGCTAAACCACCTCAACCATAAACCACAACGATTCCACCTCCATGGTCAAACATCACTAAAACCAACTAGATATGTCTCTATCCAAGTTTTCCAAGGCTTTAGGAACTCATAACTCAACCCACAACCTTCTAGGGCTCCATAGTGTTTGTAAAAACCTACTCCATGGACTATTAACTCAAACCACTAAGAGATTTAGAGTGTTTTTCCCAACCTAGGATCCAAGACTAGTAACAAAACCCAAGTTGTTCCAAGGATTTGAGAGAATTTGTTCCAACCCATAGCCATAACGAACCTAAGCACCAATTAGAAAAAAAACAAGTGGAATAACCCACAACACCATGGCTATCAAGGAAATGGCAAGGAAAGGCTAAAACCACTGTCAATCCAGGAAAATATCCATGCAAATGAAACACATAACCATAAAATCACATGCATATACCATGCATCCAGAAATCACCAAGGAAATCACACATGAAACCAATTACTTGAAAATCAATTCAAATGTATTGTTAATCCAACTATTCCCCTGCACTTTCCGTATTTCCTTTTCCTTCTTTCTCTAATACAAGTGAATGCTAAAGTTCTCCAATCATGATCCAATAATTCTCCAAGATTTATCTAAGTTTCCAAGAGTATGATAGAATTAAAGAGAGCTCCAAAGATAAACTGAAAAAGGTTTATGGTTAAGGACTTTTTTTTCCTTATTTTCATTCATTTTTCCTTCAATTTCCATCTTATGCAAATAAACGTCTTTTCACCTTCATTTTCTCCTATTTTACATTATTTCATAAATAAAATTCCACTTATTCCACTTTTCCTTTTTCAATTCCCTTTCCAATTTCTATTAATGACCAGTGATACCCGTCACTATGTTTAGCCCAACATTCAGCTTGGAATATTTGTCTCATGACCTTATTTTTATTTTATTTGCATAGAAAATCAATCAAGGGATGTTACAAACCCCTCCCCATTAAGGGAATAACTTCCTCGGCGTTCAATGACACTTATAAACAATAAACCATTGGAAAAAAATAATACTTCGCATGGATCTTTACAATGTATCTCGATGCAATATTTACAATGAACAACTACTCTAAGCCATGAAAAACTTGACAATCATATCACTTATTGGAGCTTTATAATAAAGCTCATTGATGTATCTAAAACATTATATATATACCAAAAAATCATTTTCTCAAACCAGTAAATAATAAACGATACATAACTCCACTACAAGAAATAAGGACATTGGTGAGGGTCATGCTTGTGACAGACCTTTAAGGTCCATCACCAATGTCACATATGGTGACAGTCCTTAAAAAAGTGTCACTGTAAGTGTATATAGTGATGGTCCTTTAAGGTTCGTCACCAAAGCCATTTTCAATGACACTTTTGGTGAGGGTCGTTAAAGGCCCATCACTAATTCTCTCTTTGGTGACACTTATAGTGACGAACTTTTCACGAACCTCACCAATGCTATTTTTGTTACTTTTGGTGACAGTCAAAAAATGCTCATCACCATTGATCATTCTAATCAGTTTTTGATGATGCTATATGCCTGTTAATATATTGTCAAAAGATAATGATTTAAGACCATTATTGTGGAGTATTTTTTATGATATTTCCAAATCCATATTGGTTAGAATCAGTGAATTTTTTAAGAAGTAATTAGTGTGTATCATTTCCCTCAAGTAATCACTAGTCGAATAGCGTTTCCTATGAGTCAACACATGATTCATATCTATTAAGTTTATTATATATGAAATTCCCTTTATATAAAGTTCCATTAGTGTGTGTAGGAAATATATTATTTAATATATAATCAAGCTCTTAAAATTCTATTACTGAGAAATACCTAACACTCCTCAAAAATCTGAGCACACCTTAAATTAATGCTTTGTCACACACTAACATTTCTTAGCACCTTACATGTCTTGGAACATATTTGTACCTTGAACATCTTGTCATGAAACTGATGCCCAAGCACATGGTGTCATGTGCTAGCACAACATGGAACTGTCCTAGCATGTGTTGGCATGCATGTAGTCCCTATCATGCCCTAGAACACCTTGGTTGAATGCATTGACATACATTAACACTTGGCACACAATGCCACTTGGCATGTATTGGGACCTATTATTAGTTTGACTAGCATGTCCTTTTTGAAAAGGATAAAGTCTTGACTTATTAACCCTCTTATGTGTTCATTTCCTTAAATTTTAGCTTGGTTCTTCCTTTTGTTGCCTTCACACTTCTTGACACATATTGACATACCCTAGCACCCTATACATCCTTAGCACTTGGCATGTATTGGCATATCTTGGCACTATTTGGCACATATAATTAGCAAACCCTGGAACTCCCTAGCACACTTTGGCACTTCTTTACATGCCTTGATATTACCTAGCATGCCTTACAAATTCTTAGCATACCTTTTCACTCCCTCCTTGGCATGAAAACTAGCATTCATTAACACTAGTCCCTGGCACACGTTCCTCATATTCATTAACTTCCATGAATTTTGACCTAGTGTTCCCTTAATGTTTTTTCCTAGTACTCCTTAACACTCCTCAACATGCATTAGCACTCTCTAGCACACCTTAGCACTCTTCAACATGCCATTCCACTTCGTAGCATGCATAACACTCCCTGACACATATTGGCACTTGGCACGTGTCAGCGCTTGGAAAGTCTTAGCATGTATGGAACACGTTGAGATGCCTTGGTATGATTGGGCATGGTTTAATATTAAATTTATTTGAGATCAATTTTTGGAAAGTAGATGAGAAGCAACAAAGGAAGACTTGGCACATAGAATTCACTAAGACTTTGCACTTGGCACCTATTGGCGCCTAGTGTTGGTGTGCCTAGCATGCCCTTCTTAGAAAAAGGAAAATTGATGACTTATTAACCCTCTTATGTGTTAATTTCCTTGTAGTTTAACTTGTTTCTACCTTTTGTTACCTTAACAGTCCCTGACACACATTGACACACCCTTGCACATCTTGGCATGCCTTATCACTTGGTGCATCTTATCATGTTTGACATTCCTTCGCACTATCTGGCACATCTTAGCATTCCCTAGCACGCCTTGGCACTCATGTCCTCATAGCTGGCCTTTATATTTTTTCATGACTTGGGAAACCAATCAAGTCCTTGGATACTGCAGTTCATATGAAAACATTGTCCTGCTTTAACCACAACAACTTGACCAATTACACCTACTACAAGTAGATTGTGCCTTTTTCACCTCAGAACTACATATAACTCATCTTATGCCACTCATTTCCAAGCTCAACTTGTCCCACTTAGCTATTTTCCAAGACAAGGATCACATGATCTAGCCATGGCCATAAAAACTAAGAAACATAGCTTACACGGACAATATTTCACATGTAAGTTTAGTTCATACAAAAAATAGAACATTAACTAAGAGTTTGCAAGAACCACAAGATACACAAGGCACACAATATATAACCTGACACAAGTTGAGTGCCCCAAAAATTATACACAACAAATTACAATATGAAAATATATAGAATAGTTTAAAACATGAGCATGTAGCCAAAGTGTGCCACATCTCATATAAAAAAATAACTAAAGGCAAAATAATGTTGTGCGTAGCACAAAGTGATCTCCCTTTGTCTAAAAATGCTATGTCGATGATCCGGATTTATGCAGGAATGCAACAGAATATAGAAATAACCATAAACATAGAGATGCAGCAGAAATAATGTGTCATTTAATTAATATCAAATAACAGAAATATGCTTACAGACATAATGGAAATAAAATAGCTAGGGTGCTAGTAGCGAATCTCTGAGAAGAGATGTGGTGGCTACAGACCTTTGAACTGTGTTAAAATGAGGCTCGAGGGCCTATTTATTGTTGAGAAACAATGTAGAATCCGAAACTTCCAAAAACCTAACCATAGGAGATGAGGCGCCAAAACTGTGGGCCCCCGTTTGGGTAAATTGGTGGTTCAACTTCCCGGGCGTGTAACTTTGGCATCCGATCTCCGTTTGACACGCTCAATAGCTCGTTAGAAAGATATATCTGAGGAGTACAGATTTTAAATGAGCAACATCGGTCCATGGACCCATGTTGCTCTTCGTTTTCCCAAAAAATGTCGTTTAGGGCCTCAAAACGGCTCCGGAAGTTCAGGACCCAAAAAACTGCTAAAAATACTAAGTTTTGTTGCAACTTGAAAATTGAAAGAACTGATGGTGGGGGTTCCAATGGACTCAATGGGTGGCCACCAATATGCACCTGGACTGTTAATGCCCCAAAACAGCTCCGAGAGTGGAGGACCCGAAAACCTGCTAAAAATAGTAAGTTGTGCTGAATGTGAAGAGTTGCAAGAATTGATGGTGCTAGTCCAAATGGAATAGGTGGGTGGCCACCGATATCCACCTGGATCAGTCAAGCCCCTTATAACAATCGTAGGCTTGCCTCCTGTAAATCCTATTACAAAATTCTCCTAACACACTGCATCCTTAGCACACTTGAATTCGCTAACACTCCCCAACACACACTCTTATTTGTTCCTTTCCATGCATTTTGACCTAGTTATCCCTTGATATGCCCCAACACTCCCTAACACTCTATTTCAGCATGTATTGAAATTTTATAACATGTGTTAGCATGCCCTTTCATTCCTTTTCATGCCCTGACCCTCCCTAGCTATCATGCCCTCACAGCTACCCTTACTTAATTTTCAACTTGGGAAACCAACCAAGCCCTCACTTGACTACAAGAGCTTGACCAAGTTATAGTTACTACAAATAGACTATGTTGTTGAATTGTGTAGCTTGGGAGGTACTCCACAAGCCTAGTGAGATGGATTTGTGTGAGTTTGGTCACAAAAGGATTTGTGGGAATAGAAGCCAAGCAAAGGGATTTTGGACCCAAGACAGGGTTTAAAATCTAAAAGAAAATTAAAAAGGAAAATTAATGTTTCCTAAGGTCTAAGTGGATAAAACCTGTAAGTTGATCTAGAGGGTTCCTAAGAGGTCTAGGAAAAGCTATTTAAGGAGTCCTTAGGATGAAGGAAATACCATCAAGTGAGAAGGAGCTCATTTGATCAAGTGGATGAAAAGAGATATAGTCCTAAAGAGGCCATGATCATTATCATGCCTCACACTCATTAAGATGCCACGATATGCTTTGGCATGGTTTAATATTAAAATGATCTGAGATTAGTTATTGGAAAGTAGAAGAGAAGTAATAGAGGGTGAGTTGGCACTTAGAATACACTAACACTTGGAACTTGACACTCATTTCCACCTAGTGTTGGTGTGCATAACATGCCCCTATTGGAAAATGTAAATTGATGACTTATTAACCCTATCATGTGTTCATTTCCTTGTATTTTAACTTGTTTCTCCTTTTTGTTGCCTTGATAGTCCCTGACATGTATTGTCACACCATTGCAGATCTTGGCATGCCTTAGCACTTGATACATCTTAGCATTTTTGACATGCCTTCGAACTATCTGGCACGTGTTAGCCTTCCCTAGCATGCCTTGGCACTCATGCCCTCACAAATAACCTTACATTTTTTCATGACTTGGGAACCCATTCAAGTCCTTAGCTACTCCAGTTCATGTGAAAATTGTCTACTTCAGCCGTAACAACTTGACCAATTGCACCTACTACAAGTAGATTGTGCCTTGTTCACCTAAGAACTTCCTATACCTCATCTTAGGCCAGTGATGTCCAAGCTGAAATTTTCCCACCTAAGAACTTACCAAGACAAGGATCACATCTAGCCATGGCCATAAAACAACTAAGCAACATAGCTTACATAGGAAATATTTCACATGTATGTCAAGCTCATATAAATAGTAGAGCATTAACTGGGAGTTTGCAAGAACCATAAGATACACAAGACACACAAGATATAGGTCAGCAGAAGCCAAGTTCCCTAAAACTAATACACAACAATGTACAATATCCAATTGTCTAAAATATTTTAAAACATGAGCATTCGGCCAAAGTGTGCCACATGTCATATAAAAAAAACAGATAAAGGAAAAATAGTGTTGTGCCCAACACAAAGTCTCCCTTTGTTTAAAATTTCTTTGTAAAGCCCCTTATCGCAATCATAGGCTAGCCTCTTACAAATCCTATTATGAAATTTTTCTAACACACTTCATCCTTGGCACACTTGAATTCACTGACACTCCCTGGAACACCCTCTTATTTGTTCATTTCCATGCATTTTGACCTAGTTCTCCCTTGAGATGCCTCAACACTCCTTAACACTCCTAAACATGCATTGACATTGTCCAGCATGTGTTAGCACACCTTTTCATTCCTTGGCATGCCCTAACCCTTCCTAGTTATCATGCCCTCATAACTACCCTTACTTAATTTTCAACTTGGGTACCCAACCAAGTCCTCGCTTGACTATAGGAGCTTGACCAAGTTACGATTACTACAACTAGACTATGTTGTTGAATTGTGTAGCTTGGGAGGTACTCCACAAGCCTAGTGAGATGGGTTTGTGTGCGTTTGACCACAAGAGGTTTTGTGGGAAAATAACCCAAGAAAAGGGGCTTTGGACCTAAGACGAGGTTTAAAATCTAAAAGAAAATTAAACAAAAAAATAATATTTCCTAAGGTCTAAGTAGATAAATTTCATAAGTTATAGAGCTTTCTTAAGAGGCCTAGCTAGGAAAAGCTATTTAAGGAGGCCTTAGTATGAAGGAAAGAACATCAAGTGAGAAGGAGCTTATTTTATCAAGGAGGTTAGGAGAGATGTAGTCCTAAAGCAGGTCGAGTTAGAGGGCTAAGTAAGCGTTTCTAAAGGGAGGCCATGATCATCCACCAAGTGTAAAATCATGATGTGAGTGTTCACAAGAATTTCACATACCTTAATGGGTTCGAGATAGGAAGTAGGATGCCATATTGTTGGTTCTCTTAGGGTAGATAAAGCTCAAGAGAGGCGAATCATGAGAATTTGTGCATGTGATTTTAGTGGTGTTTCTATGTGAAGTCCACGTCAAATTTTGAAATAGTAGAGAGGGTTGAGACCCTACCTAGTGGTGGTTACTAGGTTGCAAGGTCTGTGATAAAGACCAATACAAACGGAGGAGGTTCTGCACTAGAATTTAGGGCCAGAATAGAAGTAGTCATAGGTGTAATATTGACTAAGGTAATTGTAGTTTGAGGGTCATAGAGATCTAAAGTTGAGGTCAAGATTAAGTCAAAGAAATGACTAGAGTCTATGGATCCACATGAGCTAGGCCGAGTCTCTTATGTAGGAAAGAGTTGTCGTTTTTGCTATGAGTGGATATGGTTTGTTCTAAAGCAATTAGAATATAAGTATATAGGCACTTGACAATTCTTAGCATGTGCTTGGATGCCCTAGAATGCCTTGGCATGGTTTAAGATAAAATTTATTTGAGATCAATTATTCACAATTAAGAGAGAAGTAATAGAGGGTGATTTGGCACTTAAGACACGCTAGCACTTGGCCCTTGGAATGTATTGGCACTAGTGTTGGTATGCCTAGCATGCCCCTATTGAAAATGTAAGGTTATGAGTTATTAACCCTCATATATGTTCATTTATTTGCATTTTAACTTGGTGTTCCCTTTTGTCACCTGACACTCCTTGACACGTGTTCACATACCCTAACACCTGACACATATTTTCATGCCTTAATACATGAAATGTCTTGGAATTCCTGGCATGCATTGGCATTCCTTAGCACTATCTGGCACATGTTAGCACACCCTGAAATTTCTTGACATGTGTTATAATTCCCTAGCATGCCTTGTCACTCCTCCCTTGGCACACTTGACACTCGCTGGCACTCCCCGACACACCCTCTTCTTCATTAATTTCCATTCATTTTGACTCGATTATCTATGTTTTATGGGGTGCATGTCTAGAAATAGTTCCACTAAGAGAATAAAAAAATTACCACACCATTACTGACATAAGTAATTGCGAGATTCTACTTGAATGACATTAGGAAGCAATATAAGAGATTTTAAGAATGACATTTTTAGGGTTCTTTTAATGGTGTGGGAATGGTAATAAGTGAGTGGTAAATATTGTGATTGTATTTCTCATTAAAATGCTTGTCCTTATGAGATACTCATCTCAAGAAAATGACACCCTCATCATGCTTACCCTCCAACTCTTAATATTCTCAAAATAAAGGCCAACTTGCGCAATGAGGGAAGGCATGTTGGTCTATGGTGTGCCAAGTGACTGGGTGAGAGTATTAATGTACTATGAGAGGGACTGGACCATTTAATTTGCGTCCTCTATGGATGACATGTTGTAGGTGTGTCTCATGGAACCACAGGGCCACTAGAAAGACTGTGTAAGATCTAACCCAACATAATCAGTGCCTTGAGAGAAATTTGTGGAGAGGGATCAAAATAAATTATACTAGTGACGTGATTCCACCAAAAAATATTTACTAGAGAGTGAAACCATGGTGATCAATGCCACACATGGATTTTTTTGGTTGGACATATTTTTTTTCTAAAAATTTGTTTGAAGTGAACCTGAATTGGTGGAATTCTCAAATTCATGACATTGTAAATTATGTAGGAATTTTGTTTCTTTTGTTATAAAAGGCTAAGGTTTGCAAGAAGAATATAGGGTTTTTAGGGTGTTAGGGGAAAAGAAGCATCAATTTCTATCTCTTTTATATACTAAATAGTATTTATGATATGATTAGATGATATGGATTATATGAAATTGAACCCACCTTGAGATGGAGGTTGTTATGTGTTAGATAAATTAAGGAGATAACAGTTAAACAATTTCTCTTATCATGACATTATCTTCCAATATTTTGTTATTATTATTTGTTCTTTAAATTTATCTTTTCTTATCATAAAGAGTAATTCCAATGAAAAAATATAAGAAGACACAAGATGTAGACACATGCCAGGGAAAAACCCCACTCTTTAGGGAAAACCTGGTCAAAATTCTTCCTTCAATAGACTTAAGATGAGACGACCAAAACCTTTAGACTATAGAATTCCTCCATCAATTCATCCCTTCATTGTGTTAGCACTGATATCTCCATGACACCGAGATTTCCTTTGCTTTCACCTAAACTCCATCCTCATTAACTTGACCGAGTTTGAGATAGCAACATAGCACCGAGCATCATTACTGAGAACGTCGAGCATCATCATAACATTGAGCATCATAATTGAGATCACCGAGCATCTTCATAGAATTGAGTATCATATCATAGCACTGATTCTGTGGTAGATCTTTGTTGACACTGAGGCATTCATCTTTTGCTGCAACACCATAACATGGAAGCTACCTGAATCATAGCATATATGGTTGCATGAATTCTGTAATAGGTTCGAGACCTTATCCCCCAAAACTAAACCTATGATCATGATCCGAACTGTATTTGTGGTCTGAAACTTCAGAGATGTCCAAATTTTTTTGGTAGAAATGCGAAAATATACCCCTGTATATATAATTTTTTCCCATAGTTATTGAGAAGACATGATAGTGTGAAGTGTTGTGTCTTGATTTGAGCTCACTTGAAGACTGATTGAGGCCGATTTAAGGAGGCAACTTTGATGAATTGTATCACTTGACTTGAGGGTTTTCTTTGACATAGATTTCGAGGATGATTAACTTGAAGAAGATGACTTGATGGAGGAGCCTTTTGACAACCTGATGTTACATGATTTAAAAGCCCAAAAATTGTATCAATTTAAATCTGTAGCAACTAACCTAGAAGTCCAAAATTGGGACCTTAATCTAAATATGACCCAAGCATGAAACCCATGCTTTAATAATTCATTTAACAATAATAATAAGTTCTTTTGACAAATACATTAATAATGAAGATTGAACCTAGTTACATTATTCAACATTATGACTCCTAGTGCCTCATCCTTCTTCATGTTGATGAAAAACTTTTATTAGTTATCCCTTGGATAAGAACCACCATTTTCGTAAAGTCCTATAACTCTTCACTTTTCAACAATGTTCCCATATCTTGTGTTCCATAATTTTGTCCATTAAAATTTATAATATGTAGCTTGAAACGCATAATGTTGACCCACTGATTTGATCCTAGATTTATTTTGGAATTAGAAACCTCAAACCAATCCACTAAACAAATCTGAATTTTTAAGAGAATCTACAGCTTGCATAAGACTTGTAGACAACATGCTACATATCAAACCATTAGTTTTAATACCATGTTGGAGAATCGAAGGGTTTTTTATATTATAAAAATCATATTCTAAAATAGAGTCGATGTATATATACATTGTTACAACAACTAAGAACAACCAGACATAGTTCAACATACCAAGAACTACATCTAAGGAAAATATTTAGTAACATGGCAACTGAGTCACATTTCTGGATGGGGCTTCCACCCCAAATGGTGTGAGGTCTAATTGGTACTTCAAATCGAGGAGACCCCCTGCATGTTGGTGAGATCCAACATCGTCAACATGTTCCATGCTCTTTGATGCCTCCCATGGTTCCACCCTGAATATTGGAACCAAAAACTTTTGGTTATTCTCTTTCAAGATAACACTTGGAATGTCTTCTAAAATTTCTATTGTACTTGGGTATGGATTCGTAAAGGGCTATTTAAAGTAATTCCTTTTAAATTTTAGGGAACCTAGGTTGAGGATATTTTTAAATCCTTTGAAGGGCGCTTTGGACCTAATGTCCTAAGGGATAGGGGGCCTAAAGGGAAGGAAAAAAGAGCAATTGATAGGATAACCCCCAACAATGGTGATAAGGGGATTAGGGGCCCCATTATCACAACCCATAAGCCCTTAACACATAACTACTGAATTCCCTATCCCTTCAACCACCAAGCCATAATTCCTTGATGCCTACACTCATAACTCATAACCCTAACACCTAGAACATCTTGGCATGTTTCCCTGACCTATAGCAGACCTTAAAACTGCCTATCATGCCTTGTCACTCCCTCGTTAGCATACCCAAAACTCACTGACACTTCCTATCATAAATTATTATTCATTCATTTCCATGCATTAATTTGACCTAGTTATCCCTTGTGTTTCCCTTTCACTCCCTAAAACTTCTTATCCCCTGTTGGTACACCTTGGCACCTGGCACATCTTGGTCGCATGCTGCCCTCACACTCTAGCATTCCTTAGCACTACCTAGCATACCATGTCACCCCTTCCTTAACACACCTGGAACTCACTAACACTCCCTATCGCATACTATTATTCATTCATTTCCATGCATTTTGACCTAGTGATCTCCTGATTTTCCTTAGAATTCACTAACACCCCTTAACACACATTGGGACACCTTGGCACTTCGTACATCTTGGAATGCTTCCTTAGCACTCTAACATGCCTTGGAACTACCTAGAATACCTTGTCACTCCCTCCTTAACACACTTGGAACTTTCTAACACTATGTATCACACACTCTTATTCATTCATTTCCATGCAATAGAAATTAGTGCTCTCTTATATTTCCCTGACATTCCCTAGCATGCGTTGGTGAAACACCCTAACACCTGCCACATATTGGCATTCTGTAGGAATTGACATGTATTGGCATGCATAACATGCTTTGGAACTATAGCGCATGTTTTATCACTTCTTGGAATTCCCTGGCACACCTCTAGTCGGCATGCCCTTATAGATAGCCTTACTTTTTTTACGATTTGGGAACCCAACCAAGACATTGAAAAAATAGTGTTGTTCCTAGCCCAAAGTATCCCTTTTTCTGAATCTACTTTTTTCCAACCCCTTATCGTAATCGTAGTCTTGCCTCCTATAATTCCTATTCTAAAATTATCCTAACACACTTTGTCCTCGAGACACTTGGAATTCGCTGACACTCCCCGGCACACACTCTTATTCGTTCATTTCCTTGCATTTTGAACCAGTTCTCCCTTGTGATGCCCTGACACTCCCAAACACTCCTCGACATGCATTGAAAATATCTAGCATTTTTTAGCACACATTTTCATTTCTTGAAATTCTTTGACACTCCTTAGCTATCATTCCCTCACAACTATGCTTACTTTTTTTGTAACTTGGGAATCCAACCAAATCATGCCTTGACTATAACAACTTGACCAAGTTACAATTACTACAACTAGACTATTCCTTTTTCATCTAATAACTTCCTATAACTCATGTTAGCTTACTCATGTTGAATCTAAAATCATACAACTTAACAAGTTACGAAGATATGTCTCACATTCAATCGTGGTCATAAAACAATCAAGCAACATAGTTTACATCTTGATGTGCCATAACACCTAGCACGTCTAACACTCCCTTGACACTATGTGTCATGTTTTAGCATCCTTTTCATTCCCTAACATGCTTTAGCACTCCCTAGCACACCCTAGCACTGCCTCACCTAACACACCTAGAACTCGCTGACACTCCCCGTTAGACTCTTATTCATTCATTTCCATGCATTTAAAACTAGTGCTCCCTTATGTTTCCTTGACACTTGGACCTAACGCACCCTAGATTGTGTTGGTGCCACACCTTGGTGCTTGGCAAATCTTGGCATGCCTTAGGATGCTTAACATGCCTTCGAACTATATATAATGTGTTAGTACTTCCTGGCATTCCCTGGAACACCTTGGCACTCCCTAGATGTCATGCCCTCATAGATAGCCTTTTTCTGTGACTAGGGAACCCAAAAAAGTCATTGAATTTTTTTTTTTGTTTCCAACCCAAAGTCTCCCTTTCTTTGAAACTGCTTTGTCCACGCCTTATCACAGCAATAGGCTTGCATCCTACAAGTCTTATTCTAAACTTGTGTTTCCCTTTCACTTCCTAAAAAATCTTAGCACCTGTTGGCACACCTTGGCACTTGGCATATCTTGGTCGCATGTTGCCTTGGCACTCTAGCATGCCTCAACATTGCCTAGCATACCATGTCACTCATTCCTTAGCACAGCTAGACCTCACTAACACTCCCTATCACACACCATTATTCATTCATTTCCATGCATTTTGACCTAGTGTTCCCGTGAGTTTCCTTAGAATTCACTGACACCCATTAACACACATTGGGACACCTTGGCACTTCGTACATCTTGGCATGCTTCCGTAGCACTCTAACATGCCTTGGCACTAACTTGACATACCTTTTCACTCCCTCCTTAACACACTTTGAACTTTCTAACACTCTGTATCACACGCTCTTATTAATTCATTTACATGCAATTGAAATTGGTGCTCTCTTGTGTTTCCCTGACACTCCCTAGCATGCGTTGGTGCCACACCCTAACACCTAACACATATTGGAATTCCTTAGGAATTGACATGTATTGGCATGCATAACATGCCTTGGAACTATCTAGCATGTATTATCACTTCTCGAGGCTGACACCTTTGTCTATTATTTACTTGAACCTAGGGGATTTCACCACATATACGGGGGCAATAAATCATTTATTTTTCTTTTTCATTAAGGATTTTAACATCACTAGAATTTGATACCACTTTAGGGTCCATTGATGCTAACAAAGGCAAAGGTAATTGAATATTATTTCTTTTCATGTGTTTTTGTTGAGGAATCAACCAATGGACAATGAATCCTCTTGAAATCAAGGCTTTAAATGTAGGAGACAAATTCAAGCACTAACACATCATCTAATTCAATAAATGGATCAACAATATGCTTATTTCATCTTTTCATAAGTGTAAAATATATTGCATGTAATGGAGTATCTCAACCACATCTTTCATCCTATTCTACATTTCATTGCATAATGACATGGAAGTTATAGTTAAGTACAATATCACTAAGAAAATAAAGGTGCATTATCAAGCAGAGGGAATTAAAGGGAAGTCTAATTTTTCTGAAATGTAGAGCTAGTGATCAAAGCTAATTTACTTGGTGAATATGCTTAATGACAAGATGAAGCATTATGCTGATTTACTTGGTGAATGTGATTGATGAAAATATGAAGCATTGTGCTTAGTGAAGATCAAGGAAAAGGCCTACACTTAGTATCGAGCATAATAATTAGTGAAGAGTGTAGGGAGAAGTAAAGCAATGGTAAAGGGCTTCCCACTCTACAAAGGAAAGGGAATGTTGAGTACAATTCCAATTGCTTGATGTCTTATGTTGGACCTTGAAGAAGACATATGAGGTGTTCACTTGGAGTCCCTCAAGCGTAGTTTGTGAATCTTGAGCAAATGAATAACCTAACCACCACACAAAGGAGAATGGATTTCCATGCAAGAGGAACACTAAACATGTTGTATTTGATAATACTCACATAAAGAAATATAAGTTAGACATTCAATCCATTCGTTCATCACATGTTAGAATAACCTAGTCCACTCACATTTGAAAAGAAGATAATGAGCCTATAGTTACACACATCAACCACAATAGTGAAAAAATAATAAGAAAAAATTGTAAATAAAAGATTAATTAACCTAATAGTAATCACATCATAATATAATATAATGACATGTTAAATGTCTACACCATTGATTTCTCTTCATTTATAACAACATTAAAAACCATACTAAAATAGCATTACATCATTTTACTAGAAACCATACTAAAATAACATCATTTTAAAAAACATAAACCGTGAAATTTTTTTGAATAAATAAATGAACACAAAAATCCTTTGGACTACCACAAATTTATAAAATGGACAATGCCAAATTCCTATAAACCATTACTACGAGAGTTGAAATTTAAACTAGCTAAATTTTTCTTCCAAGTTGGGCCACTCACAAATTTTGAAGGGTGACAGTTTAGCAATCTACATCTAGGTGTTTAGTCAATATTTTAGTCAAATTTCTTTAATCAATCCAGTTAAGATCGATTGCAAGAGATTTAAAATAAGGCCTTTGGTTATAATCCTTGTTTTTTCTGTGTCTGGGAAGGAATTCCAAGGGAAAGCAAAGATCCAAAATAACAACCAATGAGATCGATTGCAAGAGATTTCTAATAATAAGGCATTCGGTTAGAATTATGAGGGAAAATGCAGATCTGAAATACCAAGCATCGAGCACATGATATATGATCACTATGAAGATGAGCATCATTGACATTCTCACGTGGGTGGATGCCATCTGCAACAAGTATGAAGGCATGATATTGACAAACAGAGGGAGAATCAGATCTCTGACAATGATGTCTTCGTCAGGATTTATACTATTGTCGAGTTTGACATTGAGGCCGCAAAGAAGGTTAGTAAGCCCTACATTTCCCCTGGCTTTATTTTTAAAATGTTGGGAAAAAATGCTAAATTATATGGCTTTTTTGGTACCAGAAATGTGAGGATGTCGTGAATTAGAAGAACAGGGCAGTGGTCACGACCCTGAATGCTAAAATTTGACAGAATTTTAGGGCATTCCACGTGGTCAAAGATTCCAAGTGCATTTTAGGGCTTTATCATGGTTTCATATATTTTATCTTCAATTTCTCAATATTTTAATGATGTAGCAACCTTTTCATCTCAACGTTGAATCTTGAATGGCATAGTTCCAGGCAGCCCAGATTCGAACATGTTTCAGAGCAGCACCTGTTCTAGAAAACCAATTGGTAAGGAGGCTTTAAAAATCCACTTGTCATAATATTTCACATTTTATTTCAAATTTACACCAAAAACATCACTGTAATTTTCTAGAGTTACAAAATCGTAATATTATTTTACTATGTTCTTGCATTAAGGGAATCAACGTGATTACTTTTATCGTCATAATATTAAATGTATGTAAGACAAAAGTCTCTGTCACTATATCCCTACTATCCACAACATCAACTATTGTCTGTTGAGCAGCATCTTCAACCACTTCCTTACGAATACAAGACATGTTGAATCCATATACATTTCCCAAAACGATAGACTAGTTCCACCTTTTCCAACACCAGCCACATAAATCTTAGCTGTGTCCGGAAGGATTTATCGACCAGGTTTCAACCAATGATCACGAACATAAATAATTGAGTTGAGCAATGATTCATAAAACATGTAGTATCCCATCCAGTCACTCATTATCCCATCTACACTTTGACTTTCAATTGCCATGCATTTATCAATATCTTCTATCATGCTGTGGAATACAGTAATAACTCCACGTGAGTTCTGAATTTTGGCATTCTCACTTTCTTCTTTGACCATTTTGCTTTTCTTTTGCAACCTGACAAGCTACATATGCCATCTTCTCACTTGCTTTGAATGCAATTACTTTTGCAGCTTCTGCCTGAGTTGCAAATAAACTTAAAATTGATGTTACACATCCAACATCCATAAACACAGCTCACTTCAAAAGAGAAGTATTGTTCAAAATAGCTCCCTTGTATGCATCCATCCGTACCTGATCACTAAGCATTTCTCTGTGAATTGCAAACCGACTATAAGCACCAATGTAACTCTCATTGATGCTCTTAATTTCCTTTTCTTCCACATTTGCAAAGGTTAATTTGGATCTTTTATCGTTTGTCTTCATGAGAGAAGATTATTGAGAAGTTTTCTCTGTTGTGATGAGACCATTGGACTTATTATTATTTGAATTGAGATCATACACTTCTTTTTTGTTATTAGTTGAACCAGCACCTATAGCTTTACCATCTAACTCTATGGTGCTAAGATTAGTAAGAGATAAATCTCAGAGTTCAACCTGGATAGTATTGGCTTTCATTAAAGTGAATGTGGCTCTTATTACAAGCTTTCAATAGGCTATGCCAAGAAACATCTTCAGGCCTCTTTCTTTAAGTGCTTAGGAATATATCTATCTCCAGCACTTGTGGTGCATTACTTTGGGTATTTGGTTGCACCTCATCCCTTAGCCTACATCCAACGATTTTAAGTCCCAATTACCGGGAAATCAATGTTTACCATGAAAGTCGAAACATAAAGAATTCTCATTATGGAACCGTTTTCCTCCACATACCACACAATGCAACTAGATTCAGACCCAGAATGACTGAAACGGTGAATAGAATACACCCACTCAATTCTAAATTCAAGATTCGGACCCAGAATGACTGAAATGGTGCATAAGATACACCCACTCAAATCTAAATTCTTTGTGTAGCAAACACTCAAGGGTATTTATTCCAAAACAGTGAATCAACAAGTTTCTATAAAGTAATATGAATGTTTCACATTTTAAGTCAGATTACTCAGAATTACGAGAGTTTATATGAACTAATCAATAGCAGTGTATATTTTTCTTAAGTGGTCACATGTCAACAACACAAATGTGTGTACATGTATGTTTCTTCATTTATTTACAGTAGATTTATTACCTTGATCAGGAAGTTGAACATTTGATGTGTCTTTGCCACTTCAAAGGCATCACCTATATAGCTCAACATTGGATCAATAGAAGTTATAATTCCAAATATTTTATGTAAAACAAAACAATTTTCAATTTAGTAGTCTTTTATTCTATGCATCCCTGAAATTCGTTTCTGGTCAGTCTAGAGTGCATTTCTGGAACTCGAAAACCATCGTGCAATCGTTTCTTGGACGTTGTGCATCTTTTACATTAAAAACAATATTTTAAAAATGTTCCAAAAAGTTCCCGCTAACCCTAACATATTAAAACAAAATCCTTGATGGTGAAAAACTATCACAAATAGAGGATAGACTTATGTCCTTACAAAATTGAGAACCAAACCAGCCAAATAAAGCACTTTAACATGGCTTATTAGGAATATTTTCCACAACAGGAGGAAAAATGTAACATTTCCACAATTGGAGATTTTGCTAATAATTCTCTTCCCTTGCTCATATACCTTCCAATAATGTGAGTGACTGGGAAACATATCATATCCCTGCTTCAATAATATAGAGTATCCTTAACACCGAGTCATCTAGCCTATACCCTATTTTAATTTTTCAACCATTACATGGCATTACGGACACCATCATGTCCCTTATCACTCAAACATTGAATATGCAGGACCTATGCAGCATCTTAGACTTTAAAAAGGGCCAAAACCAGTGAATTTAGTACCCTCAGTGTAAATGCCCTAAGTTTCACCTGCCACTAGTTGCCACCAATATCATTGATTTTTGCTTCCAACCTAGTGTAGCCCAAACTCGGCAAGCCTCAAAACATTTCAGCTACCACCATCTGCCACCAAGGTCACTGTTTTTTATTCCAATGAAGACGCAGAACCTATGCAACAGGCTTAGAACTTTAAAAAACAGTGAAAATCAATGAGTTCAGCCCCCTGAGTGTCAATACCCTCAGTTTCACCTGCCACCAAGGTCTTTGGTTTTGCATCCAAACCAGTGTGGCCCACACTGGACAAGCCTAAAAAAAATTTACCTATCAGCAACTGCCACCAAGGTCACCAGTTTTTATTTCAAAACAGTGTGACCCTGGCTGGACAAGCCTCAAAACTGACATGGCAGTGTGTAGGTAACCAAAGCAACAAATAAGACACAGGGCTTCCTTTCTTTAAAGAATTTTGGAAGGAGGTACCTTAGAAGGTTTCATGCAGGATGGAGGGACCTTTGTGCATTGTTGTGCATGTTTACTCTGATAAAGTCTATAGTAGTGAGAATTTTCGAAGTCCCCCCCCCCTTCCATTGTATTATGATGCCTTTTCTCTGCACTTTTCTGTTCATAATAAAAATATTTGTGGGAGGATATGCTAGTAGGAATTAACATACTTGTTGGCAAAATAATGGCCAGGTGTGATTTCCACATGTATTTAAATGACATGGCTTCCCCTTGTGGATTTACATCCCCCCCCCATGCTTTTATTTTTATTTTTTGGGTGTTGCACGGGCTTAGCAAAAAATAAGAGGAATACAATTTAGAGTATTCCCATTTTGATCTTGCACAAAACTCAATCAAATTATCCCTGGAATTACTTCTCCTTAAATAAATGACACTCTATGAAATTATATTGTGTTATAAGATCAAGAAAATGCTCTGCTTTCATATAAACAAGATTGACTGCAATCTAAAGTGATAGTTAATTTGCAAAAATTTAGTGTGACACTCTTTAACAACTGGTTAATGTTGCTACAACTACAATGTTAAAATGCCGACCACATGAGAAAGAGTGCTGCTCCATGAAAAAATTTCAATTCTACTATTTTATTATATGTTTTTCAACTTTTTCTCATTGATTTGTAGTTTCATGTGTTATAGATGTGCAATGCTACTATTTTATTTCAAGTATTTTGACTTTATTTAATCGTTGGATGGGGTATGCTCCTAATAAATTCGTCTAAGAACTATATTTCTTTTATTGTATCCTTATTGAAGAACTATATTTCTTGTATTGTATACTTATTGAAGTTGTCGCTTGCAGGGGTGCTTCCTCCTTTTCCAGCGCAGTCAGAAGAAATTAGAGTCATGGCAAGGAATTTTAGTGTTGGCATTGAAATGAGGATGTCTGTTGAGAGGTTTATTCTCCTTAACACTCAGGTTTGTGTTGGAAAATAAAAAAAAATTATTGTATATTTCCCTGGAAATGAATATGCATATCATATATTTGGGCTTGCCTCTCTTAAAATTACTCTCAGTCGGTCATGTTTGGCATTTAATATTCCAAGCTCTCTTGGGCCAGGAAAAATCTTCACTCGAAGAATCCATTAAATAGTTTTTGGAACCGAATTCCATGAAAT
>CM076570.1:797582879-797691921 GCA_034641835.2 Pinus albicaulis | reverse complement strand
TTGACATACCCTGGCACCCTAAACATCCTTAGCACCTGGCATGTATTGGCATATCTTTGCACTATTTGTCCCATATAATTAGCACACCCTGGAACTCCCTAGCACACTTTGGTAATTATTTACATGCCTTGATATTCCCTAGCATGCCTTACCAATTCTTAGCATACCTTGTCACTCCCTCCTTGGCATGAAAACTGGCACTCATTAACACTAGTCCCTCGCACACATTCCTCATATGAGTTAACTTCCATGAATTTTGACCTAGTGCTTCTTTAATGTTTTGTCCTAGTACTCCTTAACACTCTTCAACATGCATTAGCACTCTCTAGCACACCGTAGTAGTCTTCAACATGCCATTCCACTTCATAGCATGCATAGACTCCCTAACACATATTGGCGCTTGGCACGTGTTAGCACTTGGAAATTCTTAGCATGTATGGAACACGTTGAGATGCCTTAGTATGATTTGGCAAGGTTTAATATTAAATTTGTTTGAGATCAATTTTTGGAAAGTGTATTAGAAGCAACAAACAGAGACTTGGAACTTAGAATGCACAAATACTTTTCACTTGGCACCTATTGGCACCTAGTGTTGGTGTGACTAGCATGCCCCTCTTAGAAAAAGGTAAATTGATGACTTATTAAACCTCTTATGTGTTAATTTTCTTGTAGTTTAACTTGTTTCTCCCTTTTGTAGCCTTAATAGTCCCTGACACACATTGACACACCCTTGCACATCTTGGCATGCCCTATCACTTGGCACATCTTATCATGTTTGAAATTCCTTCGCACTATCTGGAACATCTTAGCATTCCCTAGCATGCATTAGCACTCATGTCCTCACATATGGCCTTTACATTTTTTCACGACTAGAGAAACCAATGAAGTCCTTAGATAGTGCAGTTGATGTGAAAACATTGGCCTGCTTCAACCACAACAACTTGACCAATTGCACCTACTACAAGTAGATTGTGCCTTGTTCACCTCAGAACTGCATATAACTCATATTATGCAACTCATTTCCAAGCTCAGCTTGTCCCACTTAAATATTTATGAAGACAAGGATCACATGATCTAGCCATGGCCATAAAAAACTAAGCAACATATCTTACACGGACAATATTTCACATGTATGTTCAGTTCATATAAACAATAGAACATTAACTGAGAGTTTTCAAGAACCAAAAAATTCACAAGGCACACAATATATAAGGTGCCACAAGTTGAGTGCCCCAAAACTTATACACAACAATGTACAATATCCAGTTATCTAGAATAGTTTAAAACACGAGCATGTAGCCAAAGTGTGCCACATCTCATATAAAAAAATAACTAAAGGGAAAATAATGTTGTGCCTAGCACAAAGTGATATCCCTTTGTCTAAAACTGCTATGTCGAGCCCCTTATAACAATCATAGGCTTGCCTCCTGTAAATCCTATTATAAAATTATCCTAACACACTTCGTCCTTAGCACACTTGAATTCGTTAACACTCCCCAGCATACACTCTTATTTGTTCCTTTCCATGCATTTTGACGTAGTTATCCCTTGATATGCCCTGACACTCCCTAACACTCTATTTCAGCATGCATTGACATTGTTCGACATGTGTTAGCATGCCTTTTCATTCCTTTTCTTGCCCTGACCCTCCCTAGCTATCATTCCCTCACAACTACCCTTACTTAATTTTCAACTTGGGAAACCAACCAAGCCCTCGCTTGACTACAAGAGCTTAACCAAGTTATAGTTACTACAAATAGACTATGTTGTTGAATTGTGTAGCTTGGGAGGTACTCCACAAGCGTAGTGAGATGGCTTTGTGTGAGTTTGGTCACAAAAGGCTTTGTGGGAATAGAAGCCGAGCAAAGGGATTTTGGACGCAATACAGGGTTTAAAATCTAAAAGAAAATTAAAAAGGAAAATTAATGTTTCCTAATGTCTAAGTGGATAAAACCTATAAGTTGATCTAGAGGGTTCCTAAGAGGTCTAGGAAAAAATATTTAAGGATCCCTTACGATGAAGGAAATACCATCAAGTGAGAAGGAGCTCATTTGATCAAGGGGACAAAAAGAGATGTAGTTCTAAAGAGGCCATGATCATTATCATGTCTCACATTTATTAAGATGCCACGGTATTCTTTGGCATGGTTTAATATTAAAGTTATTTGAGATCAGTTACTGGAAAATATAAGAGAAGTAACAGAGGATGATTTGGCACTTAGAATGCACTAACACTTGGCACTTGACACTCATTTCCACCTAGTGTTGGTGTTCATAACATGCTCCTATTGGAAAATGTAAATTGATGACTTATTAACCCTATGATGTGTTCATTTCCTTGTATTTTAAATTTTTTCTCATTTTTGTTGCCTTGATAGTCCCTGACATGTATTGTTACACAATTGCAGATCTTGGCATGCCTTAGCACCTGAAACATCTTAGAATTTTTGACATGACTTCGAACTATCTGGCACATGTTAGCATTCCGTAGCATGACTTGGCGCTCATGTCCTCACAAATAGCCTTATATTTTTTCACAACTTGGGAACCCAATCAAGTCCTTAGCTACTCCATTTCATGTGACATTGGTCTGCTTCAGCTATGACAACTTGATCAATTGCACCTACTATAAGTAGATTGTGCCTTGTTCACCTAAGAACTTCCTATGCCTCATCTTAGGCTAGTCATGTCCAAGCTAAAATTTTCCCACCTAAGAACTTACCTAGACAAGGATCACATCTAGCCATGGCCATAAAACAACTAAGAAACATAGCTTACATAGACAATATTTCACATGTATGTCCAGTTCATATAAATAATAGATCATTAACTGAGATTTTGCAAGAACCATAAGATACACAAGACACACAAGATATAGGTCAGCACAAGCTGAGTTCCCTAAAACTGATACACAACAATGTACAATATGGAACTCTCTAAAATAGTTTAAAACATGAGAATTTGGCCAAAGTGTGCCACATGTCATATAAAAATAATAGATAAAGGAAAAATAGTGTTGTGCCCAACACAAAGTCTCCCCTTGTTTAAAAATTCTTTGTCAAACCCCTTATCACAATCATAGGCTAGCCTCTTACAAATCCTATTATGAAATTTTTCTAACACACTTCATCCTTGGCACACTTGAATTCATTGACACTCCCTAGAACACATTCTTATTTGTTCATTTCCATGCATTTTGACCTAGTTCTCCCTTGTGATGCCTCAACACTCCTTAACACTCCTCAACATGCAATGACATTGTCCAACATGTGTTAGCATGCCTTTTCATTCCTTGGCATGTCCTAACCCTTCCTAATTATCATTCCCTCACAACTACCCTTACTTAATTTTCAACTTGGGAACCCAACCAAGTCCTCGCTTCACTATAGAAGCTTGACCAAGTTATGATTACTACAAATAAAATATGTTGTTGAATTATGTAGCTTGGGAGGTACTCCACAAGCCCAGTGACATGGGTTTGTGTGAGTTTGACCACAAAAGGTTTTGTGGGAAAATAACCCAAGAAAAGAGGCTTTGGACCCGAGATGAAGTTTAAAATCTAAAATAAAATTAAACAGAAAATTAATATTTCCTAAGGTCTAAGTAGATAATGTTCATAAGTTCTAGAACGTTCTTAAGAGGCCTAGCTAGGAAAATCTATTTAAGGAGGCCTTAGTATGAAGGAAAGAACATCAAGTGAGAAGGAGCTCATTTTATGAAGGAGGCTAGGAGAGATGTAGTCCTAAAGTAGGTCAAGTTAGAGGGCTGAGTAAGCTTTGCTAAAGGGAGGCCATGATCATCCACCATGAGTGAGATCATCATGTGAGGGTTCACAAGAATGTCACATACCTTAATGGGTTTGAGATATGAAGTAGGATGCCATATTATTGGTTCTCTTAGGGCAGATAAAGCTGAAGAGAGGCGACTCATGAGAATTTGGGCATGTGATTTTAGTGGTGTTTCTGTGTGAATTCCGCATCAAATTTTGAAATAGTAGAGAGGGTTGAGACCCTACCTTATGGCGGTTACTAGGTTTCAAGGTCTGTGATAAATACCAACACAAATGGAGGAGGGTCTACACTAGAATTTAAGGCCAGAACAGAAGTAGTCATAGGTGTAATATTGACTGAGGTAACCGTAGTTTGAGGTTCATAGAGATCTAAAGTTTAGGTCAAGATTCAGTCAAAGAAATTACTAGAGTCTATGGATCCATATGAGCTGGGCCGAGTCTCTTATGGAGGAAAGAGTTGTCTTTTTTTCTATGAGTGGATATGGTTTGTTCTAAAGAAATTAGAATATAAGTATATAGGAACTTGACAATTCTTAGCATGTGCTTGGATGCCCTGGAATTCATTGGCATGGTTTAAGATAAAAATTATTTGAGATCAATTATTCACAATTAATATAGAAGTAATAGAGGATGATTTGGCACTTAAGACATGATAGCACTTGGCCCTTGGCATGTATTGGCACTAGTGTTGGTATGCCTAGCATTCCCCTATTGAAAATGTAAGGTCATGAATTATTAACCCTCATATGTCTTCATTTATTTGCATTTTAACTTGGTGTTCCCTATTGTCACCTGACACTCCTTGACATGTGTTCACATAACCTAGCACCTGACACATATTTTCATGCCTTAGCACATGACATGTCTTGGAATTCCTGGCATGCATTGGAATTCCTTAGCACTATTTGGCACATGTTAGCACACCATAACATTTTTTTACATGCCCTATAATTCCCTAGCATGCCTTGTCACTCCCCCCTTGACATGCCTAGCACTTGCTAGCACTCCCCGACATACCCTCTTCTTCATTCATTTCCATTCATTTTGACTCAATTATCTATGTTTTATGGGGTTCATGTCTATAAAGAGTTTCATTAAGAGAATAAAAAAATGACCACACCATTACTGACATAAGTAATTGCAAGATTCTACTTGAATGACATTAGAAAACTATACAAGAGATTTTAAGAATGACATTTTTAGGGATTTTTTAATGGTGTGGGAATGGTAAGAAGTGAGTGGTAAATATTGTGATTGTCTTTCTCATTAAAGTGCTTATCCTTATGAGATACTCTTCTTGATAAAAATACATCCTCTTCATGCTTACCCTCAAACTCTTAATCAAGTCTCAAAATAAAGGCCAACTTGCACAATGAGGAAAGGCATGTTGGTATATGGTGTGCTAAGTGACTGGGTGAGAGTGTTAATGTACTATGAGAGGGACTGAACCATTTAATTTGTGTCCTCTGTGGATGACATGATTTAGGTGTGTTTCATGGAACCACAGGGCCACTAGAAAGGTTGTGTAAGCTATAGCCCAACATAATCAATGCCTTGAGAGAAATCTGTGGAGAGGGATCAAAATAAATTATATTAGTGAGTCCACCAAAAAATATTTACTAGAGAGTGAAACCATGGTGATCAATGCCACAGATGGAGTCTTTTGAGTTGGGCATTTTTTTTTTTTTAATTTTTTTGAAGTGTCACTAAATTGGTGGAATTCTCAAATTCATGACATTGTAAATTATGTAGGACTTTTGTTGCTTTTGTTATAAAGGCTAAGGTTTGCAAGGAGAATATAGTGTTTGTAGGGTGTTAGGGAAAAGAAGCATCAATTTCTAGCTCTTTTATATACTAAAGAGTATTGATGATATGAGTAGTTGATATGGATTATATGACATTGAATCCACCTTGAGATGGAGGTTGTTATGTGTTAGAGAAATTAAGGAGATGGAAGTTAAACAATTTCTCTTATCATGACATTATATTATGATGTTTTGTTATTATTATTTGTTCTTTAAATTTATCTTTTCTTATCATCAAGGGTAATGCCAATGAAAAAATATAAGAAGACACAAGATGTAGACACATGACAAGGCAAAACCCCACGCTTTAGGGAAACCCTGGTCAAAATTATTCCTTTAGTAGACTTAAGATGAGACGACCAAGAACTTTAGACTATAGACTTCCTCCATCAATTCATCCCTTCATTGTGTTAGCACTAAGATCTCCATGACACCGAGATCTCCTTTTCTTGCACCTAAACTCCATCCTCATTAACTTGACCGAGTTTAAGATATCAACATAGCACCGAGCATCATTACTGAGAACATAAAGCATCATCATAACATTGAGCATCATAATTGAGATCACCAAGCATCTTCATAGCATTGAGTATCATATCATAGCACTGATTCTATGATAGATCTTTGTTCACACTGAGGTATTCATATTTTGCTGCAACATCATAGCATGGAAGCTACCTGAATGATACCATAGATGGTTGCCTGAATTTTGTAACAGGTTCGAGACCTTATCCCTCGACACTAAACCTATGATCATGATCCAAACTATATCTGTGGTCTGAAACTTCAGAGATGTCCAAATTTTTTTGGTATAAATGCAAAAATATACCCCTATATATATAATTGTTTCCAATAGTTATTGAGATGTCATGACAGTGTGAAGTGTTGTGTCTTGATTTGAGGTCACTTGAAGACTGATTGCGGACGACATAAGGAGGAAAATTTGATGAATTGTATCACTTGACTTGAGGGTTGTATTTGGAGTAGATTTTGAGGATGATGAACTTGACGAAGATGACTTCATGGAGGAGCCTTTTGACAACCTAATGTTACATTATTTAAAAGCCCAAAAATTGTATCAATTTAAATTTGTAACAACTAACCTAGAAGTCCAAAATTGGGACCTTAATCTAAATATGACCCAAGCATGAAACCCATGATTTAGTAATTCATTTAATAATAATAATGACTTATTTTGACAAATACACTAATAATGAAGACCAAACCTAGTTACATTCTTCAACATTATGATTCCTAGTGCCTCATCCTTCTTCATGTTGATGAAAAATTTTTATTAGTTATCCCTTGGATAAGAACCACCATTTTCGTAAAGTCCTATAACTCTTCACTTTTCAACAATGTTCCCATATCTTGTGCCCAAATTCCATAATTGTGTCCATTAAAATTTATAATATCTAGCTTGAAACTCATAATGTTGACCCACTGATTTGATCCTAGATTTATTTTGCAATTAGAAACCTCAAACCAATCCACTAAACAAATATGACTTTTTAAGAGCATCTACAACTTGCATAAGACTTGTAGGAAACATGCCACATCTCAAACCATTAGTTTTAATACCATGTTGGAGAATCGAGGGGTTTTGTATATTAGAAAAATCGTATTCTAAAATAGAGGCGGTGTATAAATACATTGTTACAACACCTAATAACAACCAAACATAATTCAACATACTAAGAACTACATCCAAGGAAAATATTTAATAACATGGCAACTGGGTCACATTTCCAGATGGGGCTTCCACCACAAATGGTGTGAGGTCTAATTGGTACTTCATATCGGGGAGACACCCTACATGTTGGCGAGATCCAACACCATCAACAAGTTCCATGCTCTTTGATGCCTCCCATGGTTCCACCCTGAATATTGGAACCAAAAACTTTTGGTTCTTCTCTTTCAAGATAACACTTGGAATGTCTTATAAAGGTTCTATTGTTGGGTATGGATTCGTAAAGGGCTATTTAAAGTTATTCCTTTTAAAGTTGAGGGAACCTAGGTTGAGGATATTTTTAAATCCTTTGAAGGGGGCTTTGGACCTAATGTCCTAGGGGATAGGGGGCCTAAAGGGAAGGAAAAAATATTAATTGATAGGGTAACCCCCAACAATGGTGATAAGGGGATTAGGGGCCCCATTATCAAAACCCATAATCCATTAGACCATAACTACTGAATCCCCTATCCCGTCAACCCCCAAGCCATAATTCCTTGAGTCCTACACTCATAACTCATAACCCTGACACCTAGAACATCTTAGCATGTTTCCCCGACCTCTAAGAGACCTTAACACTACCTATCATACCTTGTCACTCCCTCCTTAGCATACCCGAAACTCACTGACACTTCCTATCATAAATTATTATTTATTCATTTCCATGCATTAATTTGACCTAGTTATCTCTTGTGTTTCCCTTTAACTCCCTAAAACTTCTTATCACCTGTTGGCACACCTTGGCACCTGGCACATCTTGGTCGCATGTTGCCCTCACACTCTAGCATGCCTTAGCACTGCCTAGCATACCATGTCACCCCTTCCTTAGCACACCTGAAACTCACTAACACTCCCTATCACATACTATTATTCATTCATTTCCATGCATTTTGACCTAGTGATCCCCTGATTTTCCTTAGGATTCACTAATACCCCTTCACACACATTGCGACACCTTGGCACTTCATACATCTTGGCATGCTTCCCTAGCACTCTAACATGCCTTGGAACTATCTAGCATACCTTGTCACTCCCTCCTTATCACACTTGGAACTCGCTAACACTCCATATCACACACTCTTATTCATTCATTTCCATGCAATTGAAATTGGTGCTCTCTTATATTTCCCTAACACTCCCTAGCATGTGTTGGTTCCACACCGTAACACCTGCCACATATTGGCATTCCTTAGGACTTGACATGTATTGGCATTCATAACATGCCTTGGAACTATATAACATGTGTTATCACTTCATGGAATTCCCTAGCACACCTCTAGTTGGCATGCCCTTATAGATAGCCTTACCTTTTTTGTGATTTGGGAACCCAACCAAGACATTGAAAAAATAGTGTTGTTCCTAGCCCAAAGTATCCCTTTTTATGAATCTACTTTTTTCCAACCCCTTATCATAATCGTAGTCTTGCCTCCTACAAGTCCTATTATAAAATTATCATAACACTCTTTGTCCTCGAGACACCTGAAATTTGCTGACACTCCCTCACACACACTCTTATTCGTTCATTTCCTTGCATTTTGAACTACTTCTCCCTTCTGATGCCCTAACACTCCCAAACACTCCTCGACATTTATTGACAGTATCTATAATTTTCTAGCACACATTTTCATTTTTTGGAACGCTCTGACATTCCTTAGCTATCATTCCCTCACAACTACACTTACTTTTTTTGTAACTTGGGAATCCAACCAAATCCTTCCTCGACTATAACAACTTGGCCGAGTTACAATTACTACAACTATACTATTCCTTGTTCATCGAAGAACTTCCTATAACTCATGTTGAATCTAAAATCATACAACTTAAAAATTTACAAGGACAAGTCTCACATTCAATCATGATCATAAAACAACCAAGCAATATATTTTACATCTTGATGTGCCATAACACCTAGCAGATCTAACACTCCCTTAACACTATGTGTCATGTGTTAGTATACTTTTCATTCCCTAACATGCTTCACTCCCTAACACACCCTAGCACTGCCTCACTCTCGCTGACACTCCTCGTTAGACTCTTATTCATTCATTTCCATGAATTTGAAACTAGTGCTCCATTATGTTTCCCTCACACTTGGACCCAACACACCCTAGAATGTGTTGGTGCCACACCCTGGTGTTTGGCACATCTTGGCATGCCTTAGCACTTGGAATTTCTTGGGATGCTTAACATGCCTTTGAACTATATATAATGTGTTAGTACTTCTTTGCATTCCCTGGAACACCTTGGCACTCCCTAGATGCCATGCCCTCATAGATAGCCTTTTTCTGCGACTTGGGAACCAAACTAAGTCATTGGAAAAAAAATTTGTTCCCAACCCAAAGTCTCCCTTTCTTTGAAACTGCTTTGTCCATGCCTTATTTTGAACTTGTGTTTCCCTTTCACTCCCTAAAAATTCTTAGCACCTGTTGGCACACCTTGGCATTTGGCACATCTTCGTCACATGTTGCCCTGGAACACTAGCATGCCTCAGCATTGCCTAGCATACCATGTCACTCATTCATTAGCACACCTATACCTCACTAACACTCCCTGTCACACACTATTATTCATTCATTTCCATGCATTTTGAGCTAGTGATCCCCTGGGTTTCCTTAGAATTCACTAACACCCATTAACACACATTGGGACACCTTGGCACTTCGTACATCTTGGCATGCTTCCCTAGCACTTTAAAATTCCTTGGCACTACCTAGCATACCTTTTCACTCCCTCCTTCACACACTTGGAACTTTCTTAAACTCTGTATCACACACTCTTATTAATTCCCTTACATGCAATTGAAATTTTTTCTCTCTTGTGTTTCCCTGACACTCCCTAGCATGCAGTGGTGCAACACCCTAACACCTAGCACATATTGGCATTCCTTAGGACTTGACATGTATTGGCATGCATAACATGCCTTGGAACTATCTAGCATGTGTTATCACTTCTCGGGGCTCACACCTTTGTCTATGATTTACTTGAATCTAGGGGATTTCACCACATATACGGGGGCAATAAATCATTCATTTTTCTTTTTCATTAAGGATTTCAACATCACAAGAATTTGATACCACTTTAGGGTCCATTGATGCTAACAAAGGCAAAGGTCATTGAATATTCTTTCTTTTCATGTGCTTTTATTGATGAATAGTCCAATGGACAATGAATACTCTTGAAATTGGGTGCTTTAAATGTAGGAGAAAAATTCAAGCACTAACACATCATATGATTCAATAAATGGATCAACAATGCTTATTTCGTCTTTGCATAACTGTAAAATATATTTCCTGTAATGGAGTATCTCAACCACATCTTTCATCCTATTGTGCATTTCATTGCATAATGACATGACAATTATAGTTAAGTACAATATCACTGAGAAAATAAAGTTGCATTATCAAGCAGAGGGAATTAAAGGGAAGTCTATTTTTTCCAAAATGTAGAGCTAGTGATCAAAGCGGCTTTACTTGGTGAATATGCTTAATGACCAGATGAAGCATTGTGCTACTTTACTTGGTGAATGTGCTTGATGAAAAGCTGAAGCATTGTTCTTACTGAAGATCAAGGCAAAACCCTACACTTAGCATCAAGAATAATAATTAGTGACGAGTGTAGGGAGAAGTAAATCAATGGTAAAGGGTTTCCCACTCTACAAAGGAAAGGGCATGTTGTGTACAATTACAATTTCTTGATGTCCTATGTTGGACCTTGAAGAAGACATATGAGGGGTTCACTTGGAGTCCCTCTAGCATAGTTTGTGAATCTTGAGAAAATGAATAACCTAACCACCACAAAAGGGAGAATTTATTTCCATGCAAGAGGAACACTAAACATGTTGTATTTGATAATACTCACATAAAGAAATATAAGTCAGACATTCAATCCATTTTTTCATCACATGTTAGAATAACCTAGTCCACTCACATTTGAAAAGAAGCTAATGAGCCTATAGTTACACACTCAATCACAATAGTGAAAAAATAATAATAAAAAATTATAAACAAAAGATAAATGAACCTAACACTAATCACATCATAATATAATATAATGACAAGTTAAATGTCTACACCTTTAATTTCTCTTCATTTCTAACAACACTAGAAACCATACTAAAATTTCATTACATCATTTTACTAGAAACCATACTAAAATAACATTACACCATTTTAAAAAACATAAACTGTGAAAAATTTGTGAATAAATAAATGAACACAAAATCCTTTGGACTACCACAACTTTATAAAATGGACAATTCCAAATTCCTATAAACCATTACTACGAGAGTTGAAATTTCAATCAGCTCAATTTCACTTCCAAGTTGGACCACTGACAAATTTTGAATGGTGACAATCTAGCAACCTACATCTAGTTGTTTAGTCAAAATTTTAGTCAAATTTGTTTAATTAATATTGTTAAGATCGATTGCAAGAGATTTGAAATAAGGCCTTCAGTTAGAATCCCTTTTTTTTCCGTCTCTGGGAAGGAATTTCAAGCGAAAACGAAGATCCAAAATAACAGCCAACGAGATTGATTGCAAGAGATTTGTAATAACAATCCCTTCAGTTAGAATTACGAGGGAAAATGCTGATCTGAAATACCAAGCATCGAGCACATCATATCTGATCACTATGAAGATGAGCATCATCGACATTCTCACATGGGTGGACGCCATCTGCAACAAGTATGAGGGCACGATATTGAAAAACAGAGGGAGAATCGGATCTCTAGCAATGATGTCTTCGTCAAGATTTATACTGTTGTTGAGTTTGACATTGAGGCCACAAAGAAGGTTAGTAAGCCCTAAATTTCCCCTGGCTTGATTTTTAAAATGTTGGGAAAAGCTGTGAAATTCTATGGCTTTTTTGGTACCAGAAATGCGAGGATGTTGCGAAGTAGAAGAACAGGGCAGTGGTCACGACCTTGAATGCTAAAATTCGACAGAAATTTAGGGCATTACAAGTGTTCAAAGATTCGAAGTGCATTTTAGGGCTTTCTCAGGGTTTTTTATATTTTCTCTTCAATTTCTCGATATTTTAATGGCGTAGCAGCCTTTTCATCCCAATGTTGAATCTTGAATGGCATAGTTCCAGGTAGCCTAGATTCGAACATGTTTCAGAGTAGCACCTGTTCCAGAAAACAAATTGGTAAGGAGGCTTTAAAAATCCACTTGTCAGAATATTGCACATTTTATTTCAAATTTACACCAAAAACATCACTGTAATTTTCTAGAGTTACAAAATCGTAATATTATTTTACTATGTTCCTGCATTAAGGGAATCAACGGGATTACTTTTATCATCATAATATTAAATGTATGTAAGACAAAAGTATTTGTTACTATATCCCTACTATCCAAAACATCAACTATTGTCTATTGAGCAACATCTTCAACCACTTTCTTACGAATACAAGACATGTTGAATCCATATAAATTTCCCAAAACGATAGATTAGTTCCACCTTTTCCAATATTAGCCACATACATCTTAGCTATGTCCAGAAGGATTGATCGACCAAGTTTCAACCAATGATCACGGACATAAATAACTGAGTTGAGCAATGATTCATAAAATAGGTATTATCCCATCCACTCACTCACTATCCCATTTACACTTTGACTTTCAATTGCCATGCATTTATCAATATCTTTTATCATGCCGTGGAATATAGTAATAACTCCACGCGAGTTCTAAATTTTGGCAGTCTCACTCTCCTCTTTGAGAATTTTATTTGCTTTTGCAACCTGACCAGCTACATATGCCATCTTCTCACTTGCTTCAACTACAATTACTTTTGAAGCTCCTGCCTGAGTTGGAAATAAACTTAAAATTGATGTTCCAAATCCAACATCCATAACCACAATGCACTTAAAAAGAGAATTATTGTTAAAAATAGCTCCCTTGTATGCATTCATCCATACCTGGTCACTAAGAAATTCCCTGTGAATTGCAAACCAACTATAAGCACCAATGTAACTCTCATTGATGCTCTTAATTTAATTTTCTTCCACATTTGCAAAAGTTACCTTGGATCTTTTATCCTTTGTCTTCATGAGAGAATATTATTGAGAATTTTGTTTTGTTGTGATTAGACCATTGGACTTATTATTATTCGAATTGAGATCATACACTTATTTTCTGTTATTAGCTACACTAGCGCCTATAACTTTACCATATGCCTCTCTGGTGCTAAGATGAGTAAGAGCTAAATCTCAAAGTTCAACCTAGATAGTATTGGCTAAGTCATTAAAGTGAATGTGGATCTTATTACAAGCTTTCAGTAGGCCATGCCAAGCAACATCTCCAGACCTCTTCCTTGATGTGCTTAGGAATATACCTATCTCCAACACCTGTGGTGCATTACTTTGGGTATTTGGCTGCACCTCATCCCTTAGCCTACATCCAAAGATTCTAAGTCCCAATTATGGAGAAATCAAGGTTTACCATGAAGTTCGAAATATAAAGAATGCTCATTATGGAACCGTTTTCCTCCACATACCACATAATGCAACTAGATTCAGACCCAGAATGACTGAAATAGTGAATAGGATACACCCACTCAAATCTAAATTGTAGTTTCAGACCCAGAATGACTAAAATGGTGCATAAGATACACCCACTCAAATCTAAAATCTTTGCGCAGTGAACACTCAAGGGTATTTATTTGAAAATAGTGAATCAACAAATTTCTCTAAAGTAATACAAACGTTTCACATTTTAAGTCATATTACTCAAAATAACAAGAGTTTATATGAACTAATCAAAAAAAGCTTATATTTTTCTTAACTGTTCACATGTCAACAACACAAATGTGTGTACATGTATGTTTCTTCATTTATTTACAGTAGATTTATTACCTTGATCAGGCAGTTGAACATCTGATGTGTCTTTGCCACTTCAACGGCATCACCTATATAGCTCAACATTGGATCAATCGAAGTTCTAATTCAAAATATTTTATGTAAAACATAAAAAATTTCAATTTAGTATTATTTTATTCTATGCATCCCTAAAATTCGTTTTTGGTTGGTCTGGAGTGCATTTCTGGAACCGGAAAACCAACCTGCAATCATTTCTTGGTTGTTGTGCATCTTTTACATTAAAAAAAATATTTTGAAAAATGTTCCAAAAAGTTCCCACTAACCCTAACATATCAAAAAAAAATCTTTGATGCTGAAGAAACTATCACAAAATAGATGACAGACTTATGTCCTTACAAAATTGAGAACCAAACTAGCTCAATAAAGCACTTTAGCATGGCTTATTGGGAATCTTTTCCACAACATGAGGAAAAATGTAACATTTCCACAATTCGAGGTTTTGCTAATTCTCTTCCTTTTCTCATATAACTTCCAATAATGTGAGCAAGTGGGAAACATATCATATCCGTGCTTCAATAATAAAGAGTATCCTTAACACCGAGTCATCTAGCATATACCCTATTTTAATTTTTCGACCATTACATGGCATTATAGACACCATCATGTCCCTTATCACTCAAACATTGAATATGCAGGGCCTATACAGCATCTTAGACATTTAAAAAGGGCCAAAATTAGTGAATTCAACACCCTCAGTGTAAATGCCCTAAGTTTCACCTGCCACTAGTTGCCACCAATATCATTGATTTTTGCTTCCAACCTAGTGTAGCCCAAACCAGCCAAGCCTCAAACATTTCAAATACCACCATCTTCCACCAAGGTCACTATTTTTGCTTCCAGTGAAGATGAACAACCTATGCAATAGGTTTAGAACTTAAAAAACAACCAAAATCATTGAGTTCAACCCACTAAGTGTCAATACCCTCAGTTTCGCCCGCCACCAAGGTCATTGGTTTTGCATCCAAACCAGTGTGGCCCACACTGGACAAGCCTAAAACAATTTCACCTATCACCAGTTGCCACCAAGGTCACTAGTTTTTATTCCAAAACAATGTGACCCAGACTAGACAAGCCTCAAAACGGACATTGCAGTGTGTAGGTAACCAAAGAAACAAATCATACATAGGGTTGACTTTATTTAAAGTGTTTTGGAAGGAGGAACCTTAGAAGGTTTCATGTAGGATGGAGGGACCTTTTTCCATTGTTGTGAATTTTTTCTCTGATAAAGTCTACAGTAGTGAGAATTTTCGAAGTCTCCCCCCCCTTCCATTGTATTATGATGCCTTTTCTCTGCACTTTTCCGTTCATAATAAAAATATTTGTGGGAGGATATACTAGTAGGAATTAGCATATTTTTTGGCACAATAATGTCCAAGTGTGATTTCCACATGTATTTGAGTGACATGGCTTCCCCCTATGGATTTACATCTTCTCCCCTTGTTTTTATTTTGATTTTTGGGTGTTGCACGGGTTTAGAAAAAAATAAGAGGAATAAACTTTAGAGTATTCCCATTTTGATCTTGCACAAAAGTCGATCAAATTATCCATGGAATTACTTCTCCTTAAATGAATGACACTCTAGGAAATTATATTGTGTTATAAGATCAAGAAAATGCTTTGCTTCCGTATAAACAAGATTGACTGTAATCTAAAGTGATAGTTAATTTGAAAAAACTCAGCGTGACACTCTTTAACAACTGATTAATGTTGCTACAACTACAATGTTAAAATTCCAACAACATGAGAAAGAGTGCTGATCCATGAAAAACTTTCGATTCTACTATTTTATTATATGTTTTTCAGGTTTTTGTCATTGATTTGTAGTTCCATGTGTTATTGATGTGCAATGCTACTATTTTATTTTAAGTATTTTTACTTTATTTAATCCCTGGATGGGGTATGCTCCTAATACATTCATCTAAGAACTATCTTTCTTTTATTGTATACTTATTGAAGTTGTGGCTTGCAAGGGTGCTTCCTCCTTTTCCAGTGCAGTAAGAAAAAATTAGAGCCATGGAAAGGCATTGTAGTTGGAATTGAACTGAGGATGTCTTTTGAGCAGTTTATTCTCCTTGACACTCAAGTTTGTGTTGGAAAATTTAAAAAAATTATTGTAGATTGCCCTAGCAATGAATATGCATATCATATATTTGGGCTTGCTTCTCTTAAAATTACTCTCAGACAATCATGTTTGGCGTTTAATATTCCAAGCTCTCTTGGGCCAAGAAAAATCTATACTCGGAGAATCCATTAAACAGCTTTTGGAGAGAAAAATTTTGTTATTTGGTTATATAAAGAACCTTTAACTATGAGGTTGTGTGGAAAAAATGTTGTGAGAACTTAAGTGATTGACCCTCTTCGACCCCTGCCAAAGCAAGGAATGTTGTTGGTTGAAGGCCAAGGACTTGTAGAAGTCCAAGAGAAGACCGAAAATTGATGAAAGAGGATTTAGGAAGCCACCTCCCCATAGATAAAATATGATTTTTACCTCTCTTTATTTATCAATAGAATATCTACTTTCCTCATCCCTGAGTCTACGTCCAGTGATGTTGGGATTATTGAATTTTCATTTATATACAATTCAGTTACAGTTTAAGCACTTCATGATAGCTAATGAATCTCATTCAAATTAAAGATTGGTTTTACATAACCTTATTTAGAATCAACACTTTTATTATCTATTGCAATATGAGGCTGAGCATATTTTCATTTAAAAGTAGTTTTAAAAAAACTCTTACCTGTGATGCTTTTATTGCAGTTTGACTTAGACTTCAAAAATGCATTTAGAAAGCTTAATGTTCAACCAATTTATTAAAAATTAGTCATTAATTCAACATAATCAAGACATTTTTGAAAATTACGGAGAATCAAATCCATGTAGATTGTTATTCTGAACTGCAGATTTAAATGCTAGAAAATGAATGATTACTATTACATTTTTGTTTTCAGTTTGTTTTTTTGAATTGACTATTTATGGATATTCGAGTCGGTAAAGTTGATCTCACTTATGAAATGAACTTCATATATGAGTCTTCAAATAAACATATACCTTGCTACAGAGTTATGAATGAGGTTGGGAGTCAGACTTCCAATGATGGCTTCAATCACATGATCTATGTTCTTATTAATATTTAATGAGCTCCATTGCTCTGATGGGGAACTTATTTAATGTATATATAATCATCAGTGTATCTGCGACATCAATATCCATAATTTTGGTGTTTGACATATTAGCAAGGACTTGGAATTGAAAACGTATGAAGGGTATGGTAACCCTTCAAGTTATGGAAACCATATTTTATGAAGCACAGAGGCAAGGTAGACTTCCTTTCTATCTTACGTGTAATAGAGAAGATGGCATCAGTATTGCATCAACAACAACTTTGAATTTTAAAGATGTGGTCTTTTCCTAGGTACATATTTTGATCAAGATGTGTTAGTTTAGAAATTGAGAATAAAAATGTTTTCCGAAAAATTATCTTAATTGGCTTCTTCAGTGCTAAAGACCTTGGTTGGGAATGGAATATTAAATTGTATGGTTGTTCTGAAGCAAGAGGTAGCCTACCAAATTCCTATACACTATGGATTTGCAACATTTTCATATAGATAAGAATACCACTTTTAAACCAACCCTAGTACCCCACCAGGGTTATGAATTCTTTCATTAACAAGCACCTTCAGGTCTATATTATTCCTCTAGAAGGATTTTATAGATGGTAGAATGTAATGCCAAAATACTTAAGAGTATAGTAAGCTTAACTGAAATGGTTGATGTTTTTAATGTGTGTAGTATCGAGAACTAGGAGTACTTGGTGTAGTTTCACAATGCAAAAATTTACAAACCAGTGCTTTGGGAATCGTTCTGATTGTGGAAAAGGGTGCCAGATGCCTATCCATTACGAGTTCAATGGATTGAATTGCTTCAATATATCATCCCCTATAGTGTAAGGGTATTCTCCACTTGAATGGCTTTTATCTTTATAAATTTACCTATCAGGTATGTTGTTCATTTTGTTTATTTTTTAATAATATTTTGGGCTATTTGCAAGTTCTTACTGCATTCCATGTATCCTGTGCATATTCCAGGATAGAACTTCCTCATTCAATAGGTGCAGAAGATTCCCTAAAAATGGACAAGAGGAAATCTTATGCAGTAACCTTTTTGGTGATTGTGGCATGACTGAGGTCAGTCTCAGCTCACAACTATCACATTTTTACTAGCACGGTTCCTAATGTCAGTTAGAAATGTTTATTGCTTCTAACTGATGCATTTTTCTCTTTTTTTCTTGGGAGATTGCCATGCTACCTTAAACTTTGCAACAGATATGGACGTTCCAGTTATATTTATTTGTCAAAATAATGGATGGGAAATCAGTGCTACATCTTCAGAACATTTCAGAAGTACTCTGCATATTTAATAATTTTTTATGCCTATTTGTTTCTAATACTATTATCTCTTCTATAAGAGCCCTCTAATTTTATTTTCTATCTGTTACCTATTTTTTGGCAATTTCCAGGTGATGGTGTATCTTTTATAGGAAAAGGTTATGTGATAAGAAGCATTTGTGTAGAGTGGAATGATTTAGTTGCTATCTACTATGCAAATAGAAATGCGCAACAGATGGCAATTGATGACTGTATTTTATTAGATTCTAGAGTTTGTTGGCCCCTTCAATTTCTGCTTGTCGGTCTTCTAGTTAGTCCTCTGCCAATCTACCCAAGAGAACATAGATATTCATAACTGAAGGAACAGAAATAAACAATACTAACTCTTGAGCCTCACCTAGACCATCAAAACAAGGCATACTGTGCTAATCAACAAAGCAATTAGAAGTGGGAAAACCTCTTACATCTTATTAATACTACTGAGTTGATAATGAATTACATTAATAGTTTTTTTATCATATTCTCCACAAATTCACATCAAGTATAGTTGAGGCATGATATTGCATCATCCACTTTGGTCAAAATGCTCCCAGTAACCAGTTTTATTCAATAGTAGTTCTTGGATAGATATTAACGTGCATTTGGAAATTGTAGCAAGCATCATTGTAGGGAGAGTACATTAGGATTGCAGGTTGACAACTCTCAGTCTTTGTAGACAGGTTACATTAGGATACATTACAATTTCAAGTTCACCACCCTCAGTCTTTGTAGAGAGGGTACAATAGGATACTTTAGGATTTCAAGTTGACCACCCTCAGTCTTGTTTCTGTTTCACATTCTACACGTTGTATTAGTTCATTGGGCCTTAGGGGTAGTTGAAATTCCACACTCATGATTTGGTTTGAGTCAGTTAGCTTTGGTTATGCTAAAGTTTTATTTGTTAGTGAAGTTGAGACTAACCAGGCTACGATCATCCATATTGTTTAGCGACCCAATTTTAGTCAAACCTAAGTAATATTAGTTGTTCGATCGGTATTAATCTGCATTTGGAAATTGGAAAATATATCATTCCAGAAAGGGCACATTAGGATTACAAGCTAGCCATCCTCAGTCTTTTTTAGTCTAAATCAAAATAACTAGTTGACTGAGAAGGCTAAATCGAATCTTTGGACTGAAATATGAAATAAGGTATACTTGAAATCTAAAGCCTTGTAGCCACATTTTTCATAGAAATGTGTTTTATGACATTCACTACCAAAATTTGTTTTTGGTTATGCTATTGTAAAAAAATTTGAGTTGTTGATAATCCAAATGAGCCATGCTATGAAAAATTAACTTTACTTTTGGTCTTTATAAAAAGCATAAAGAATTTATTTAAATGTTTTGAAGGATTCATAGTATAAGATCAACTAGGAAAAATTTACAAGACCATTGATGTTTGAGCATGATGGTCATAGTGGGTATTTGCAGGATACAAGAAACTTGTTTTTTGCTGTGAAATTAGTGGCTAATGGAACAACTCAAAATACTTTCTTATTTTTGGTGAAAGGTCATGCAAGAATGGAGGGATTAGATGGTTGTATGGAGCCTCCAAATAACATTTTCTGTTGTGATTATATTATGTTAGCATAGGTAGTTCACAAGGTTGATTCTCCAAAATTTTGGTGAGTCCAATTTCAGAGATGAAAGCACTGGGCTCTAGGGATTTCTCTTTGCGAACACAGACTATGCTTATTAGGAAACAACTTGAGCATGCCAAAAGGTTGGATCAAGGAGGAGCCTTCACCCAACCTTGTACTGCCCTGATGATCACTACAATGAGGAGAGATCTTGAGGATCTTGTTATCTAGAATAATTGCATGGATTTTGTATGCTAGATGACAATCTATGCTTTTTTTGGGACTTCGTCCCTTATTATTGTAGTATTTAAATTTACAATATTTACTTAATTTTCCTTCAACTGACATCTAATATAGCAGGATTACAGTATATCGATGTATGTATTTCACTTTGAAATTCTTTTCTTATTCCTCTTAGAAGAGTACTCATGCGACATTATTCGCAGGGAAATTTCCTTAATAAATAACTTTCTTATGCACATTATGATTAAGGAGACTACTTTCCTCATATTATTTATCCATATGCATATCCCTAAAAATGAAGATATGAGTTAGGGACTTGCTTCTTTTGTATCATTCCTTGTTAAACTTATCAACTGGCTTGAAATGAACTCAAGACATTTAGATGAAATTACAAAGAAATTCAACATGCCTTATGACCAAAATGTCTTCTTGTTATAATTGAAATATTTGCATCTAGGAATTTGGTCATTTATTAATTTATGTATATTTTGGTTCAATAGTAATTTGAGGAATGCTAGAAAGGTGTTTGTGTGTTTTTATGAAATCACTAAATATCCCCTTGCCCTGTCATATACTAGGAGAAGTTGACCTTCCTTTCACTTAGATAAAGGTATCATGAAATACCTATATAAACTACCATACATGAATAAAATGTCCAAAATCAGGCCATGATGAGCAGTTTATGTACTGTAAGCTCATCTAATAACTATATATCATTAAAGTTGAAAAACACTAATCAGAGTTTCTGTTAGGGGTGTCCTAACCAACAAACACATACTGCTACTAAAATAAAACAAAAAACATGGACTTATGAACATGAAATAAATCTTTACCTTTCTATTAAATATGAAAATAGAAATCAAAAGCAACAACTCCAAACTCAAATTCTTTAACTTCAAAATTGTGCACCTTGATATTCCTTTGTAAACTAGGAAGAGAAGAGGTACAATTAATCTGGATGCATGCATAAAATCACCTCTACTTGTTGTAAAACCTCCTAATCCTATTGCATTTGGCTGCAGAGATAACAGAGTCAAAAGGGAAGTGTGATCTCCTAGAGATTTGTGACTTTGATTAAGTTGGGAAACCTCATGTCTATGTGCCCTTTCTATCTCAGGGAACTATGCAGTCTATTTGTGCACGCAAAACTAATTAAGAAAAAAAATGATTTAGAACTGAGTTTCTATCAATATAAGAGCATCTAAAATAGGAAATAGATTACATATGGTATGTTCATTCACCTCATACCCACTATCCTCTATAATGACTATGTCATGAATCTATTGGGGAGATTGACCTTGGGGTGCAATACGAAGCTAGGGTTTTCAATGAACACATGGAAGAATTGTATTTTTTAGTAGTATTATGGTACTCAATAATATATGAAAGACTGATGCTCTTATTGGATACACAATTAGTATAATAAAGAATTTAAGAAATCAGTTGATTCCACTAGAAACCATTTATAACATATGTGGATTCAAAAATAAATTACAGAGATATAAAGATCCACAAATGTCATCACAAACAAAGGATAATAAAATATAGCCAATCATCCACAGAAGCATGTTTACTAACATAAAATCCACGAACCCCCTAAGCTCTAACCCCTTAGTGAGTATTCTACCTTTTCCTCCATGCAGGTGGACAAAAACCAAGATGAACATTTACAAAAACGTAAGTGTCAATCTTATTTCTCCGTTTCTATACCAACGGTGTTGTGGGATAATATCTGCCTTCAATATTGATATTTATTGTTTTATTTCCTAAAGGATATTGCTTTAAAATACTGCGTAAGCTTATCATTTTTCGTTTTCCTGCTAGTCCTTGAGATAAATACTGAGTAGTATTTCATCTCCATTCTTGGTGTTTGCTGGTGCTTTAAAATATTACATTTCCATTCTGATATACTGGGGATTTAAATTTTTGCTTCTTTATGTATTTTCCATCTGTGAAGTGATTTTTTTGCTCTAGTTGATAAATTGCTTCTTCCAATAGTTAAAAAAAATATCACTGTAAAATTTCTAGTCAAGTATTACTGTTTATATCCTTGGAAACATTGTAGGCGCTTGATAAGGATTATGGCCTTCTTACAAAAGTTAACCTAGAAAGTGGTGCAATATGGGTAGTGGAATTGGGTGGTCAAACCATTGGGTACCCTATCGTAGTGGAGAATATGAGTTAGCCTTGACAATTTTTTATTGAGGTCAGTTAAATTCTTAGATTAACAAGGTTTTATATGCACTCAATAACTCATTTTTGTTATTTTGAAACATGGTTTAACGTTGTCATGTTACATTTTGCTAGTTTTCACCAACATTGTAGATGCTTTGCCAGCAGTGGCGTCTCTTATTTGAAATATCTGACATCATTCGAGGCTTGTGGCTTATGATATTAAAGGGAGTCATGGAAGCTCGTAGTGAAAATTTCAGGGGTCGCTTTGTTGTTGACGTAATGACATGGTTTGAAATAAGATAATTAATTCTTAGACCTTTGATTCCATGTAAATATCTCTCTTTTATTTGCAATTGGTTTCTTGAGCAGATCATAGACTTCAATAATTGGCATTCGGATTTTTAATGAGAAAAGTTATGCAATTTTTTTTGAGCCTCCGTGAATTTCTAGAGTTGGAGAAAAGTGCCAAACCAAACAAATTTCTATTGTTGATGCTTAATAACTAACAGTTGGAGATTTGTCTTAGGAATTTGATTCTCTAGGGTTGTATAACATAAGATACTTTAGCTATCAACCTTTATATTCACCATATGTGCTCATGTATGTTCCGGCATATAAAATTTTGAAGGCACCCTAGCCCGATTTGTCATGTTCTGTAATTTGGCAGTTTCACGGTATTTTTGCACACTAGCTTCTTGGACTGGAAGTGAAATTGTAATGATGTAAAAATATAAATAATGTTTTAAGACCTGCACAAAAATTTGAAAATCACAATTTTGATATTTAGTGAGCCCTAGATATGGATGTAACTAAAGACTAATTGCACTTAGGAAAAGATGAAATCAGTGAAATTGTTTTGGTAGACTTAGTACCTTCACTTGAAGGTGTAAATTAGAATTATGGAATTGTAGGAATATGCACAAGGAGAAATAATATAGTGCTATATTTTATGACTTCTCCATAGGTACACCTGTTGGGGTTGTGTGCAATCAGGTTAGGCTGTAATGCAGATTCTAACGTGAGAAATGCAATTTTGACACTTTGGGGTGCATTCTAAGTATGGAATACAACATTTCATGGCATATAGGATATTCCCTTTCCTTATAATCCATCAGGTTTTCAATTTATGTACATAACATGCATTTTTTAATGCAAGTGGACATTTTGGCACTATGAAAATAATAGGTAGAAAAAAAAGTTGGTCTTACGGAAAGCATATTTTGGCCCATGGGACTATAAATCAAGGGAGGAGATGATGTTGGTGAGTAGTATGAGGAGGTGTACCCTCAGACGTGGCATGAAAAAATATTATCATGGAGGATAAATTGGAAAATTTCCCATTCCAAAGACCTCCAATCATGGGATTGGTGATCTACTTTGACTTTGCCAAACTCAAAGATGACATATTGCATCATAGAGTACTTAGCGGTTTGGGAACTTTTATTTTAACGATTAAGGCCAAGGAGGAGAATTTCCATGTTTGACATTGAAAAATAGATTAACACTAAGGGTTGCAAATTACTTCCCTGATTTCCAATGGATGAGAGGAATGATGATAATATCTGACTTGATCGAAGGGATAATATATATTTATTGGAAAATAAACTTTTAATTTTCCAAATGGTCAAGGTTAGAAATTAGATAATCATTTGATACTTTGTCAAAACAATATATATTGAGGATATTGTAAAATCTCTAAATAGAGGGAGGATTTTCTTCCCTAGGGGTGAGGATTTTTTGGGTCTTAATCACCTAGAGTTTGCAATAAGACCATAAATGATCTCCGAGGGTAGTACAACATCTAGATATCCATGGTTGTTCCATTCATATTTTTCCCTTTTCTATAGATCATAATTATATGTTAATGATGCAACCCGAAGATGTTTATTAGTTTGTATCTATATTTCATGCAGTAGAATTCTTTCCCTTGATACTTTTGAGTAGAGCAAGAAGAGGAGTCATGATTTGTTGTGTATCCACTACTACACTTTGTAAGTTTAAAACAATTCAAAATATCATGTTCAGAGTACTCTATTAAGAAGCTTTGTTTAATCAAGCTCCTGGTAGTTTTGCATACATGGTCCATTGATGATTATTGTTTGAAGTGAAAGTTGGTTCATACCAAACATTTGTATTCCTCATTAATAGAGAAATTTTGTTGATTTATTTCACAGTTCAATAGAAAAGTGGCTGAGACTTTCTTCCTTTTTACTAAAGAAGTAAATTCCATTTTATCAAGTGCATAATCAATTATGTTGGGTTCTTTTGTTTCATCTAATCTTTGAGTACATTTGGACACATGTTCAAATTAGTTGATTTCGTTGCTCATTATTTTTTTGCTTATCAACTTTATTTTTCCTGCTCTAATCCTATTTTCTATGGGTCATTTTGTTAGTCCCCTAGATTTATTCTATAAAGGTAGAGGTGGGCAGGGACGGGGGATGAAGTGTATTTTTGTATTGTGTATTTTTTTTTTCTTTGAGGTTCTTGTCTTCATACCCCTTTTGCTAGTTGAAGTACTTGTGGGAGGACATAGTTATCATTGAGAGATAGAGAGTGTTTTCCTTATATCCATGCAATTGCATATTTTTGGTACTCATGTTTGGTGTGGATTTGGAAGTGTTTGAATGCCACTTAGATATTTTTTTGATGTAATGGGTATTAGCCAAACTTTGTGCTTACAATTTTAACATCAGTTTAGTGGCTACATTTCAGGATCATCGTTATTGATCATTGTATTTTGACATTTTGAATTAATAACAAGAATCACTCCCAATTAGTTTTGTAGACCCCATAACCAGTTGGATTCAAGCATGTAGCTCATTATTCATAATTGCATCATATATACTCAATTTGTTTTACTTTTTGACATGTAAATCAACCTTTTAGAGGCTGATTTTTACGTTGTCGCAATAGATTTACATGATTCACAAGGTGAGAAATCAACCTTTGGTGTAATTGAAAACTTTATGTTTGATAATTATAGGTCATTTATAGGCTATAACTGTCATCAAAGTTTCACTTCTAATTGAGTGTATTATACATAAATATGTTTCCCTCCATCCACTCTTCATAACTTCCATAACCATTAGGTAGGGACCCACAATTTCGATACTATTTTTCTTATTTAATAAAATATTTGCCAAAAATTTACAAAGTTTTATAATTTATTGAAAGTTGTAGAATTTATAATTTATAAAGTTTTAAGGTCTAATTTTTTAAAGTATATTCTTTAAAGGGTGCTAGCTCAATGGAAGAGCATCTTCTTTACAAGCAGGAGGTTGGTGGTTCAATTCCATCATGCCCTGATATTCATATGGAATGATGTTGATCATTTTTTGGTGATGGAGGCCCTTTTGATCATCACCAATGAGATTATAGTGACATTTCTCAACTCACCAAAATATGAAATAGTGACGGTCAATGAACGCCACCATATATATGCATAAATAGTGATGACCGTGAAAGATCCATCACCATAAATTGTTGTTGTTCATATGAAATGGTGACAGTCATTATCCATCACTATAATCATTATTCGTGACAGACCTTGAATGTCGCCACAACACTTATACTTTTGACGACGCCACCTTTGGTGACGTTTGGCTTTTTGGTGATGAAGGCTAATGTTTGTCACCATTTCTCATATGAAATGGTGACGGTCGCTATCCGTCATTATAAATCATTATTGGATACAAACCTTGAATGTCGCCACAACACCTATACTTTTAGCGACGCCACCTTTGGTGACGTTCAATTTTTGGTGACGAAGGCTCTTTTGACCATCACCAATGAGCTTATGGTGACATTTTTCGACCCTCACCAATGTCCTTTTTTGCTATAGTGCTTGCATTTTATCAACTATCTCCCATGTAAATTCATCCGACCCAAAGTGCTTATATTACACTTTAACCTGCTTGATTTCTATGTTCTAGAGTATGAGTTGTTGCTACTACAATATGCATTATGGTTTTGGTGGGAATTCTCCCTTTGGTTCCACCTGCAATAGATACTATTCATTCACATGATCAACATCCTAAACATACTTCTTAAGCAATGAAACACGAAATACATCATGGAATGTCATTGTCGGAGGTAGTGCAAGTTGGTAGGCCATTGGTCTAATCCACTCAAGGATCTCAAAAGGCTGACAATACTGAGGTGCCAACTTGAGACATGATCCAATCAACAAGGATTTCCTCTTGCGCTTGATGTGCAAGTACATATGCTCGCCAACTTAAAACTCCTTAAATACCCTGTGTCGATCTTCATAACTATTCTTGTTGTCCCATGGTTCCTTCAAATTCCTCTTAATAGCCTACATTTATTGTTCTGTTTTTGCAAAATACTCGGTCCAATCAGTTTCCTATTCACTAGATTACTCTAGCTGATAGGAGTATTAACAATCCTCTCGTAATGGACCTCAAATGAATTCGTCTTCAAGGACTCCTGATACCCATTATTATATGAAAATTCTACTAGTGGTAAATACTCTTCCCACTTTTGATGATTATGCATGACATACATCCTCAACATGTCGTCAAGAATCCCATTAACCCTCTCTATTTATCCATCTGCCTACGAATGATAAGCTGTACTAAAATCTAACTCTATCCTTGATCCAGGATGGATCTTGTTTGAGTCTAGTCATAGTTTTATATGTAATGTTTGAAGACCAAGATGGTCGTAGATAGGAACATTTCTCGACATGCTTAGAATTTTACAGTCTTATAAGCTTTTGAAATCAGTTCCAAGTCGAATAGATCGTCGTGTTGATTCTGATAGTATATTTGGTTCGAAAAATAGCCTCCTTATGAGGGAGAAAATTCCCGCTAAATTTTTCCTCCAACAGGAAAAAGAGTGGCAAGAGTAGGCCAAGTGAAAATATCATATCATGACAAGTGGCAGGTCAAAGTCAACACAGGTGGTCAATAGTCAATGTAAGTATAGGTAAAAAGTTGGTCGAATGGGTTGGGTCAGGGTCGAACCCGTGACCTCTTCCAACACATTGCAAAACTTTACCACTACACCACTGCTTTAGCTTTGTATTACATTGGGAAATTTTTTTTATTTAAAGGTTTGAAAGGTGGCAAGTAGGGATAGGGTGGCGAAGCTCGCCACATCTGGCAGCCCCGCGAACCCAAAGCTTTGGTTATCAGTGCTCTAGACTTACGCAAGGCAACTATGTTGATACCAAACTCCAACTAAAGCGTAGAGTCAACCATACAAATGTGCCACCAGTCCAATGGTTTATTAAACATCACATGGTGGTTACAACAAATTCCATGGGGAGATAGACTGCTAGTCAACCATCAGTTTGCCAGTTTGATAGTGTAACCATACACTATGGTTGAAACTTGTGCCAAAGTTAGTACACAATGGGGATCACCGCTTTAAATATTAACGAAGTTTGTAACCATAATATTTGATATGACCTGAGGACTGTGGTTACAAACCATATAATATGACACCTATATGTGCCATGGGGATTTGTATATGTCCGTCGGTATAAGGTTATGCCACAGGTCAACTAATGTAATTACCGTTAGTATTGTTTGCTATGTTTAGACTTTGGATAGACCATATATGATATATATGGTGCGGAACAACAATTTTAGGACCCCATATTACTAGTGTAGTCCGTTTTTTTTATTAGTGTAGCCCCCTTATGGTAATTTTTTTACCCCTGTAACCCCCATATTGTTATTATTGTTCACTTACATTATTATTGTTAAGTCAGCTAGGATTATATTGTGATCCCATGGACCCATATATATAGAAGGAGGTTTTGTCATTTTTGTCATCCAAGAATTGTTGATTTATGTAATTTATTGGAGGTTCCCCCCTCGAAGTGGCTAATTTCTAAGGCATTGATCTCTCTTTTCTTATATTTTTGGAGTTGGTTTCATAACATTTGGTATTAGAGCTTTGAATTCTAGGGTTTTGCTGCTCCAAACAGGTCATCATGGCATTTTAGCTATAAATTTTTTTCTACGAAGGTTCAGAAGCTGAAATATTTAGAGAGCAAAGCCACAATCCTTAGTAACATCGTCACAAAATGTCAGAGCTTGGTTCACAATATTTTCAGAGATATTATTTGTGGAAGTTAGGGACTTTTGTAGGCTCCTAAATTTAACATAAACAGGTCATCACAGAATTTGCGCTATAATTGTTTTTTCTACGAGGGTTCAGAAGCTGAAATTTTCAGAGAGCGAAGATGAAATCACTAGGAATGTTGTGGAAAAATTTCAAATATTGATTCGAATTATTTTCAGAGGTAGGATCTGTGGAAGTTAGGGCTTTTGCAGGCTCCTAAATTTCATCTCAAGAGGTGATCGTGGGAAAATCTTCACACCTCTCTCTCTCTGAGCATCGAATTGGAATTTTTTTAAAGAGTGGCCACAAGTACACAAATTGTAGTTTCCTGTATAGAAATTTCAAAGCTGAAGGAGGAAACAGTGACACGTGGCAAGCCATAAAAGTTCGCTCTACTGACCCAGTCCATAATTAGGTCATTGTGGAAGATTGGACATAAATTTGACTTGAAGAATCCAAATCAGGTTAGACCCTTGGCATTCGAAATAGGATTTAGAGGGATAGCTCAAGGCCAAAATTTAGATATTGAAGATCCAAAATCATAGAGATAATTCAGTTTAAATATAGAGCTCCTCAAAAGCAAGAAAAAGGTGTGTATTTTTTTTTCTGATTTGCATAAGTCTTGCGTAAAAAATCAGTTTGAATTGATTCCAAGGGCCTATTGAGCATATATTTAAGTATTGGGTTCTAAAATTCCTCCTAAAAAGTATTCAACACCCATTAAGTCCTCAGAATACTCTACTATGACTCATGAATATGAAGAATTGCATCATGATCTATCAAAATTACAAGAGCAAGTGCACCAAATTTCGCTCTCACAAAGAGCAACAAAAAATGAAATGGAAGTTTGAAGAAAGGCATGGAAGGGAAGATGGATGGTTTGAAGAAAGGTGTGGAATCTAAGATGGATGGAATGGAAGCTAAGATGGAGGACATGGAAGAAAAAATGAAAGACAACATGGAAAACATGAAGAATGATCTAAAAACTGACATGGAAGGTTTGACAATGTTGATACAAGAAATGATTGCTACTGGCGAAAAAATAGTGGAAGAAACTCATGATGAGAACAAAATAAATGTTAATCGTGATTTCATAAACTCTAATGTTGGATGGAAGAACCACCATATTCCAAAGATGGGTATGAGGAAGTTTGATGGCAAGGATCCCATAACATGGATACTACAGATGGAGCAATATTTTAATCTCAATAGTGTGAAAAACACGCAAAAGGTGTGCATTGAAACTTTACACTTAGAACATAATACATTTGTATGGTATCGGTGGCTTTCCTCTCGTAAAAAAATTGTCACTTAGTCAATTTTTACAAAGGAAATGTTAGCACATTATGAGGATACACAGAGAAACACCTTCTTGTTCTAATTGATAAATATCAAACAAAAGGGTTCAGTGGTGGAGCACATTGAGGACTTCCAAAAATTGAATATAAGGGTAACTGATATTCCAGAGGAACACAGGTTCAATGTCTTCATAGGGACTTTAAAGGATAACATCCAACATGAATTTCATGCTTGGAAAACTGATTCATTGGAGAAGGCATTCTGGTTGGAAAGAAAATTGAATGTAAAATTATGGCAACAAGGAAGCGTACCACTCGCATCTATAAAGATCGAAGTGTTCCTACTCCTAGACTTCCAAAACCTACAAGGTTGACACCACAAAAATTGGAAGAAAAAAGAGCAAAAGGGCTTTGCTGCAGTTGTGATAGAAAGTACACTAAAGGTCATAAGTGTGCTGAGAAGAAATTATTTTACATAGATTGTGAAGAGGAGGAAGAAAATGAACAAGAAAATTCAAAAGAAGAGGATATACACTAGGAACCAACCCTAGAGAAAGAAGAAATGAGCCTGACCATATCGTGCAATCCATTGGCAAGAATTACCACTCCTCAAACTCTCAATATAGAAGGACATATCAAGAAGAAAAAGGTAATGGTGTTGATTGATTCAGGTAGTACCCATAATTTTATTCATTGTAAGGTAGCCAATGAATTGAATTGCTTCCTATACTCCAAAGACTAGAATGTCAAGTGATGGTTGAAAATGGAGGAACTATAAATTTCTCTGGAAAATGTCACAATATCAAGCTAACCATGGGGGAATATGTATTGAATATTCCAATGCTTTCCATTCCAATGGGAGGTGATGCTGTTGTACTAGGAGTACAATAGTTACAATCTTTGGGGACGGTATCTTTTAATTTTCAAGAACTTGAAATTTTTTTGAGAAGGAAAGGAAATTGAATTACGGGGCAACACGGGGAATCTGAGAAAGATAATAAGCTCTAATATCATGACAAATCTTCTAAGGAAAGAACAACGAGGCATAATTGCACAATTATGCTCACTAGAACTTCCAACATCAAAATCATATATTTCTCTTGATCTGCAAAAAGACTTGGACAATCATTCCAAGGTGTTTAAATCTGCCAAAGGAATCCCACCTATTCATGTTCGTGATCATGCTATTCATTTGATTCCAGGAGGCGTCCCTCCAAACATAAGGCCGTACATATATCCTTATGTCCAAAAGAGCGAAATTGAATGTATGATTGCATAAATGTTAGAGGCTGGTATGATTCAACCTAGTCAAAGTTCTTTCTCTCCTCCAATATTATTGGTGCACAAGAATTATGGATCATGGCGCATTAGTGCGGATTATAGGGAGCTAAATAAGCTCACTATTAAAGATAAATTTCCTATTCCTATGATTGATGAATTATTGGATGAATTACATGGCACAGTTTAGTTTACCAAGTTGGATATTCGTTCAGGATATCATCAAATTAGAATGAAGACTGAAGATATTCCGAAAATAACATTTCAAACTCATGAGGGTTATTATGAATTTTTGGTCATGCATTTTGGCCTTACCAATGCACCTTCTACATTTCAAGGGTTGATGAATTCTATTTTCAAACCCTTCCTTAGAAAATTTGTGCTAGTATTTTTTTATTACATACTAATCTACAACAGGTCTTGGAAGGATCATTTTCGACATGTTGATAGAGTCCTCAAACTATTGCAAGAGAAACAATTATATGCAAAAAAATCCAAATGTTTCTTTGGAGTACAAGAGGTAGAATATTTGGGTCATATTGTATCTCATGAGGGTGTTAAGGTAGACCCTAACAAAATTAAAGCCATTAAGGAATGGAAAGTCCCCACAACCATAAAGCAGTTGCGAGGATTTCTTGGGTTGACAGGGTATTACCGCAAGTTTGTTAAGAATTATGGGATAATAGCAGCACCTCTAACAACATTATTGAAGAAAGATGCATTTTCATGGACTCCGGAACAAATTAAGGCCTTTGAACATCTTAAAGAGGCATTATGCCTAGTACCGGTCTTAGCTACACTAGACTTCACAAAAACCTTTATTGTGGAATGTGATGCCTCAGGAAATGGAATTGGTTATGTATACATATGCAGTATAACCTCAAAACCATATATGATATTTTTTATAACCATGTGATATGTGGTTGCTCGATATCATAAAAAATTGCTAGGTTTGCACATTGTTGCACCAACCTCTAATATTAGAGTTTTGAAAACATTATAAAAGAGATTGTGAATACAAAACAACACAATGGAGTTGCGAGGAGAGAGGCTCAAAGGTGTTGGTGTTGTGAGCCATGTTATGAGCTCAATTTTTAATTTCCATTTCAAGGTCATTTGAAGACCAAATTAAGCATTTTAAGAACTGAAACATGAGTTTTGGTGTGCTCTGGACACACTAACAGAGTCCATTTGGAAAATGTAGTAACAGATACTTCAGAATTCAATACATGGATAATTGTCTCTCGAAGTCAAGTGGAGGAAAGTAGTTGAGTTATGTACTTGTTGATGCATGATTTCTCATCTTCAGTTGAGGTCTATCGTCCATGAAAGAGACTCTTTGTATTCTTGTATTTAACATGGTGATTGCAGGTTGCCATGTTATTTTGTGAAATTTCTATGTAGGAGAACATTTCCACGTAGGGAAAATAACCACTTTGTAAAAATTAAACTGACATACCTCATTTTAAATCATAAAATATGAGCAACCTAACATTTTAAGAAGGGACTAGAGATGTAGCCTATGAGGGGTGAAATCCTTCATCAATATTTTTGTTGTTCTTCATGATGTTTGAATGAATTTATTACGTGTTATGTTTATTAAAAATAACTTTCACATAAGAGCTAATTCATGCTTGAAGGAACACCAATTAAACAGGTTGTTTTAAAGACCCATTTTAAAGCTTGCAAAGTGTCAGAGGATGATCCTCGTCCTTCATTTTCGGATCAATTTTTGGCTCAGAGCAGGTTCTGACTAGATTTCAAGTATGGGTAAAAGCACAAAGAAAATTCAGTCGTAAGAACTGGAAGAGTTCAATTAACAATATCAACAGGAGAGTGTTGCATTGCGACACATGGTACAAGTATTGCAAGAAAAAAAACAAAGACTTCAAGCAAAGATCGAAGCCTTGCAAGAAAAATGAAAGAGGGACAATCCTTCAATTCAAATTCCATCCACTATAGGAGGTAATGAAATATATCCACTTCATCAGGAAGATGAAGAAATTTGATCTCTATCTACCACTCCAAAAGCACAGTTGGTGAAAGAAGCCATTGGTACTTTTTCCTCATCTTCAGAGGAGCTTCCATATATGCTAGAATCTCTAATGAATGATTTGAAATCAGAGGAGGACGAGGCTCTAAGATATCATGAGATTAGAAATTTCAAGAAAAATACCAAAAGAATGGGTATGAGGTTGATGAACAAGATAGGATATCAGAAAGGCATATATATTAAATTTCTGCCATACGTCTTTTAATTACTAATGTGGTTCATGTACATTTATCATTGTAGATTAACTACATTGACTAGTGTGATTGTGGATGTCATTGATATATGCCTATCTACATATATAAACCACATTTATTAATGTGGTTGTGCTATTTTTAATTTATATCAATTTTACTTATATACATAATATATATCTTCAACCAAAACTCAAATTATAAAAAAAAATTATCTTTATAGTAAACAATTATATATATATATATATATATATATACAATTATTCTCTCTAAATATTTCCAAAAATAAATAATATGTAATATTTATTTTTAAAAATAATAACAACGAGCCGTATTTATAATAATTTTGAAGGGAAAAAAAATACAATCAATCAACATCATGAAAACTCTTTATATTTTTAGTCCCCAACATCTGGGCTGGCAGGGACTATAGTAATAAGTTACATGTTGTTTATTAAAATCTCAACAGAAATTAAAGCCATAAACCCAAACTTTTAAATGAGCTATTATAATAAACTTTTGTCCAACCTATTAATTCTGGCCACTTACTTTTGTTACCCAATGAAAAATTTTATTATCTTATTTTCCTATACCCAACGCGAGAGACACAAAACTTAGGAGTAAATGTTAGTGAGTGAGGAAATATTTTTCATAATGAAGTAATGCTAGATGAATGCTAGCATTACTTGGTTAACATTAATTATTTGAGTGTTTGCTTTAAGGCTTAGAAATATTACAATAGAAATTATACCAGTATCGCCGCATTGCTTCCTCTCTATGCTACACGTCACTGCATCTCTTCATCCCTTCATCCCTCGGCTGCACGTGGCTGCCCACTTGCCCAGATATATGCCAATTGTTGATCAACTTGCATATGCTGCGAAGTTTTATTCATACCTTTGAATTCTTACCTCATGAATTCTTGAATTCTTGTTTCATGAATTCTTGCTTCCCACAAATACGATTCTTAGTTTCCTACAACTTTCATGCTTAGCTACCTAAAACAATTCTTGTTTCCCGCATCTTTCATGCTCAAAAAAATTAACCTACCCAGGCAAGCTAAGGCAAGTGATGATCAAAGGACAAATTTTATTTCTTTGATGCATTTTATGTCTTTGAACACTTTTCGAGTGGTGTTGAGTTTGTTGGGCCAAGGAACAAGAAGAAGATCTTGAGCACCAAACACTGCAGCCTACCAGGAGAATGGCTTCTGCATCACCTTGGTCATTGATATTTTAGAGACAAAAACTCCATATCCTGCAAGAAGTGCAACTTCTCCATCACGTTGGTCACTCATAGTTTAGAGAAAAAAATACCATACCTCACAAAGGATGCTTCTAAGCTATCAATAGTCATATATATAACATGGAGAACCCAAAAAGGCCTAAGCCTTCTTGATATGATAATAGATTCATTATATTATTTTACCTATGAATACCGAGTTAATTATAGTATTTATAATCTTAAGATTCTACTGCAGTAATAAATCTATGCATCTTAACTCACTTTGTATAAAAGACCATTCCATTCATTATATTATTTTACCTATGAATAGCAGGTTAATTATAGTATTTACAATCTTAAGATTATACTATTTTAATAAATCTATGTGCATCTTAACTGACTCTTTATCAAATTCGAGACCATTCATTATATTATTTTAGCTGTGAATACCAGGTTAGTTGTTGTATTTGTAATCTTAAGATTCTACTGCGGTAATAAAACTATGTGCATCTTAACTCATTGTATATCAAAGCCTAAGAGATAAGAACCGACCTTACCTATGTAGATTTACATACATTGCACCATTGTAAAGGTCTATCCAACCTTGCTGGGTATCTCACCTCACATACAATGCAGTGATTTCTGAGTTATGTTTGTGAAAATGAGGGAAAACCCTTTTCTACACTATTTGTTGCAACTGGATGGTTCCTCAACTAATTCCCTAGAGAAAGGTGGTAAAACTAATTATGCCGTAAGGCGTTATTATTTGAAGACAACTTTCCAAACTATCACCGTGTCAATTTGTGTGCCATTGATCTTATATGTTAGACGATTAGAAAATTTTCAGCTGCTAGATAATTATAAATAACTAACTAACTGATCTGGAAAACGTTCATATGTAACTATTGTTCTGTTTGACATGGCTTCCTCTTCTTCCGCCCATTTTCTTTTCGCCCAAGAGCACACAGATCTAGAGAGCAAGCCAAAACATTCTTATCATAGAAAATACTTGGTAGCACGCAAACTGTAACCAGACGGGCCTGTTAGAGTTACTGAAAGTAGAATGCTGATGCTACTTGCCACACTTCGGTATAAGGTCGAGATCTAGAAATTAAAGCATGCAGGGAATTTTGCACGCAACATTAGGTAGTATAATATGTATATGTTGGAAAAATTAAAGAACAGAGTCTTTGACAGATCCTATTTTATCTTATGTTCCTGGATGATAATCTAAGGTTGCTTGCTTATTTTATACTCTATTCTTTAAATGTATAAATATGTGCATCGTTGTTATGCAATTTCACAATTGGCTTTCGACTTGCATACAGCTAGCAGCTAGGCACAGGATAAATATGAAATATGCCTTTTGAATTTATGTGGTTACATTTTCGGTTTGAATGTCTATTTTGTTATTTTTATCTTGTAACAAATATATATGACAGTTCACTGAATTGTACGATTTCCATCGACGATGCGATGTTTATGACGATCCTCTTGAATTCTGTACACAGTATTCCGTTTAGCACTTAGTAGGCCTATATTTGAAACATTGTTCACCAATCTTGCTATTATTAATTTTTTTAACTCAGGCCATTCTTGAAAATCCGTGATTTATTAAAGTATGTGTAAGTTTTAAACGGTCCATAATTTTCAGAATTTTTAAGCCAGCCTCATTTTTGAAATTCCGCGGTTGCTTAAAGTAGTGTGTGTTGTAAATGGTCCATACTTTTCAGAATTTTTAGGCCATATTCGTTTTGGATTCGCAGTGAATGGTCTATCCATAATAGACAATGTGGTTATATAATTGAAAGATTATGAAGCCAATAGTGTATGGACTAATTTTTATCCATATTGACAATTCAGCTAACATTTCCTTTATTAAAATGATTTATGTGTAAAAGAAAAAACATTGTTTATAGGTAAGAGACGAATTATTACCTTAAAAGGTAGGAGAGCCATTATTATCATGATTTATGAATCACTGTTTTGTACAAAACTGTGTCACTATGGACGATGAGGACGTTATTCCATTTGGGATTTTTGTTCCGTTTTTCTTTAAATTTTGGCTCCGCAATTTTGGATAGTTTGTTTTTCTGTTTATTAGGATTGTTGATGTAATGCTTTTCTTTCCTATTTAGGCTTTGCATTTTTGGTTAGTCAATTTTTATGTTTATTAGGATTATTGATGTAACTTTTTTGATAAGAAAGGTTTTTTTTTATTATATTTACAAGTAACTGTGCTTGTTTTACGTTGTCTTACTATTTTTCATATTCATAATATGAATAGCTTTTATGTTTTCAAAAAAATATTAATTAAATATTAATGAAAAAAAATATTAATATGTGCAACCACTCACTTATGTGCAACTTTTAGAACAAACCACTCACTTATGTGCAACTTTTACATCTACCTGAGAACAAACTACTCACTTATGTGCACCTTTTAGACCCTTGACATTATTAGCTATCACATGATACTGACTAGTTTGACCAAAACTTTATAAATCCTTTTGAATTTTCTAAATTTTATTATATTTTAATTAGATTTTAATTTTCTAATTAATTTTCATTTTCATTTTGATTTTAATCAATTTAGAAAATAAGTATGAAGTTTTCTAAATTTTATTATATTTTAATTAGATTCTAATTTTCTAATTATTTTTATTTTACATTTTTATTTTAATTAATTTATAAAATAATTATAAAGTTTTGATTAGAATTTGAAAAATCTAAAGTCTAATATTCATATTAAATCATTTCTTCTCTTTTGTATTAAGCAAAAACATACTTTATAAAATAATAATAATAAAACCCTTATATTAGTATATAAAATGTTAGAAAAATTAATAAAATATAATGAGTATTATTACATCATATTCTATTAAATCTAGGTGAGAACAAACCACTCACTTATGTGCAGATATCACATGATATTTCTAAATTTTATTATATTTTAATTAGATTTTAATTTTCCAATTATTTTTATTTTTCATTTTGATTTTAATTAATTTATAAAATAAGTATAAAGTTTTGATAATAATTTTAAAAATTTAAATTCTAATATTTATATTAAATCATTCCTTCTCTTTTGTTTTAAGGAAAAACTTACTTTGCAAAATCATAATAATAAAACCCTTATATTACTATATAAAATGTTAGAAAAATTAATAAAATATAATGACTATTATTACATCATATTCTATATATTTAAGTAAAAATTATTTTATAAAATAATCCAATATTTATTCTATCATTTTCTACATAGAACTTCATAAAACAATCCTTTGAGTTTTTTTTTTTTTCTTTAACCTTAAATGGCATACAAAATCCATGTCCAATTTACTTTTTATACGAATTTGTAGAGTGGAGCTACAAAATCATCATTAGGAGATTAATGTTTTTTTAAACAAAACTTTGTTCTTCTTCTTCAAAGAGCTATCCAAACACTCAACATAGCTCTGATAGTACCGAATTGATTTCCTTGCATGATTTTCACTCTCATATTTGAATTTGCCTAATATGGTCTTGGATGGCATTTTTGAGGTGATCTCCCCTCCCATCACTAAAGGTGCAACCTGTATGCCACATTTTTTTATAGCGGGGAGGGTTCTCAAATAGAGAAAGTGATAACTTTCTGACATCAAAATAGATGAATCTACTATTGAGAATTCCAACATGGATACCCAGAATTGGAAACCGTAGAAAAATATCCTATGCAAAAATGCTTGAAAGCCCACCAATATGACCATATTTGAGACTACCCTTTACAATTTTCTCATGGTGGACCCGATCTTAAAACTTAGCGTGACAAGGATTATCTAAATGAACTTCTAATTTCTCCTATACCTTCACAATAAAACTCTTCAAAACATTGGGGAGGAGGCATTTGGATAGTGTATTACCAAATAGACAAGACTAATGTAAGTGATTTTCCAACAATGAGATGACACAATGTCTTTTAGATATGGATAAAATTATTGAAAATTGGATACTTGTTTTTTGAAGTAGCTACTACCAAATGTAGTAATCATGGCACTTGTAACTCCACTTCAAACTGCCTAGCATACCTCTTTCTTCATACTCATTTTCTACATAAAACTTCATAAAATAAACTTATAGTTAATCCAACATGTTTCCTGTTTACTACTCTTCCATATTAGAAAACTTTGTTCTTCTTCTTCAAAGAGCTATCCAAACACCCAACATAGTTCTTATAGTACTTTCCTTGCATATTTTTCACTCTCATATTAGAATTTTCCTAATATGGTATTGGATAGCATCTTTGAGGTGATCTTCCCTCCCATAAGTTAAGGTGCACATCTTGTATGCCACTTTTTTTGTATGCCACATTTTTTTATAGCAAGGAGGGTTCTCAAACAGGGAGTGATAACTTTCCAACATCAAAATAGGTGAATATAATATTGAGAATTCTGACATGAATACCCATAATTGGAAACCGTAGAAAAATATCCTATGCAAAAATGCTTGAAAGCCCACCAATATGACCATATCTGAGACTACCCTTTACAATTTTCTCATGGTGGACCTGATCTTCAAACTTAGCATAGCAAGGATTATCTAAATGAAATTCGAATTTATCTTGTTCCTTCACAATAAATATCTTCACAACATTGCACTTGTAACTCCACTTCAAATTGCCTAGCCTACCTCTTTCTTCATACTCATTTTTTACATAAAACTTCATAAAATAATATTATAGTTAATCCAACATGTTTCTTATTTACTACTCTTCCATATTAGATGTGATTTAATTTACTTTGAATACTTTTAAGATCATAGCCAAGCCAAATGTCACATTGGTGTATGAGACCCCCTCCTTTGTGGGACAAGGGACCCACTTCCCTGTATCGATGACTGCTCACATTGGAGTTTTATTTTATTTTATTTAACCTTATGCATATCCAATTTAATTTCTATAAAAATTTTCAGAGTGGAGCCACAAAATCATCATTAGGAGATCACTCTGTCTTTTTACAAAACTTTTCTCTTCTTCTTCTAAGAGCTATCCAAAAACTAAACATAGTTCTTATAGTACCGAATCGATTTCCTTGCATTATTGTCACTCTCATATTAGAATTTTCCTAATGTCATCTTGGATAGAATATTTGAGGTAATATTACCTCCCATAATTTAAGGTGCAGCTTGTATGCCACTTTTTTTTATAGCAAGGAGGGAAATGAAACAGAGAAAGTGAAAACATTCCAACATCGATCAATTTTTTTTTGAACAAAAATTTGTTCTTATTCTTCAAAGAGCTATCTAAACACCCATTATTGTCACTCTCATATTAGAATTTTCCTAATATGTTCTTGGATAGCATCTTTGAAGTGATATTCCCTCTAATTAGTTAAGGTGCAGTTTGTATTCCATTTTTTTTTATAGCGGGAGGGTTCTCAAACAGAGAGTGTAACTTTCCAACATCAAAATAGATGAATCTACTATTGAGAATGCTAACATGGATACCCTTAATTGGAAACTGTAGAAAAAATATCCTATGTAGAAACGCTTGAAAGCCCACCAATATGACCATATTATATACTACCCTTTATAATTTTCTCATGGTGGACCTGATCTTCAAACTTAGCATAACATGGATTATCTAAATGAACTTCTAATTTCTCGTATTCCTTCAAAACAAATATCTTCACAACATTGGGCGGGAGGCCTTTGGGCAGTGTTCTACAAAATAACCAAGACTAATGTAAGTGATTTTCGTGAAATGAGATGACAAAATGTCTTTTAGATATGGATTTTCAATCTCATATTAGAATTTTCCTAATATGGGCTTGGATAGCATCTTTGAGGTGATCTTCTCTCCCATCAGTTAATATGCAACTTGTATTCCATTTTTTTTACAACGAGGAGGGTTCTCAAATAGAGAAAGTGATAAATTACTGACATCAAAAGAGATGAATCTACTATTGAGAATGCTGACATGGATACCCTTAATTGGAAACCATATGCATAATTTGAAAATATAGAGAAATATCCTATGCAATAATGCTTGAAAGCCCACCAATATGACCATATCTAACACTACCATTTACAATTTTCTCATGGTGGACCTGATCTTCAAACTTAGCATAACAAGGATTATCTAAATGACTTTGAATTTCTCCCGTTCCTTCACAATAAATATCTTCACAACATTGGGAAGGAGGCATTTGGGTTGTGTTTTACCAAATAACCAATACTAATGTAAGTGATTTTCCCGCAATGAGATGACACAATGTCTTTTAGATATGGATAAAATTATTCCAAATCGGATACTTGTTTTTGGAAGTAGCTACTACCAAATGTAGTCATCATGGCACTTGTAGCTCCACTTCAAACTCCCTAGCCTACCCCTTTCTTCATACTCATTTTCTACATAAAACTTCATAAAATAATCTTATAGTTAATCCAACATGTTTCTTATTTACTACTCTTCCATATTAGATGTGATTTAATTTACTTTGAATACTTTTAAGATCATAGACAAGCTAAATATGAAATTGGTGTATGGGACCTCCTCCTTTATGGGACAACGGACCCACTTCCCCGTATCGATGATTGCTCAACATTTCAGTTTTCTTTTATTTAACCTTGAAGTGCATACAAAATCCATGTCCAATGTACTTTCTATACAAATTTATAGAGTGGAGCTACAAAATCATCATTAGGAGATCCTTTTTTTTTTTTAAACGAAACTTTGTTCTTCTTCTTCAAAGAGCTATCTAAACACCCAACATAGTTCTTATAGTACCGAATGGATTTACTTGCATGGTTGTCACTCTTATATTAGAATTTGCCTAATATGGTCTTGGATATCATATTTGAGGTGATCTTCCTTCCCATCAATTAAGGTGCAACTTGTATGCCACTTTTTTTTTACAGCGGGGAGGGTTCTCAAACAGAGAAAGTGATAACTTTCCAACATCAAAATAGATGAATCTACTATTGAGAATGGCGACATGGATACCCTTAATTGGAAACCGTAGAAAAATATCCTATGCAAAAATGCTTGAAAGCCCACCAATATGACCATATGTGAGACTTCCCTTTATAATTTTCTCATGGTGGACCTCATCTTCAAACTTAGCATAAAAAGGATTATCTAAATCAACTTTGATTTCTCCTCTTCCTTCACAATAAATATTTTCACAACATTGGGCAAGAGGCCTTTGGGCAGTGTTTTACCAAATAGCCAAGACTAATGTAAGTGATTTTCCAGCAATGATATGACACAATGTCTTTTAGATATGGATAAAATTCTTCCAAATTGGATACTTGTTTTTTGAAGTAGCTACTACCAAATGTAGGCAACATGGAACTTGTAGCTCCACTTCAAACTGCCTAGCCTACTTCTTTCTTCATACTCTTCCTGTAAAATGTTGTATTCGAAGTCAATGCATGGAACCTAAAAATAATACCTTATATTTGAGTAGAAGATCTTTTTATTTTCAAGTACCCAAAAATCATCTCCTCACCTAAATATTTTGCTTAACATAATGAGCCTATTATTCTTTATTAAATTATTCCTCAGATGAAATGTTACCAATATTTAGGCACATAGCATTATATTGATCATGCAGGTTCACTGTTTTTCCGAGAATAGTTTCTTCTACTAATTTCATTATGTTCAATTCTTTGCAATGCTAATAACATCTATATCCCTCTGTATTTTGAATGTGTAAGAAGTAGCCAACCCTTTACAATTTTCTCATTTTCGACCTAATTTTCAGACTTAGCATAACAAGGATTATTGAAATGAACTTTTCTCATGTTCCTCCACAATAAAGCTCTTCCCAACATTGGGCAAGAGGCCTTTGGGTAGTGTTTTACCAAATAGTCAAGACTACTGTAAGTGAAATTCTAGCAATGAGATGACATGATGTCTTTTAAATATGGAGTTGTCTTTTAAATATGGACATAATTATTGAAAATTGGAAACTTTTTCGTTGAAGTAGTTACTATCTAATTTATGCCTCATGGAACTTGTAACTCCACTTCAAACTGCCTAACTTACCTCTTTCTATTGATGTTTAACCAAAAGACCAAATCAAGGTCTTCTGGTCAATAATCTCTAAGGATAGAGATATTTTCTATCTCTACTTTGCATTCTTTGGCAACCACACTAGATAACCAAAAAGAAACCACTCACGTATGTGGACCTTTTACACCTTTGACCATCGTACATATCACAATATATTGACTAGCTTGAGCAGAACTTTATAAATCATTTTGAATTTTATAAATTTTATTATATTTTAATTAGATACTATGGATACTCCTGTGATGTAAATGATGCAGTTACATGCAATGATATTGACTATATTGAGCAGAACTTTACAAATCATTTTGAATTTTCTAAATTTTATTATATTTTAAGTAGATACTATGGATACTCTTGTCATGTCAATGATGCAATTACATAAAATTCTTGAGAACCCCCTCTTTAAATAAGATATAAAATTGTACTTACACCCTTTGGAAACATTTGCTAACACATTCAATATCATCATGGAAGAGTAAAAATTTAATGCTGCTCTGTCCTACACTATTGCCTTATGACGTTTTCTTTGCAACATCTGGTGCAATTGCTAGTTTTAGTTCAAATGAAGCCAATTGAACCCCCTACCATCTAATTCCATGGGGGTTTGTATCCTATAGTTTTCCCGGCTTAGTCTTTCCAAAATTTCATATCCCGTAATTCTTACAATAATTAGAGGTCCGAGGAAGAAGAAGTAAAATTGAAATGTGTGTCTTTGTTTCATAGTTTGTGGGGTAGGTTTTTCTAACACATTCAATGTCATCATGGAAGAGTAAAAATTTAATGCTGCTCTGTCCTACACTATTGCCTTATGACGTTTTCTTTGCAACATCTAGTGCAATTGCTAGTTTTAATTCAAACGAAGCCAATTGAACCCCCTACCATCTAATTCCATGGGGGTTTCATATCCTATAGTTTTCTCGGCTTGGTCTTTCCAAAATTTCATATCCCGTAATTCTTACAATAATTAGATGTCCGAGGAAGAAGAAGTAAAATTGAAATGTGTGTCTTTGTTTCATAGTTTGTGGGGTAGGTGGGGCTTGAGGAGCAAGTATTTTTCTATTGTACCTGTTGTTGTTTCCATGTGCCTTGTGTCATGTTTCCATATCCATATCCCACGCCAGGAACAACTTCTAGACTATGCTAGGATGAAGACTAGATCTATAATATGCTAGGATGGACTACATCTCCTTCTTCATCCACCGAGAAATACTCACAACCAAGGATGTTCCGAAGGTTCGTCGCAAAATAAACACTATTCACATTCACATAACTATAGATATAAATATATCTATATTTATATTTACGTTCTTGTGTGAGTTCGAATTCTTGAGGTTCGCTAAGGATAAAGAGATAGATAGAAAAAGAGAAACTTGGTGGAAGGATTTTGTATACAAAATAACTGGTAGACCAAAGGAGACAAAGGAAAAAATGTCCAGAAATACTGGAAGCACTTACTATTTTCTTTAGTTCCCATCTACTTATTTCTGCATGCTAGACAATACAAATTTGATAAATAATTTCCCTCGGGGGGGTGGTACACTCATTAACGTGACCTTGGATAAACGACTCCTTATTCTTTTCAATCGGTGGATATTTCATGAGGGTCGGGCCCGATAAGGCCTTTTATTTCTTTTGGTCCAATGATCTCACTTCCTCTCTGATAGCAATCACTGGCTGTTTGAAGTATTCTTCCCATGGAGTGTTTTCCCCTATGGGTTATTCAGTAGGTTTGATGTCATCGCTCTTATTGTCATTCAAGTATATGTAAGGTTCCTCCCTTTTATGGTTTTGTTAATTCAACATTGGCCTCAAATCATAGCTTCTACTCACTTATTCCGTTATGTTATAAGTTACCACTTGAAGTTGAGTTGGGATAGACTTAACAACTCATCTTCTTGTTGAAGGGTTTCTTCTTATTGGACAATTTTTTGTTCCTCTTCAATCATTAATATTCCACTTGTATCTATTTTTTCTTGATTTGATTACTCCATATGATACTAGTTAGGTCGTAAGAGCATGTGTGAGTTGGGAGATACCTTAGGGAATTCATCTTCGAATGGGTCATGGTATTCTTCATAGCGAGGTGGAGGTGTCATCATACTAACATGATCTTCTTGATCTACGAAGCTAGTATTTATCTCCTTCCTGTCTTCACAGGCCACCTGCTTCCCACTCTTTTGTCTGCCATTCAGTTCTGTTCGGGTCAATGCGTCAAAAACAATGGTGTTTGTGAATCTCTATTTGTTGGCCTAACTGTTCTTCCGCTCTTTCAGGTTTTGAGACTATGCCTTTGTGTCATATAATTCAATGTCAAGTGATTTTGTCTGGACATGTGTTATCTAATGCGAAAGTTACTCGCGGCACGTTGCCTGCATGCAAGCACCGCACGTCCCTCAGATATTGATTTTGTTTTATTTATTTACTATTATTACTTACTTGTCACTTTTAAGGGAGGCTCAATTTCTGAATGTTTCATGTAATAAATACAACAAAAGAATATGGAAGTTGGGTTCATATTGGAATTGTGAGTTACAACTAAGTATGGAATGACGAAGCAACACCACATTTAAAAACATAAAAATATATCCGAACACCATTTGAAATAGAATTGCGTGGGGAAAAATAATCACCATAGATATAATAATCCCAAGAAGTGACTCATTGATGAATCACAATAAATCTAATTATTACCACAACAACTTAATGGTCACTTTTAATGGTAACAATGTTTTTTTTAATAAATAAAGGCATTGGACAATCTAATGTTTCTTGTAATAAATAGAGGTTTTGGATCTTTTTATTTCGCAACAACGTTCTCTATTACAAAGCAATGTTTCGTTTTACAATCCCAGCAACATATTCATTGAAAACGATTTAAAATCAAATTTCGTAGGGAAAAATAATCACAATTACAGCTTAGCATGCAATGGCGGAAGAAGACGTGGACAAATAATATTTGTACACTCAATCTTTGTCTTGCGCATTAAAATTAGGCAGTGGCTAAAACTGTTGGTGCCATTTATCTCTGAACAACGGTTGGTTCCATTTATCTCCAAGAAAAAGATGTGAAGGCTTGTACTGAACATGAAGAGATCTCTTAAAAGTATTTATCTCTTATCTTGTCACTAATAAATAATTTTTTGCTATCTTGTAATTAATAAACAAATTTCTTCACTTGACCATTTGTTATTCTACTATCCAGCCAGTGAAGCCATGTTTCCTAATTTCAAAAAAAATGTTTTTCCACGCACATATTATAAAATAATATGAGAATTTATCAAATTAGATATCTAATTTTATTGGACAACTCGATTTGTAAGATGCATACAAAAATAGCAGACGAAACAAAATAAAATATAACTCACAGAGATTTAAACATAATATAAAATAGAATTTCTTTTACCTATAGATCCCCAAGTCTCGTTGCTTTACATCGAGATTTTTTTTCATTTATATAAAAAAAACTAAAATCAAAGCATGCCTGAAATTGATGTCTTGTAAAATTTTATTTGCACCGTCCTTCAATGACCGTTAAATCTTGAATAAAATTTCATTTTGAAGTATATTGCTTCTCTTTACACAGATCCGTAAAATGTCTTTTCAAGTCATGTGGATACTAATGGAATTAGTATTTTATTGTTGTACAATGTTTTTCTAAATATTTTAAAAATATCTTTTCCAGTCATGTGGATACTAATGGAATTAGTATTTTATTGTTGTACAATGTTTTTCTAAATATTTTATCTTGACATATTAGCTTTCATAGCTAAGAACATGCATTTTTCATTTTCCCTTTAATTGCTAAGAGAATTTTTTTTTATATTTTTAAATTTGCTAAAATGTTTTTATTTTTAAATTTTCTAATTACATTATTATGCCTTACTAGATGTGTTCTATTTTTTATAAATATAAAATACACATAATTTTCTAAATATTTTATCTCGACAGTCTTAGCTTTCATAACTTGGAACATTAATTAACAAGCTGTTTTCCATTTTTAAATTTGCTGAACAAATTTTTATTTTAAATTTGCTAATTACATTATTATGTCTTACAAATTATTATAAATTTTATTTTTTTTATCAATATAAAACACACGTTTTATGTAAATATCATATAATGTGCATGAAAAAACGTCTTACATTTTTCACTTGAGGCAAGGACTTTCTACCTCTCGAGACATCCTTCTTTAAAGAATGAATAGTATGTATGATATTGTTTACTATCCCGTCCTCTCGCACCCCATCCCTGTTTAAAGAATGAATAGTATGTATGATATTGTTTACTATCCTGCCCCCATCCCTGTTTAAAGAGTGAATAGTATGTATGGTATTGTTTACTATGCAGCCTCCCACCCCCCAAAACGAAACACCATAAAAACTCTTATGGTGGTTTATCAAAGCAAATTTGAAGTAGGATTGAGACCAAAGTATAAAACATAATGTTTAAAGCTGTTAATCGAACACTATCATATCATAATTTGCTAAAAGTTAGTATGAGAAAATATATATATTATTTTCAATTTTTTCTTTTGGAAATGGATATTTGAATCATATTTATATTTTTTAAAATTATATTTAATATGTTAATTAAATATAAAAAATTGAAAAATGCATCTTATTAACTATGAAAACATAAATATGATAAAAATAATTACTTCAAAACTATAAAAATATAAATGTGATCAATATCTTTCACTTCGGAAAATGAATCATTTAAAAGCCCATAAATTTTTTTGTATACATGGAATGTGATTCCATAACTATTATATTTATTAACCAATGAATGTTTAACTATTTTTTTGAAAGTAGTCTCCAATTATTCCTTATTCTTATGAATTTCTAAATTTAAAATTACTTATAAGTTACTAACAATAATTAATAATTTAAGGATTTGCAAACCAATGTATCTTTTCAAGAATATTTATGATCAGAATAAACTTTTTCCGACCATAGAACCAAAAATAAAAAGAAAAGTTACAACAATTATATTCTCAATATTACAATTTAATTTAAAAAAAATAAAATTATAACATAATAACTATTAAATATTTTATTTTTAATATTGATGGTTTATATATATATATATATATATATATATATATATATATATATATATAATATTGACTAAATATAAAAACAATAGTTCATCATTTTCATCCATATTTTTCATTTTTTTCTAATAAATTAACAAATAAATAAATAAATAAACAAAATATATTTTTTGCTTGACTTGAGCTATAGCTTTTGTTTCATATGGGTTTGGTCCGAAGTGGATCAAGATTTTCAATTTGATTGGACAGTGTATTGATGGATTCATTGAGGGAAAAGGATTGGTCGAAGGCCCTCGAGACAAAAGGATCCATATTGAGGTGCTCGGTGGTAATCATGCCAACAACTATACAACACGACGACCTTCACTTATGCCCTTGACTTAGTTAAAATTTGAGATGCACAATATATTGCATTAATTAAATAATATTACATATATAAGTTGTCTTGGACACAAAATCATTTGGTTGAGAGAATATATCAACCACACGCCAATCTAGGAAACAACTACATCACTCCTAAAGAATAGGAATAAACTCTTTTACATAGAAAGAATCACAATTGAGACAAGCAGGAATTACATGTTCCAAGTCACCCCCTTAATCATTGCTTCTCTCGATATCAATATGCAAAGTCTAAGTCTGGTCCAATCATGACAAAATCATATGTTGGTGTCCATATAAAGGAACAACAATCTACTAGAATGCATTGGTATCAAACGTTGCAACCACCAATCTACTAGGATGTCCTTCATATACATGGTTCTGTCAACCATTATCTACATACCTATATCTCTAAACCACCCTCCAACATCATCATCATGGGATTTATCAGATTACCCATAACCATGCTCTGGGTTTTATTGGATGACCCTCAACCATTCCCACAAGGTCTCTCAGCCACCAAGGCCAAACACAACGACCAAGGCTCAACTCGACCACCAAGGCTCACAATCTAGCCATCAAGGTTCACCATAAACCCAAATGAACCATGTCTATGGTTTTCTCGACTGACCCTAAGCCATGCCTACAAGAATCCCTGTCCACTTCAATCTCACGCGTGGTTACATAACAAAACTATAAATACAAAGTGGTTTTAAGATTACCATGAACTTTATCGGGGTACACATGAATTACAAGTCTTACAACACAACTCCAACTCTAGCAGGTACATACTTTAGAAAGACCACTATAAAAAATCCTAAACTTGCTTACTAATAAATGTGTGTGACATATAATACACCGTAATACCGAATCTCGTTTATTACATGATACAATCCTTTAAATTGTTTTTCCATCTATTTCTACATCAACTAAATTCTTTTAGAATCATACTTAGTACATTAATCTTGAATCATTCTAACTTCAATTAACAATTTCTAGAGTGAAAATTCTAACCAGTTACATTCACACAATGATACAATTATTTGATCAATCACTTTCATCTTATCTCATGGGCTTCCATGCTCCTCAACAATGCAAATGCTTAACAAATTTACAACCTTCTCCTCAAGACCATCTCCAAGGATGTTTCAAACGATATGCTTAAGAGATTTACAAGCTTCGCTTCAAGACCATCTCCAAGGACGTTCCAAATGATGACTGAACCCCCCAAAAGAATAAATAAATATTGCAGCGGACATAATATAAAATATACTTGCCTCCACTACAACCAACTCGAAATGCCTAAGAAAATTTCACAAAAACAACAAGGAGGCATTTATTACCCAGTTCCATGAGAATATCCACCAGTCCTTTAATGAAGCCTGCCACCACAACATTGACACAGTGATTCCCAAACAATAAAACTGTCAAAAGGGCCTTCAAACCTGCCCTTACCACCAGAGGGCTTCTCAACATGTCCACCAAGCCTCCAATTAGTCCGTCCACTATGGAAATTTTCCATAGGACCCGTTTGTCTGTGGTCAAGCTTTCGATGACCTCGGTGCTCCTAATCCAGGCCTCTGCGTTTTTGCTCCGTGGAAACCCTACCACGGTATCCAGCTCCATTGACCCACTGGCCTTTCGCTTTGTTGCTTCATCCAGCGGCAGCACAACCGAACCACTTCCCCGTTGGAAATCTGACCCTCTTCATCCCCATTTTCCCTCAGCACTCCAACGAGCATCGTGGTCCTGTGATGGAAATTTCTAAATATTTCGAACAAAACAGAGGAAGCAAAGTTTCTCAACTCAACACAAAGAAATGATAGAAATGTGGACAAAGAGAGATGGAGAAAAGCTCTTTTTCATTAACCATAAAAATGACTATTAAAAATAAAAACTTCTTCAGAACTACAGTTCTGGAATAAGAAAAATACTCCTTATTCTGTTTTTTCAATTTCTACTTTTACATAGATTTGTGTTTCAACAATACACAGACAGTTGTTGAAACTCCACACAGTCTATTGCTGAAACACACAGACAGTTGCTGAAACACTCTGGAAAATGCATTGCTGCTCCAAAACACAGCGACTCTGTTTTCCTCTATTTTCTTCTGCTCTCTGTCTTCTTCTCTGTCTTTCTCTATTTCTCTAACTCTCTAACATTAAAACAAATATTTTATATTACATATATATGTTGAAAAACATATTTTACTTAAAACATTAAAATAATAAAAATATCTTTTAAACTTATCAGCCTCTTAAATGCAGTAAGCGGTGGGAGATAATGTGGTGCCTTTTGAAAAACAAAGATGGTTGTTTGCAGGGACATTAACTCTAAAAATTTAATGCACAGTGAAGTGAAAAAATAAAACACGACTTTGAGGCATCCGCCTTTCTGAAATATCCACAGAAATCAGATTTTTGTCCACCTGTTTCAGTTTGCAGTTGGAATTAAATTCCAACACTCCCCCTTAATTTCAACTGCTGGGTTTCTCTGCATACCCAGACATTCCCTGAAATGATCAAAACTTTTCTTTCCCAATGGTTCTGTCAAGATATCAACAAATTGCTCCTCTTTTCTGCAGTGCTGCAAAAAAATCTCACCATTATTAACCAATTCACGTATGAAGTGAAAATTGGTCTCAATGTGCTTTGTCCTTTTATGAAAAACATAATTTTTAGACAATGATATCGCCGAGCTATTGTCACAGTAAATGGTTGTGCCCTTTTCTTGTTCATGACACAAATCTCTGAGAACTCTTCTTAGCCATACTTCTTGGCATGCTGCTGTTGTTGCTGCCACATACTCTGCCTCTGCTGTTGACAAAGCCACAATTGGTTGCTTCTTGGAAGCCCATGAGATGGCTCCCGATCCCATAAGAAACACATATCCTGGTGTGCTCTTCTTTTCATCAACACTTCCAGCCCAATCAATGTCAGTGTAACCTATCAACATTAAACTTTCAGAAGAGGAGTATAAAATACCAAACCCCTTTGTTCCATTTACATGCCGTAGAATCCTCTTGGCTACCTACCAATGAGTCTCTTTCAGTCTTTCCATAAATCTGGAGATTAAACTCACAGCGTGCATAATGTCCGGCCTAGTTGCAGTCAAGTACATGAGGCTGCCAACTATGCTCTTGTACAACTTTGGATCAAAATCCTTGCTACCGTCTTCTTTGCTCAATTTCAACCCCATTACAGTTGGAGTCACAGCTGCCTTGCTGTTTTTCATGTTAAATATCTTCAACACTGCTTCTACATATTTAATTTGGGAAATGAAAACACCATTTTCACTTTGGTCTACTTCAATTCCAAGAAAATATCTTAAGAAGCCCAAGTCAGTAATTTCAAATTCACTTTTCATGACTGCTTTAAAATCAGCAATGAGAGAAGCATCATTGCTAGTAAAAATTAAATCATCTACATATAAAACAACAATAAGAATCTTACCATCATTATCCTTTATGTAGAGTGTGGGTTCACCATCACACTTCTCAAACCCATTCTCAATCAGATAAGCATCTATTCTGCTGTACCATGTTCTTGGAGCTTGCTTAAGTCCATAAAGAGCCTTCTTCAGTCTGCATACTTTATGCTCTTGGCCTTCAACTTCATAGCCTGGAGGTTGTTCAACATAAACCTCTTCTTTTAACACTCCATTCAGGAATGCAGATTTAACATCCATATGATAAATCTTCCATTTGTGTTGTGCCGCAATAGACAACATTGTTTTGACTCTTTCCATCCTTGCTATTGGCGTAAAGGTTTCATCATAGTCTCTGCCTTGTTTCTGCTTGTAGCCTTTCACAACAAGTCTTGCTTTATGCCTATCGATCTTGCCTTCAGCATTGATTTTGGTCTTATAGACCCACTTAACTCCAATGGCATCTTTGCCTTCAGGGAGGTCCACTAACTCCCATGTTTTACTCTTCTCAATTACACCAATTTCTTCATTCATTGCTTCAATCCATTTATCTTCATTTATAGCATATTCAAAATGAATTGCATCATCAACATGACAATATAAAGCGAATAATGAATTCAGACCAGTATTGTTACTTATCTCTCCTTGTTCATAAATCTCATTCAGATTTCTGAATCTTGGTCTTCTTGGTGTGCTTGGAGTTCCATTCGAACTTGAGGGTATTTATGATCCATGCGGTGTGCTTGGAGAAGCACTTCCTTGACTTATCAAGGTTGTTCGAATTCTAACTTGTGGTGTGGTTTGTTTTACTTGCTGTGGTGGAGGAGTACCCACTAGGGAAGGATTGTTTGCTGCTGTCCCTTCCTCTTCTTCTTCGTGAGACACAATTGTCTTCACATTCACTATCTTCTCTAAGCTTCCATCCCAAGCTTCATCCTCAATGAACTGCACATCCCTGCTTACTATCAATTTCTTGGTGGATGGATTATAGAGTTTGCATGATTTTGACTCATCACAATAGCCAATAAAGACACACTTATCCCTCTTACTGTCACGCTTATTCCTTAGCTGATCTGGTACATGTGCATATGCTACACAGTCGAATACTCTCATGTTAGTGACAGTTTGATTTTGTCCACTTAATGCTTCTTCTGGTATTTTGTTCATGACAGCTTTAGTTGGGCATCTGTTCATGATGTAAACCGTGCAAGTGACAACTTCAGCCCAATACTCATGCGGCAAGTGTTTTTCCTTTAGCATACTTCTGACCATGTCCAAAATGTTCCTATTATTCCTTTCTGCAACACTGTTTTGCTGAGGTGTATACCTTGCGGTGAACTACTTTTGTATGCCATTCTCTCTGCAAAAATGCAGAAAGTATTTGGAGATGTACTCTCCACCTCTATCTGTTTTGATCACTTTTATATACTGCCCACACTGCTTCTCAACAAGGGTTTTGAAGTGGCATAATTTCTCAAACACTTCTCTCTTCTGTTTCAACACATACACCCATGTGTTTTTGGTGTAATAATCAATGAAAGTTAAAACATATTTATTTCCAGCAAATTATGGTTTTTGCATCGGTCCACACACATTAGAGTGAAAAAATTCCAAGGGTTCTTTTGCCCTTATAATCTTTCCTGCTGGGAAGCTTTCTCTGTGTTGTTTTCCCAAGATGCAGCCTTCACAAAGGCTGTCCAGCTTCTCAAGAAATGGGAATCCCTTTACCATTCCCTTTCTGTGCAACAGATTCAAGCCTCCGAAATTGAGATGTCCAAATCTCAAGTGCCACAACCAATTCTCATCTTTCACTTGTTCTTGAAAGACTTCTTGTGTTACAACTGCAATAGTTCTTCCTTCCTTCAAATCTACCCTGAGTTTGAGAGGAAACATTCTATTGCTGGTCATCTTCACCTTTGCAATGATCTTCTTACTTGGAGGTATGTCTCTGATTGTACACACATCATTTTTGAAGAACACATTGTAACCTTTGTCAATGAGTTTTCCAATGCTCAAAAGATTACATTTTAGACCAAGTACATAGTATACCTCTGGCACAATCATCTGTTCTCCATTTCTTGCTAGGATACTAACTCTGCCTTTACCCTTGACAGATATCTTACTATCAGTTCCTGTTGTTACCTCAAATTTCACATTTTCATCCAAACTGGAAAACATTGCTATGTTTCCAGTCATGTGATTACTACAACCTGAGTCTAAGAACCAAAAATCTTCTTGTTTGTCTTGTGCAATGTTACATGTTAACAACACAATCTTTGGATTCTTATCTTCTTCATTTGCAAAATTACCATTTTTCCTATTATTCATGTCATTTTGTTTTTTCCTACATTCATTGGCATAGTGCCCATATTTCTTACAATAATGACATTGGACTTGGGATTTGTCATACCTTTTTCCATGAGCTTGCAGTTTTCTTGAACCTTCATCTTGGTTCTGATTGCAGCTCCTTCCGCTTTTGCTAGCAGGATGATTTCTGCCTTTGTTTTGGCTTCTTCCACGACCTCTGTTATTTGCTCTGCCTTGACCTCTTCCTCAGCCGAATGACATCTGAGTCTTGAATGCTTGCTCAAAAGAGGAATCTGTTCCTCTACTCAGTCTGTGTTCATGAGACATAAGAGAAGCACTTAGTTCATCTACTGTGAACTGTGAGAGATCCTTTGTCTCTTCTATTGCTACCACAATAGTTTCAAACCTTGAGGGTAAACTTCTCAATATCTTCTCTACAATCCTTCTTTCTTCAAGAGCTTCACCATGAGATCTTATCTGGGTTATCAACCCAATAACCTGAGTGAAGAATGAATCTACTGTATCAGATTCCTTCATGCTCAGTGTTTCAAAGTCTCTGCTCAACATCTGCAACTTTGTAGTCTTCACTATCTCCATGCCTTGATAGGGAGGTTTGAGAATATCCCATGCCTCCTTGGATTTTTTTGCTACCAAAATCTGTGGAAAAACACTCTCATGTACTGATTGAAAGAGAAAAAAGAGGGCTTTGGCATCCTTCTTCCTATCGCTCTTCAAAAGGTCTTTTTTTGCTACTGTCAAAGTAGCCAATGCTGCTGCATCTGCAGGTTCAGGGTAGCCAATTTCAGCTAGCTCCCATAATCCTTGAGAAGCAAATAATGCTCTCATATTTATGGACCAATAACTGTGATTCTTCCCATTAAACTGTGGAAGTTGGGAATTTTTCAAACCAGTTCCAGCATCTGCCATCTTAACTGTATAAGTAAAGAAAAGATACTGACTGTATAATAAAACAAGTAAGAACTTTCTCTGCTGGAGAAATCTGCTCAATAAGCTTCTTACAGCTCCTGCAGTGGAAAAACAAACTCTGTTTTGTCTCACTGAGTTCCTAGACTAGCTCGATACCATGATGGAAATTTCTAAATATTTCGAACAAAATAGAGGAAGCAAAGCTCCTCAACTCAACACAAAGAAATGATAGAAATGTGGACAAAGAGAGATGGAGAAAATCTCTTTTTCATTAACCATAAAAATGACTATTAAAAATACAAAATTCTTCAGAACTACAATTATGGAATAAGCAAAATAATCCTTACTATGTTTTTTCAATTTCTTCTTTTACACAGATTTGTGTTTCAGCAATACACAAACAATTGCTGAAACTCCACATAGACAGTTGCTGAAACACTCTGGAAAATGCATTGCTACTCCAAAACAAAAGCGACTCTGTTTTCCTCTTTTTTCTTCTGCTCTCTGTCTTCTTCTCTGTCTTTCTCTATTTCTATAACTCTCTAACATTAAAACAACTGCTATCTATTACATATATATTTTGAAAAACATAGTTTACTTAAAACATTCAAATAATAAAAATATCTTTTAAACTTATCAGCCTCTTAAATGCAGTAAGCAGTGGGAGATAACGTGGTGCCTTTTGAAAAACAAAGTCGACTGTTTGTAGGGACATTAACTCTGAAAATTTAATGCACAGTGAAGTGCAAAAATAAAACATGACTTTGAGGCATCCGTCTTTCTGAAATATCCACAGAAATCAGATTCTGTCCACCTGTTTCAGTTTGCAGTTGGAATTAAATTCCAACATCCTGCCCTCATCCGAGATGCAAATTGCATTCCAAACATTGTCCCTCGCTAGCCTCTCAAGCCTATATCAGGCAACATGGGGAATTATTGGTGATGAGATCATTCGTAACAAATGGAACTAGAGTGGTCGGGAAATTGTTGTTCCCGTCGTCTATCCAGTCGCCAACACGTTCTAAGCTTTGCGATATGTACTGGCCCCAACCAGGCACCACTATGCGGAGAAACACTGATCCGTGATTCTCTCCCTAAATCACGTTGCCTTCCAAATCACTTATCCAATAATCCACGCCAATACTAATAGAGGCATAACACACCGGGTCAGATATGGCAGGAATTTACCGGCTTCACGCTTATTCAAAGCCATAGATAAGTCAAATGCCCACGCAGATCAGCGAAATCACATCAACGAGCCTCAACAACCACACTAATTTTTTGCAATGACGCAGAAGCAACACAGGATGGAAAAACAAAGTAAATAAAAACTCATCAAACCCTTTATTTTCCTCGGCCCGAGAGGGGCGAAGGCCCATACGGGATCTCATACAAAGTTAAAATTTTAGAAAGCACACTATATTGCATTGATCAAATAATGTTAGTTACATATGTATATATAGGAAATATCAACAAACTTATTTACATAGAAAGAATTATAATGGAGAAAAGTACGAATTACATTTTTCAAATTATTTTCGCTCATCTACTTAAATTTGGTGATTAAAGGAATACAATATATACTTTTACCTTTACATATTCCCACTTCACCCAAATTTTCTCTATAGTCATATTTGAACCCCTTTATTTTCATGAGAGAAATAGTAATGTAGCATGTTCAACATACATACTAAAAAATAGAAAAATTTCTCAATCAGAGATTGTTTACTCTTTTCATGTTTTTTTTATCAAGATATCCCATTGTTGGGGATTTCCAAAATAACACTGTGCATATAACATTTGTAACTTGTCCAATGTTTTGAATAGTAACTCCGTCTATCATCAAAGGCCAAAGATTTCAATATATAGTATCATTCAAAATCCAAGCGAAAAAAACAAAACATAAAAATTTTCATGTAGATATTTCATAGACATGCGTTAGTGACTAACAAATGCAGATATTTCGAACATTTATTTTTATTCCCTACAAAAATCCACAGTTGAAAATGCACCCTAGTTATTGGTTAAGGCCTATCTTGCATAGTTTCTAAGCAGTTGTGTTTTGCTCACGATAGATATGGGAAAAGGACAATTCATTATATTCCTCCTGAATGTTTATAATATGCTCCAACTAGTGGATGAGACTCTTATAACCTGTTAGTGTCAGAATATGCATTCTGCCATCAATGATCAAAATCACTCTTTTCATTCTCATTTTAGGTGTCCCACTCTAAAATTTTTATTTCATTCCATTAGTTCATGCTAAAAATTGTTTCACTGATGGTAGCCCTAGTCATAAACCCTCTCTCCCTGAGAATTTCACATTTCTAGCCTAACTTCAAGTCTTGATGAGTATAAACCAATCTTGAAATCTCATCTCACTATGTTTTTATGACAATCAAAGTCAACCATGGACTTAGGTCATCCAAGGTCTCATTAGGTTTATACGCTTCATTCTTCAAGGTCCAAATAAAACAACATTTCATTTTCATAAGGTCAGCAAAGTATGAGAGTGATCCCAAACAATGTCTCTTTTCCATGTAAATATGATATCCAAGATTGTTCTGAAATTTATAATTTGATTCCAAATGTGAGTTTCATTCCAAAATGTAATTTTTATTTTTTTCTGTAATTTTATGTCATTAAACATGTAATAAGTACTTAGTTCCCAAGGTTTCCAACTCAAAGTTCCACATGCCAACACATCAAATGTCAAAGTGCAAGATTTTTTTAGTCCATCAATTCATCAAATGTGAAAGGGAGTTGTATTTTCCCAAAGGGTGCCCAAATCATCATGTTCAACAAGCACTAAACCCTAAATTTCCTCTCCTGCTGAGCTAGGGTTTTCTATGGAAAAAGAGACATCTGAGCAGAGGAGGAATAAGGTAGGTCATATCAGTAAGTATGAGGTCATTTTAGCTCATAAACATCATGTCTCCTTTATTTTTCTATACATCATTCACCGAGTCAAATCATTTTCCACTGATAGGCTCGATTTCTCTTCAAACTCTGTTTTGGACCAAACATAGAGGAATTTGACAAAAGTGAGAGAGGTTTTTATCCATTATATATTGAAAAATAAACACATCCTTCTGTTTTTACACAGGTATCATTTTTTGGAAGAAATGTCAAGAAAATAGGTTCTTTAAGAGGTTTTATGCATTTCTGAAGTGACCTTAGGAAAATCAAGCTTTATCCTAGCTTGAGTGTCCAAATAAATATCTTGATGAGTAAAGTAATAATTAGACAGATATATATTTCCAATAAACAACAATGGCCTCAATTTTGAGATGAGTAAGGCCTCCAAAAGTTGCTTTCAATAGCACTCTGCATTTCTGCACTCTCATTTTTTACTTTTTGACCAGTCTTGGGAGAATCAATTTTTGAAAATTAAATAAACTTGAATTAGAAAACAAAAGGTATATTTGGAAATTAGACAAAATAATCTCTCCAACGAGCTATCCTGGGCCTAATTGTGACATCGGGAAGGCCTCCAACTGTGGTCTACAAAATGATATTGCACACAGAGGGCGCGTTCTGCACTTGGACTACGCGTTTGCCTAAAAACCCTCAGGGATTGCCAAATGACCACTACAACTCTCTAAATCTTTAAAAATGGTTACATACACTCTCCAAAAATAAATTAGGTCCCAAATTCATCACTCCTCTTCTCCTTAATAATTTTATGTGATGTTTAATTTGGTTTTGGTGTGATCTTAAGCTCAAAACCCTAGTATCATTCTACTAGCATCCCACTACCATTCCTACATTTTAAATTTACCCTATACCAACCTCCCTTATCATAAAACCCTTTCCCATAACCCCTACATAACTATCTCCTTCCCTAAGCTTTCATCTCCTTCAAAACCGTAAGCCCTAGGTATTCATTTCTCTAGGCTTCCTATACCCTACATATAATGAAATCCCCTATTCTAAAAACCTCTCATGGTTACTAGCCCCTGTCACCTCCCTCATATCACAAATACATATTCTCATCTCCTCAAATTTTCTCACACCAATCCACACTTCTTACACCCACATTCCGTTCCATCATCTCCCTAGGGTTTTGACTCCAAATACATCACAGCATAGGTGGACATACATGAAGAGAAAGGCCTCCATGAGAAAGAGGCAGATTTTGAACTTGTAGACTTGGACACAATTGATTATGATGATCTTTCCCTGATCATACAAGAGAGGGAAGCCAAAATTATAGAGCTCCAAGCTAATCTTGACAGGTCCAAGTTTTTCATTACCTTTCTCAAGCAAGAGAACCAGCAGTTGAAGACCAAACACTTCATTGATGAAGTGAAATGCATCAAAGCAAAAAGAGAGGCGGGTAAGGCTAAAGCCTTGCTTGAAGAGACACTAGAAGAGTATGGTGAACATGATGATGACAAGGACCGACCTCCAAGACAGAGACCTAGGACTAGAGGGCTCAAAAGAGCTCTAGAAATAGATAGGAAAAGGGAGGTCGAGCTTGCTAACAAGCTCACTATTGATCAACAAATGAAAATAATGTTTAATCAAGACTTGGAGTATTTTTTTGATAAGGTAAACCAAAAATTGGAGAATATCTTATCCAAGTATAAAATGGACAATTATATTCAAATAAATATGGAAAAACATTATGGCATGAGGAATAAAATTGCAAGGGATAAGCTCAAAAGAGCCAATGCAAAAATTTAAGCCTTGACCAAGCATGAGGAGAAAAGGACGCTATAAATACTTGCAAAGGTAACAATCCATGCCTTAAACACATGGTAAAAAATCATCCCACCAATTTTGACAAGTTTTGTGAAAAATTTTCAAGTTTGTAAATTCTTGTGTTCTTAGGGATATTTTTAGCACAACAAAAATGTCAAACACGGAACACCTAGGGCGATGTGTTATTTTTTGGAGCATCCGATGATAAAATGTCCACCACCATTGAATTAGAATGATGAGGACATGAACCCTGTACATTTTATAAGAATTTGGAGGGAAACTGGTGAGTGAAAAGGGCAAAAAATCACAAAAAAAACATGTTTCTGCCTCATTTTTTTCCTTGGCGCTGCACCTTTACCAGTCTTGGAAAAATGCATTTTTGACAGGAAAACGAGCTTAATTTTTCAAATTAAATGGATATTTGGAAAGTATACAGGATAATATTTCCATCGAGCTATCCTGGACCTATTTTGGACATAGGGAAGGCACCCAAGAGCAACCTTTAACAGAGAGGTCACGTTCGACAGAAAGATGATGCATTTGACAAGGAGATGGCACATTTACTAGTCTTTGGAAAATGAGCTTTTGAAAGGGAAAATAAGCTTAATTTTTCCAAGTAAAGGAATATTTGAAAATTAGACAGGATAATATTTCCAAGGAGCTACCCTCGGCCTAATTTGGACACTTGAAAGGCCTCCAAAAGTTGTCTGCAAGTTGCAAGGCATGCTTGCTTAAGGGAGGGCGTGTTTCCTTCTGGCACTGCATGTTTAGCAGTCTTGGGAGAAATGAATTTTGACAGGGAAAATGACCTTCATTTTTAAAAATAAAGGCAGATCTAGAAGTTAGACTTGAAGTGCTTTCTAACAAGCTATCTTGGAGCCAATTGGGACAACTGCAACCCAATCAAAAACAACCTGCAGATTGGTGGTAAAATGACACTGTGCATAGGACAAATTTTTTGAGTTTGCTGATATTTTCCAATTTTCTCAATTTTTTTTTTAAATTTGACCATGGTTAATGGGATTTTTACCGATTTAAATCATGAATGTAAAATTAAATATGATGTGGTTGAATTACCTAGGGTGAATAGATTATTTTAAAAGTCATGATGATGTGTAATGAATCAGTTTGCAAAAAGTTAGGGTTGAGTCACTTTAACCACCCTACACTCTAGGTTTAAGTTCTGACTTTGGTGGATCAGATCCACCTCTCATGGATTCGACCCTTGAGGTTGGGATATGTTTTTTTAGTTCTATATACTTTACTTTTTGACTCATTTTGAAAGGTTGGAATAAGTTTGATGTTTTCTAGTTGATAAAGGAAACTTTGTATTCAGTTTGGCCAAGCTAATAAAGAGGAGTTGCAACTAATTTTATGGGATACTTGTGGTATTGAATGTCTATCATTGTTTCTTCTTAACTATAATATGTTTTAAATTATTGTGTTCATGTTCACTTTAATTTCTATATTATTATATTTTACAAGTTAGAAATTCAGAATACGTGTTTGCACCTGCTCTGTTTTGGGTAACTGATCATAGTTTGTTCATCTTCTTCTATCTGAGAAAAATACATCTCTTATTCTTTTCTAAGCCTTCTTACAGTTTGAAAACCATTCCATAACCATTATCTTCAAGTGATAATAATTATACCTACCTTTCCCCATTCATCCCTGCAACCCTAACTCATTTTCCCTGACCTAGATTTCTTTGACATAATTTCAAGATCCAGTGATTTCCCCAAGAAAATAAATTCAAAACAACCCCAACACTCTATATCTTGCCTAAAAATACTAATATATCCAACCCTCCTTGTTGCGACCCTTTTGGAGAGAGCCCTCTCTGGCTTGATAGGGCTATCTATTAAGTTAAAATCTTTGTTTGTGGTTACCTCTGTTGGGATTCTTTCCACAACCTTGGGAATATCGCGAAGTGATAACATATTTGCACCATTGTGGGGGATGAAAAAAGACAAATATTCCATGGGAAAGGAATTCCAAAGATCATATCTGATTGTTGATCATGGACAACGGTCAGATGCATATGAAGCCCAAACAATTCACTTGGAAACTCCATCTTGATGTAAATACTCCACTGGAGGATCGACATTGCCATCACGAAAATGGAAGAATATCAAACAAAGGTCAGGTATTCATAATGGAATTATATTCAAGATGTAATAGGATTTATTTTAAATTACTTCTTTTCTTTTCCTAAAACTATCCTGAAAGTCATCAAGAGTTTGTTGTATGAAAAAGGTTATCAAAGTTTTGATTCCACCTATTTGAATATTGTAAATAACGAGCTTCCCTTTTATTCTGATCAAGATCAAGACCTCTTACCTAAAAAATGTGCATATCCTCTTAAAGTTGATGAACCTAAAGAGATCAGGATGGATCCTATAGCTTCTGTACATACTCCTACACCTTTTAAAATTCTAGATAGATATAAACCACTCATCTTACCTCCTATACTCCATGCCTTCCCTAAAAATTATTACAAATATCTTCCGAGGTTTGATGGATAATATGGTAACATCACTGCTGAGAAACACATTCTGATTTTTGAAAATTTTCTCGACCTTTTTGAGGTTGAGGAAGATGATGTTAGTCTCAGGATATTTTCTTTATCTTTGCAAGGTAGATGCAAGCAATGGTTGAAAAACTTGCTAGTTACAAGTATTTTTTATTTCCATTAGTTTCTAAAATTATTTCTTGATAAATGGGTGATCAAGAGGAATCATTTTCTATTTTTAGAAGAATATATGATTTTGAAAGGAAACTAGGAGAAACAATGCAAAAAATTTAAGCTAGATTCAATCAAGTATACAATTCGATCCATTCTGATATAAAACTGCCTCTTAGTTCAACCCTCTTACACTACCCCATTGGCTTTGATCCAGAAATGGAATTTCAATTAAGAGAAAGGGACATTACAACACTTGAAAAAATTCAGGAGTTAAATAGCCATAGAAGCTAAGTTATTGATCAAAAGGTTAAATTTGAAAGTAGAAGAAAGGGAAAACATAGAGAAAAAATTCTTAGCATCTTCAGAAGTGAAGCTCGACATTTTGGTTAGTAAAATAGATGAAATGATGAAAAATATCACCATGAGAGATGAAATTGTTTTTCAAGAGGACCATGTCACACTAATTGAAGAAAAACAAGTTACTAATCTGAAACATTTTCCTTCATATCCTAGTTATCATAGATCTGATAATGATTTTATGTATGCATTAAAAGACAATAAAGAAATCAGTTTTATAGATCAACTTGGAGAGGAGAGATATGTAGATCTGATATGAATGCTTGATGACATTATTCATTTTAGTGATTTACCTAAGTGTCATCAGTATGATGAAAATTATGTTCTCCAAACAAAAGCTAATCTTGCAGAGAAATCGACAACTAGTTTAAGGGAGAAGAAAGTTTAGCTTTAGCAACACGAAAACAGGGATCAGTCAATGCATATCAGCTATGGAAATGATGAGGAAAGTGTAGAAAATTTGGAAGTAATTGATGTAGAAATTATCTGAATAAATCACTTATTCAATGGAGATTAACCCGATTACACATCAATTTCGAATTGCATGCATAACACATAATCTCATCTACAATTAATTGTCACATGCGGAAATAATAGAAGCAATCTCATATCAAATCAATCACACATTAACTCAGTATGTATGGGGCAAGCCTATAGCTGAAAACCCCACAACTATTGTGTATATTATAATGGAGAAATCATGTAACCAAACAAGTACAATACTCCTCACAAGTACTCAGTACTTTCTCATAAAGTCACACACAATCTAACTCAGTTTTGAACAAGTCACTGGTTCAAAACTCACCGCTGATTGCCTTGCCTCTATTGTGCAATCATGGCATGGTTATGTAGAGATCCAAGGTTCGAATCTCCTTGGCTTGACTGCACAATTGTCATGGACAATTCCTCCAAGTGTGGTGCAAATCTCATGCACAACTGATCCTCCAACTGATAGCTATACTCACCCTTTCATCTACCTCTTTCACTGGTCTCCACTGAACTGATCATGCACTGTAGTGAATTGATGTGTTCTTGAGTTGACTAATGAGTTACTAATTAATGAATTAAATAATATTTAATTCACTCCACTCATAACTAATTGATTAGCCAGTTAAACTAATCTCAACTAGTTCAACTAAGATAAACAGAACACAACTCCACTATCTGTCTCATTAACTCCTCCAAAAATTCTGCCACTGAAGTCCAACTGAAGTCAACCATGCAAGATGCCATCAAACCCTAGGAACCACATGATTCCTCTGTCAGTTGCATGAGCCACCTCCATGACTCGAACTGAAGTGCTCCAAGAGAGTAAACTGCTGTTTATAGTCAAAATATTATTAAGGGTAAATAATATTTTACTTCCATATTTTTAGGAGACACAGTCTAAAAATAGCCTGGGTCCTAAAAATAAGGGTCTCATCTATTTTTACCGACATGTCGCATACTTCAAGAATCTCCAACTGGAATTCCCAAATTATGCTCCGTATGTCTAAAAATAGACATAGTCTAAAAATAGACTTTGCGCCAGAATTTGCCCGCGGGCCCACTTAGTGAAGGCGACTTCATTTCACTAAGCTCCATCATCTTGCTGCATTTTCAACACTCCCTCTCAGCAAGATATGGATTATCTGCAACCCCTATCCTGCCTCTGTGGAATTCGAACTTGCTCCCGGTGAGCGCCTTCGTCAGGATGTCGGCATCCTGATCCTCCGTGGGAACATATGAAAGCATCATGATCCTCCGCTGAACACAATCTCTGATGTGATGGTACCTGATGTCGATATGTTTGGACCTATCATGAAAAACTGGATTAGCCGAGAGCTTGATGCAGCTCTGGTTATCACAGTAGATCACTGTAGGCTCCAAATGCAACCTGAACAAACTTGCGAGGATCTTCCTCATCCAAATAGCCTCGCATGCAGCCAAACTTGCTGCCATGTACTCGGCCTCTGCTGAACTGAGTGCCACGGATCTCTGCTTCCTGCTGTACCAGGAAACTGCTGTCGACCCAATGCTGAAAACTCCTCCAGAAGTGCTCTTCCGGTCCGTTGGACTCCCAGCCCAATCTGCATCAGTGAAGCCAGAAAGCTTCACTCCATCCTCCTGTCTGTACCATAGACCATATCTCGATGTGCCTCTGATATAGCGCAATACATGCTTGCCTGCCTTCCAAAAGAGCTTGGTAGGCTTAACCATAGCTTGCGAAAGCTGGTTAACTGCATAGCATATATCGGGCTGTGTATTGACCAGATACATAAGCGACCCCACCAACTGTCGATAGACAGTGGCATCCACTACCTCCGCTGAAGTAGCATCCTCCTTCCTCCAACCACCAGGAAGAGGAGTGTCAACAGGCTTGCAGCCTTGCATGTTGAACCTCTCTAGAATCTCCCGAGCATACTTTCCCTGAGAAACAAACAGTCCTCCGCTGCGCTGCCAAATCTCCAATCCCAGGAAATAATGAAGGATGCCCAAGTCCTTCATCTCAAACTCTCGTGCAAGATCCTCCTTGCATGAAAGTATCAACTGCTCATCGCCAGTCAAAATCCGATCATCTACATACAGTACGATGATCAACAGCTTCCCCTCCACCACAATCTGGTACAGGTTTGGATCCGCCTCACTCTTGGAGAATCCAAGCCCGGTGAAGTAGCTGCCTATCCGAGTGTACCAAGCACGAGGTGCTTGCTTCAGCCCATACAGTGCTCTCTTGAGTCGGCACACATGCGACTCACTGCTGAAGATCTCAAAACCTTTAGGCTGCTCTATGTACACCTCCTCCTCAATAACTCCATTGAGGAACGCAGTCTTCACATCCATCTGATGAATGTGCCACCCCATCTGTGCTGAGAGAGCAAGGATCGTCCGTATGGAAGAGTACCTTGCGACAGGTGCAAAAGTCTCCTCATAATCGATCCCCTCGATATGTGAAAAGCCACAGGCGAAAAATCTCGCCTTGTACTTCTCCACACTCCCGTCAGCTGCCTACTTCACCTTGTAGATCCATCGCCAACCCACCACTGATTTCCCAACCGGTCTTGGGACAATCTTCGATGCACTGTTCCTGACGATCGAATCATATTCTTCGATCATGGCATCAACCCATGCGGGTTCCTCCACAGCTTCCTCAAAAGAGGATGGCTCCGTCACAACACATTAACTCACAAGAGCCATGTATCCAGTGTACCGATTTGGTGACTGTCTCTGTCTGCGCTGTGCTGTAGGTGGTCCTACAACCTTCTCTGCATCCCGAGCCAGTCGCTCAGCTTCTGTAGTGCGCATGCGCCCTCTGATGGTTGGCGCTGCCTGGGTGGTTTCTTCCACCTCCCGAACCTCCTCTTGTGGCTGATCCACATCCGGAAGCTCCTCCTTAGGAACTAACAGCTCCTCATCTGCATGCAAGTGTAGCTCCCTCTCAAGCGAACACCGCATGGCTTTCTCCTCCTGAAATTTTATATCCCGTCGCACAACAGTCTTGCGACTGTCTGACAAATACACCTGGTAGTTGTGAGGTGTATCAGTGTACCCCAAAAATATTCCAACCTCAGCAGTTGGATCCAGCTTCCTTCTCGCATCCTTCGTCACATGCATGTAGACAGGAGAACCAAAAATCCGCAAATGGGAAATATCGGGCCTCTTGCCAGAATAAGCCTCCTCTGGTGTACTCATGCCAAGAACCTTGTGAGGACAACGGTTCTGCACATATACTGCTGTATTGCATGCCTCAGCCCACAAGTGAAGGGGTAGGCCCTGATCATGCAACATCGCCCGTGCAGCACCCACGATCGTTCTGTTCTTCCGCTCAGCCACCCCGTTCTGCCGTGGGTTATGGGGTGCGATGAGCTCTCTCCGAATCCCTTCTGCGCTGCAGAACTCCTTGAATTCAGCCGAGATGAATTCACCACCGTTATCACTCCTTAGAGCAATCACCTTCTTCCTCGACTCCTTCTCGACTAGTGCTTTAAACTCACAGAACTTCGCGAATGTATCGCTCTTCTTCTGCATGAAGAAGATCCAACACTTTCGAGAGAAATCATCAACAAAGATCACATAATACTTGTGCTTTGCTGTCGAAGCAACTGAGAAAGGACCACACACGTCTGTGTGAACTCTCTCAAGGATCGTCGTGGCGCGATTATCCTTCTCGTGAAAGGTGGCTTTCACATACTTCCCTAAAGTACACCCCTTGCACTGATCTGACTGCGCAAGGGTGCCCTTAGGACGTCCAGTAGAAATCTGCTGCAGAATCTTCAAAGCTCCATGGTGAAGATGGCCCAATCTCCTGTGCCATAGTTCGCCCTCATCATCCCGCCTCACCACTTCTCCCGCCTTGCATGCCATAGCTGCGCAGTCATCTACCTGCAACTGATAAAGGTTCTGAGTTCGAACCCCTATCTTCCGGGTCTCTCCAGTAGTCTTACTGCGCAGGAAGGCTTTTCCTTCGCTGAAGACCACATCATATCCCTTATCCTCCAACATCGCTACTGAAATCAGGTTCTTCTTCAATCCAGGTACATGCATGACATCCTTTAATACAAAGGGTTTACCAGACTCCCTCTGAAAGGATACGGTATCGATACCAGTCGCACTGTATCTACCATCATCGCCCATCTCGATGTGCACACCCAAATATTTGTTCTCCAGATCTGAGAACAACTCTCGATCTCCCGTCATATGAAATGACGCACCGCTGTCCAAGAACCACACCGATCCCATCACACTTGAAACCAAGCATGCAATCAGTGAAAAGTCAAGCTCTAACTGTGAAGCCAAAGCTTCTCCATCTGCAGATCTTCTCGCTTGCTTGTTCTTCTTCTTCTTTGGACAATTGATAGCATAATGTCCGTGATCATGGCAATGAAAACACTTCACTTCGCCATATCCTGCTTCTTGCCCTTTGCACCAGACTAAGAAGTTTTCTTTCCCTTCCCCTTCTTTGCTTTGGACACCAAAGCGCATTTTTCTTCATCAGTTCCCTTTGATGAAGATCCATCTCGAGTAGTCCTCCTTATCTCCTCCTGCATGAGATCCGCCCAAAGGCACTCCCATCCCGGCAGCTTCTCCCAACCATTGACACTATCTTGATATGAGTGCCAAGCCTTCGGAAGACCAAGGAGAGCCAGGTCGACCATGTCCTCGTCTTTGACAGTAACCCCCACACTTCCCAGCTCATCTCTGCATTGAGTGAACTTCGTGAGGTATTTGGCGATACTGTCGCCCTTCTCCATCTTGATGTTCCTAAGCTTATCTTTGAGCGCCAGCTTCCTTTGGTCGCTCTTACTCTGGAATAGATCTGTCAAAGCTTTCCACATTAAATATGGAGAAGCCTTTCCATGCAGGCTGGATACAATATGATCCTTGACGCCCTCCAACAGGATCCTTCGACATTTCGCCATCTTCTTTTGCCATGCTTCGACTTCAGCAGGATCAGTGGGCTTTTAGACATCCGTATCTACGAACTCCTTCAGACCATTATCTTCTAATACTGCCTCCATGCGATCCTTCCATGCAACATAATTCGAACTGCCTTCAAGAGCATATTCGAGTCGCAAACCGTTGAAAGACATTTTCAACACCGGCACCAAGAAAACAAAGCTGCTGCAAAATTGAATTCCAAACTCCAAGCTCTATCGCTTTCGATCTACACTTGAGAACAAATTATTTCCAAATCAGAGATTGACTGCAAGGGGCTTTTACCAGACCTTTCACTTTTCGAAGAAAGATGAATCCGGAGGCTTCCTGGCCCGTATGCAGACTCTGTCCGAGGAAATAAGTTTGCAATCACCGTAATAGATCTCGATAATTAATCTTGCTCCGATACCATGTAGAAATTAGCTGAATAAATCACTTATTCAATGGAGATTAACCCGATTACACATCAATTTCGAATTGCATGCATAACACATAATCTCATCTACAATTAATTGTCGCATGCGGAAATAATAGAAGCAATCTCACATCAAATCAATCACACATTAACTCAGTATGTATGGGGAAAGCCTATAGCTGAAAACCCCGCAGCTATTGTGTATATTATAATGGAGAAATCATGTAACCAAACAAGTACAATACTCCTCACAAGTACTCAGCACTTTCTCATAAAGTCACACACAATCTAGCTTAGTTTTGAACAAGTCACTGGTTCAAAACTCCCTGCCAATTGCCTTGCCTCTATTGCGCAATCATGGCCTGTATATGAAGAGATCCAAGGTTCGAATCCCCTTGGCTTGACTGCACAATTGTCATGGACAATTCCTCCAAGTGTAATGCAAATCCCATGCAAAACTGATCCTCCAACTGATAGCTTTACTCACCCTTTCATCTACCTCTTCCACTGGTCTCCACTGAACCGATCATGCACTGTAGTGAACTGAAGTGTTCTTGAGTTGACTAATGAGTTAATATTTAGTGAATTAAATAATATTTAATTCACTCCACTCATAACTAATTGATTAGCCAGTTAAACTAATCTCAACTAGTTCAACTAAAATAAACAGAACACAACTCCACTATCTATCTCATTAACTCCTCCAAAACTTCTGCCACTGAAGTCCAACTGAAGTCAACCATGCAAGATGCCATCAAACCCTAGGAACCACGTGATTCCTCTGTCAGCTGCATGAGCCACCTCCATGACTCGAACTGAAGTGCTCCAAGAGAGTAAACTGCTGTTTATAGTCAAAATATTATTAAGGGTAAATAATATTTGACTCCCATATTTTTAGGAGAGGCAGTCTAAAAATAGCCTGTGACCTAAAAATATGAGTCTCATCTATTTTTACCAACATGTCGCATAATTCAAGAATCTCCAACCGGAATCCCCGAATCATGCTCCGTATGTCTAAAAATAGACATAGTCTAAAAATAGACTTTGCGCCAGAATTTGCCTGCGGGCCCACTTAGTGAAGGCGACTTCATTTCACTAAGCTCCATCATCTTGCTGCATTCTCAACAATTGAAGGATCTTGGCCTCTTTTTTTTACTTCATTTCAATTCATCAGAGATAACTTTCATTCAATTATAAATCAACAGTCCTTAATATTTTATCTTGAAAATCAATAGGATAATGAAATTCTCGATCAGAGATCCTTACCCTTGTGTTTCTCCTCATTTCTAAAAGTAAGAGAAAACTATGAGAAGGAACATAAATGAATGGTCAACACTATAAATTATAAGCATTATCCTAAACTGGTTGAGGAAATCATTTGCAACATATAACCCTCCTTAGATCTAGATTTGCAGCCCTTGAATGCCATTGAATGTTTGGTTATAGATGAAGGTTTGGAAATTGAAACATAAGATCAAACGATGCAAGATGATTCTATGCCATTATGTTTTGAACGATTTCAATTTCTAAAGGAAAATTTTCATAATGTTTCTAAAGAAAAGGATGTGTAGCATGTAGAAAGTCATGCAGTCTCATTAGAGCCAATGAAAAATAGGTTGCAACATTATTTTCAAGTTTTTCATGACCCAATAGTTGATGTGTTGGATGAAATCTGCAGTAAAAGTCCTTCTCCATTAGCTAAATATGAGCCTGAAAAGATAAAGAAAAGGATGTGTAGCATGTATAAAGTCATGCAGTCTCATTAGAGCCAATGAAAAATATGTTGTAACTTTATTTTCAAGTTTTTCATGATCCAATAGTTGATGTGTTGGATGAAATCTGCAGTAAAAATCCTTCTCCATTAGCTAACTATGAGCCTTAAAAGAGTACTAATATAAAATTTGATCTGATACCCGCCTTCAGTATCCTGTTTATTAGGAGTCTTACTACAAAGATCATTCGAACATTTTCATCCATGTCAGGAAAGTGAGGGTGAAGATTAAAGTTCATATTCATGGTACGAAGACTACCTAGAGCAGAGCAGCAATGTATTAGATGGGCTGGAAATTAATATGTACTCCTATGAAGATCCTTTTGCAGCATTTTTGAGGTCATATGGTGGGCTCATGCTTTGAAATTTCATTAAGGTTCAATCTGATTTCAAGCTTTCATGGGAGTTTCCTTTTAGTATTTCTCTCTTCTTGCTCATAAGAAAGCACTTGCGGAGAATTCAACTAGCAGCGATAATGCTTACATCGTTGCATTGACTGTTCCATTTCAAATGATTAGGTGATGAATGGGTAAGCTAGAGTAGGTGTGTTGACTAAGCTCACTTATTAGCTTTTTTTTTATTTTTTTAGTTGTGTTTTAGTCTGAGTCAGTTTAGTCAAATTTTAGTTAGTGTTAAGGACGTAAATCCCCTCTGTGGACAGAGGCGATCCCTACTAGCCCAAATCAGGTCTAGCAACAATAAAACACGCTATAGTGTAGGTTCCTAATTGTAAATAAACCGACTTGCGAGGAAGGCTTACCTGGAATCCAACGCTCTCGTCTGTAGAAGAGGTGGTGCTCCCGTTCCTTTGCCCTGGTAGATCACAATCCTCACGATCTCCATGATCATACACCTGCACATGCAAGAAACAACACAAACGCAAGCATAAAATCTAGTGCATACAACTATATATCAGTCGAAGAGGATATAACTCATGAACATGATCAAGAACAAGAGTGGAACCATAACCGATAGTCGCTTATCATTAAAGAGTCCAAAAAAGAATACAACCATAGCTTCGACGCAGCACTCTCCTTTAGCGGGTCGTCAGCAAAACATGTCTCGAAAAAGCTTGTCAGGGATGGGACAAGCCTCTCTCTTCGGATACTTGGCAATAGTCTCCTTTCTTGGATTTTGCCTTAGGGAATCAAGAAGGCTTTTGCAACATGAAAGCTCTTGGGAACTTAGAAATTCTGCCACTCTTTTGAACTAGCTTGCAAATGGAAATGGGCAAGCTTTTATAGAAGGAGGAAAGGGAGTTGGGATCCCTATAATTATGGGATTGGACCTATCATCAAGGAAGCTTCCATGAGAGGTGGCAAACCACTTCCTCTCCATGGAAATCCGTAGCCAAACCTCCCAACTAAAGATAGAAATCAGCCCAGTAATTTGTTAGGATGAAACTTCCGCCTTTTATTTTTTAAAAACACCTCTTAATATGGTTGGCGCGGGTACGGCTCTATGACAGAGCGCCAATTTCCGTGCCCTCTTTGGAGGATTTCCCTCTTGGCGCGAGGGCTGAACTATGGAACTGCGCCAATGGAAAAAGAGCTATTTTTAGGGTTTTTTGGAGGGAGATGTCTTTAGGGAAATTAAAGCTCATCTTTAGAGGGATGCAATGAAATTATTTTCAAGCCTTAACTCTTCCCACAGGTCACGGAATGAGCCTTGAAATGTGTGGGATGGGGATTGTAGGGACAGTGACAAATTGCTGTGTAACAGATGCCCCCTAAAGAATGAGGCCCGAAAGAGAGAGAGGGGTGAAATGCTTTATGAGAACATGCTGACCGAAAACACCGCCATCGGAAAACTTGTAGAGCGAAGTACAACTTATGTCTCAGATACATGATATATATGAGTGGTATGGGCGCAGCCATTCATAACAGAGTGTACAATAATTTAGATCCAAGGCATGGACGCAGCCATCCAATGAAGATTGATAAATAGACTCAAGTATGGTCGCAGCCATCCAATCAGTGAGTCATGTAAATAATCATAATAATCCACAATGTCTCAGCCTGGATTACAACAGACACAATCCAGGGTCTTGCACTCCATCTCGACCCGAACAAAGTACAAGTTCAAGCATGCGAATAAGTGAGCTGAAGTCGAACGTGCAAGAACATCGTCTGATTACCAACCAATGATGAAAGTTGTTAACAGACGCGAGAGGAACCACCAATAATGAAAATGGCCCTCAAGGTACTATAGGTACAATCTACAGCGTGTGAATCAATGAGCTGGTGTCGAACACCCGTAGAATCACTCGATCGGAGGCCAATGAAAAAAACCTCACGTCGAATGTGATGAACCTGCCATTGAGGCATGCAGGCTCCAAGGTACCATGAAAGAGTCTCTAGACCATCTTCCTGGATAATGAGCTGAAGTCGATAGGAAGTGGCCTTGATCGAAGGTGGGCCATAACGTTTCCCACATCATCGACACGAGACAGAGGAACATAATGTTTTTGTGAATCAGGGTCATATGAGAATCAGAGGAAGGTTGATACTTGCAGAGGTCAACTTCTCTTGAACATGCAAATGGCACGACAGTGGTCTTGGCAGTATTTGACATCAACGGATTAGAGGTCATGGTGACGAGGCAATGAGCAGATGAGAGGTCAAAATGGATTATCCAAACCCATGGAGGCAAAGTGAAGAACGAGATGAGATGTCCCCAACCCAACACGAATGCAGATAAGTGCCATGTTCAAGAGTGACATACTGCCGACATGACAATGATGTTGGTTCCATTTTTTCCCCACCATTTCGGTGAGTACCTCTTTATTTTTACACAAGCCTGAAGAGGATACCATATGCTTGTCATATAAATCCATCCTAGTACATTTAACGAGCCCTAGGAAGGAGGAACTTGGATACCGTCATTACGACTGAATCCAATGTCATCAAGGTTTAACAAGTCTGAAAAAGGAAGAACTTGGCGTCTTTTCATGTTTAGAGAGTTTGAAAATACAGCGGAAAAGTAAACTCCAACAGTCCCTTTTCGTAAATAGTTCCTCAGATCTGAAAAGGTAGAAAACTATGTCCGAGAAAACCTCCTAGTCGCGATAGGCTAGGGTATTCCTTTTTCGTAAATAATCCATCCCAGCCCGAAAAAGGGGTAAACGTATACTGGGTTGATGTAGTTTCGCAACCACTTTAACGAGATCGAAATGACAAGGGCCTCGACAATCTTTTCATGTTTAGAGAGTTAGAAAAGAGCTAAAAGTTGACTCCTCCTGGAGGAACGAGTGGTATAAAGGGTAGCTACTGGTTCTGGTAATGGTGGAACTGCTCAAAAAAAGATAAAGATCAAGAGGTTGGCTAACAAAACCACTCATCGCAGCGGTTCCTCAGGAACGGGTAAAACAACCAAGTGAAGGCATATGGTCGGCCAGGCAGATAGTGACGATGGAGTGAGAAAACCAAGGCTCATCTGGCAAACAGGCTGAAAGAATGGAAATCACAAGGGGTAAAATGGGAAAGGTTTCATTTTTACACAAGCTTTAAATCAAGAAACTCTGCTTAGTTCGTTTCATTTTTACACAAGCTTGAAACAAAGATAAACTATGCTTGAAACCGGTTTCATTTTTACACAAGCTTGAAACGGAAACAAACTATGCTTGAAAAATTAAGCATGCCCCCAACATGGTGACTCAATTCGAGGTACATGCCCCTCAAGCTTTAGTCCATATGAAAGGCAGATGGAGTGAAGGTTCAAATTACGAGATCACGAGAAAGACTCGACTGAGATTCTACGAGAACTTATCAAAGAATCGAATTGAACGGGAATGTGTTTCATTGTTTTAACGAGGTTGACACATTAAAAGAACTATCCTCACGACACCTTATTTCATTTTTTAAGGAGCTCGACACAAGACAAGGAACCCTTCTCCGAAGAGCTTGTTTCATTTTTTAAGGAGCTTGACACAAGAAAATGAACTCCGAACGGCCTCATCATAATGAACAAGAATTCATCACTTCCAAGAGTTCCACTCCCGATGGAAGAAAAACATCCTGCAAGTCAGGACCTAATGCCCCCAGTACCTGATGCACGACGGCATAATCACTGAGCACAGGCACGGGGTAGGTAGCCACATAGTTGACTTGCGGTGGGGCAGATACAATGGGTGGATAAAAACCAGGAAGGGATGATGGTGGGCCAGTTGCCACATTAGGAACAAAGAAGGAAAGCTGATCAATGGTCATGATCCATCCTTCATGTGGAAAACAGACCACACGAAAAAGGGAGGAGACAAGTGCTCCCATGGCATAGGTGTAATCGCGCCCCAAGAGCAGATTGAAATCCAAGGGGCCTGGAACAACCATCACATCCATACGAACAATTTTACCTCCCAAAGTAACAGGTAACCTTAGAAGGATCCCTAACGGTTGACTCGTTCTTCTGTTAAATGCCAACAGATTCTGCGTAACAGGCGCAAGCGGCGGTGAACCGAAAGCTTGCCAAGTAGTTGAGGATAGAATACTAATAGATGCGCCTTCATCTATAATGGTGCTGGGTACGACCAGACCAAAAGCCTGTACTGTGATCTCGAAAGGCACGTAAGACGGAAGGCGGTATCCTGCAAATCGACTCCAATCAAAGGAAGCGACCAAAATACTTGGAGGGGCTACCATCGAACTGAGATGGTCTTTCCCTGGTGTGACGGAAGAAGAAGGAGAATCCTCCTCGACCTCCATCTCGAAGGTGGGAGGGGTATCCTCCAGGATCTCCATCACGGGAGGTGGAGGAGCAACTTCCTGAGGTATAGGGACAAGAGAATCTTTCTCCAAGTCTGAGGAATCTGAAGAAACAAGAAGAACCTGAGGGATGTGAGGTCCACTCTCAACGGAAAAGACCTAGTTCACCGCAGATGGGGCGAGTTCAACTGATCCCAAAACCAATGGTTGGTCGGGAACGGATTCCTGAATTTGAATTTTCGAGTGAGCGGGATTGACCAAGGATGATTCTTGACCAATCGTAGGATCAACTAGCGTAGAACTCAAAGAAAGATGTTTGTAAGCAGTCGGGAGGCATGGTGTAGAAACAATTGAGTTATCCAAGACTCTTTTGGCTTCATCCATATATGGACAAAGGTGAATGGCATGGTGCCCTTCACACAACTTATAGGGATTGGTAATATTACCCTATTTCTTAAGAGCCTTACCAACACCAGTTGAAGACGTGCCCCCAACTTGACTCCCGGAAGCCAAAGGCAATGGCGGACGACCATTGGACCATTCTTCAAGCACCTTGGGAATGCCAGGGAAGTCTCGAAGAAGATGGTCTCCCGTGCACAACATGCAAGGGAACTTGACTTTCTGCGGAGGGTTGGGAGGTTTATCGACGTAAGGCTTCTTAGGCGCAATAGCCGCAGAGCTAGCCTCTCCTTTACCAGAATTCTTCTTCTTTGTCTTCTTCTTAGCCACCTGGTTACTCGAATCCAGACTTTCACCAGGCGAAGTAGAAGATGAAGACGCAGAAACAGGCGAAGAAGGGGAGAGATCCAGCTTGGAATCAACATGATGTTGTTTAGGCGGAGGAACTTATTGAACAGTATCCAAGACATTTGGGACCACAGAGGTTGAAAAAAACCACATAGGCAACCCAACAGTTAACCCAGGAAGGGACACCGTTTCCATATAAGGAGCACCAACATTTCCAAAAGGAGGAAAATGACCAGGATTCCCATCAGAGGGGATTCCTTGGTTGGTGAACTCTGGAAAAGTTACCATCAGAAACGGTTTTCAGAATGAAACCCTAAGGAAACTATCTTTAACCAGGAATATTTCGTGGACAGTTAATTTTTTAAAACATTGAAACAAAACTCTACCGTTTCATCTTTTAAGAGTTGAGAAACAGGCAAAAGGTGACTCTATCTCTTTCAGTTTTGAAACAAGCGTGAAAGGACAAGCGCTTGATGATCTTTTCAAATTTAAGGAGTCAGATAAGATCAAATGATTACTCAGGAATACTAGGCAAAAGGGTGTACCAAATAACCGTGAACTGCAATATACACCTTGGTTTTAATAATGAAAGAGAAATCAACCAAGGACTTTCCGTACGTGCAGGAAATCTCCCCAAATGCTGTGTTCAGTGTATCACGGGTATAGGGCGGCAGACTAGGCTTCCTACGGATAAAGGATTGAAACCTAGTGGGGTCTCCCTTTATATACACGATGGTATGGGGAGCACAAGTCCATACTAGCGTTGTCTAAAGCCAAAAGGCGAACGACAACTACTAGGTTTAAAGACGTCGGAACACGTCTCTGGCCTAGACCTCTAAATGTGTTTCGTTAGATTTCAATGCTGCCTTAGTGTAAATTGAGTGAATTTTAAAGTTGATCTTCAATTATGTTTCGGTTTTCAGGCCCTAACGAATGTGCTGTCTCGAAAATCTCTTAAATGCAAAAATACATTCCACAGTACACATTTTTGTTCGATCAAAACTAGCTACGGAAGAGTTGAGAGTTTTGTACACAAACAAAATGATCAGAAGAAAATCAATGATATCTCTAATGCAACTAATGAAACTAAAAACTTTTCTTTCAAATTCACTAAATAGTAGTAAAATTGAAAAGATTTCAATTTGCACTAATCAACCAAAAGCAAAAGAGATTTTTTTGTTTTCAATGTTTGATAGCTAGATGCACTAAACAAACCGAAAACATATAAGAAGCAATTCGAGAAATGATATTAAGAGAGCGAAACCAAAAAATTTCACTCAATGGCACAAAAAATCAGATCTCAAATCGATAAAAAGTCTCTCAAAACCAAGAAAAGTCCCAAAGACACCAATGAGTCATGTGATCTAGGCCCAAAATGAAGCAAAGTGAAATTCGAATGAAAACGAAATCAGTCACTCAAAAAACACAACAATATGATAGACAACTGTCAAACGAATGCAAGGAAGCAATCCCACAGCCGACTGAACGAATGGAAACCAAAAACTCCCAAGGGAGGCTCGACTCACAAAGGCACCTAGATGCCCTAGGGCTCGTATGCAAAATCAAAATAAATAAGCAAAAAACCAAAGGAAGGAGGTTCCAACCAGTCAAACCTGGCTCCAGTGCACTCAAACAGCCGAAAAAACAAGATCAAAATCACAAGTCAGCCTCAAAAAGCTTGAAACACAGCAAACCGTAATAGCTCATAGGATTGGCGCGACTGTGAGCTTGAAATTAGCGCCAGAAATGCAATGGCGTGGGTGATACATAGGCAACCTGTGCCAATGGGCACGACTGTTACGCTAAAAAGTGCGCCAGCCAAGTTTACTATGGAAAAAATAAAAAACAAGCAATCTCAGACACAGACAAGTGAAAACAAGGCTAAAACAAAGCCAAACAAACAAGAAAATCCAGTGCAAAGAGTTTACCAAGCAAGACCAAGAAGTTAACCAGAAAGAGAAGACAAAACTCCAAGTTGTTCAGTCCGTAAACCAAACCGGAGATCGACTGAAGCAATGTGATCTACTCCGCTAATGCAGAGCAAAAGCGTTTCGAAGGTTATATGGATGTGCTTCAGACTCTGTCTATAGTCTACAAATCAAACAACAAGCTGAATCCCTAGTGGAGTCGCCAAATTGTTGAGGAGTTAAATCCCCTCTGCGGACAGAGGCGATCCCTACTAGCTCAAATCGGGTCTAGCAACAATCAAACACGCTACAGTGCAGGTTCCTAATTGTAAATAAACCAAGTTGTGAGGAAGGCTTACCTGGAATCCAACGCTATCGTTTGTAGAAGAGGTGGTGCTCCTATTCCTTTTCCCTGGTAGATCACAATCCTCACGATCTCTGTGATCAGACACCTGCACATGCAAGAAACAACACAAATGCAAGCATAAAATCCAGTGCATACAACTATATATCAGTCGAAGAGGATATAACTCATGAACATGATCAAGAACAAGAGTGGAACCATAACCGATAGTCGCTTATCATTAAAGAGTCAAAAGAAGAATACAACCATAGCTTCGACGCAGCACTCTCATTTAGCGGGTCGTCAGCACAACATGTCTCGAAAAAGCCTGTCAGGGATGGGACAAGCCTCTCTCCCCGGATACTTGGCAATAGTCTCCTTGCTTGGATTTGGCCTTAGGGAATCAAGAAGGCTTTTGCAGCATGAAAGCTCTTGTGAACTTAGAAATTCTGCCACTCTTTGGAACTAGCTTGCAAATGGAAATGGGAAAGCTTTTATAGAAGGAGGAAGGGGAGTTGGGATCCCTATAATTATGGGATTGGCCCTATCATCAAGGAAGCTTCCATGAGAGGTGGAAAACCACTTCCTCTCCATGGAAATCCATAGCCAAACCTCCCAAATCAAGATAGAAATCAGCCCAGTAATTTGTTAGGATGTAACTTCCACCTTTTATTTTTAAAAAAACACCTCTTAATATGGTTGGCGCGGGTATGGCTCTATGACAGAGCGCCAATTGGCGCACCCTCTTTGGAGGATTTCCCTCTTGGCGCGAGGGCTGAACTATGGAACCGCGCCAATGGAAAAAGATCTATTTTTAGGGTTTTTTGCAGGGAGATTTCTTTAGGGAAATTAAAGCTCATCTTCAGAGGGATGCAATGAAAGTATTTTCAAGCCTTGACTCTTCCCACAGGTCACAGAATGAGCCCTGCAATGTGCGGGATGGGGATTGTAGGGACGGTGACAAATTGCTGTGTAACATATGGCCCCTAAAGCATGAGGCCCGAAAGAGAGAGAGAGGGGTGAAATGCTTGACGAGAACATGCCAACTGAAAACACCGCCATCAGAAAACCTGCGGAGCGAAGTACAATTGATGTCTCAAATACATGATATATATGCGTGGTATGGGCACAGCCATCCATCACAGAGTGTACAATAATCTAGATCCAAGGCATGAACACAACCATGCAATGAAGATCGATAAATAGACTCAGGTATGGTCACAGCCATCCAATCAGTGAGTCATGTAAATAATCATAATAATCCACAATGTCGTAGCCTGGATTACAACAGACACAATCCAGGGTCTTATGCTCCATCTCGACCCGAACAAAGTATAAGTTCAAGCATGCGAATAAGTGAGCTGAAGTCGAACGTGCAAGAACATTGTATGATTACCAGCCAATGATGAAAGTTGTTAATAGACGCGAGAGGAACCACCAATAATGACAATGGCCCTCAAGGTACTGTAGGTACAATATACGGCGTGTGAATCAATGAGATGGTGTCGAACACCCATAGAATCACTCGATTGGAGGCCAATGATGAAAACCTCAAGTCGAATGCGATGAACCTGCCATTGAGGCATGCAGGCTCCAAGGTACCATGAAAGAGTCTCTAGACCATCTTCCTGGATAATGAGATGAAGTCGACAGGAAGTGGCCTTGATCGAAGGTGGGCCATAACGTTTCCCACATCATCGACATGAGATGGAGGAACATAATTTTTTTGTGAATCAGGGTCATATGAGAATTAGAGGAAGGTTGATCCTTGCAGAGGTCAACTTCTCTTGAACATGCAAATGGCACGACAGTGGTCTTGGCAGTATTTGACATCAACGGATCAGAGGTCATGGTGACGATGCAATGAGCAGATGAGAGGTCAAAATGGATTATCCAAACCCATGGAGGCAAAGTGAAGAACAAGATGAGATGTCCCCAACCCAACACGAATGCAGATAAGTGCCATGTTCAAGAGCGACATACTGCCGACACGACAATGATGTTGGTTCCATTTTTTCCCCACCATTTCGGTGAGTACCTCTTTATTTTTACACAAGCTTGAAGAGGATACCATATGCTTGTCATATAAATCCATCCTAGTACATTTAACGAGCCCTAGGAAGGAGGAATCAGATAATTATTATTGATGAAAAATAATCCAATGTCATCAAGGTTGTTCCAGTCCGACAAAGGAATAACTGACAACTCAGCCATTTTTCATGTTTAGAGAGTTTGAAAAGACAATGAAAAGTAATCCCAAATGTAGCTCCCTTTTCGTAAATAGTTCCTCAGATCCGAAAAGGTAGAAAACTATGTCCGAGAAAACCTCCTAGTCGCGATAGGCTAGGGTATTCCTTTTTCGTAAATAATCCATCCCAGCCTGAAAAAGCGGTAAACGTATACTGGGTAGATGTCGTTTCATAACCACTTTAACGAGATCGAAATGACAAGGGCCTCGACAATCTTTTCATGTTTAGAGAGTCAGAAAAGAGCTAAAAGTTGACTCCTCCTGGAGGAACGAGTGGTATAAAGGGTAGCTACTAGTTCCGGTAATGGTGGAACTGCTCAAAACAAGATAAAGGTCAAGAGGTTGGCTAAAAAAACCACTCATCGCAGCGGTTCCTCAGGAACGGGTAAAACAACCAAGTGAAGGCATATGGTCGGCCAAGCAGATAGTGACGATGGAGTGAGAAAACCAAGGCTCATCTGGCAAACAAGCTTATAGAATGGCAATCACAAGGGGTAAAATGGGAAAGGTTTCATTTTTACACAAGCTTTAAATCAGGAAACTCTGCTTAGTTGGTTTCATTTTTACACAAGCTTGAAACGGAAACACACTATGCTTGAAAAAGTAAGCATGCCCCCATCATGGTGACTCAATTCAAGGTACATGTGTGGGATGGGGATTGTAAATAATTGTTGAGGAGGTAAATAATTGTTGAGGAGGTAAATCCCCTCTACGGACAGAGGCGATCCCTACTAACCCAGATCGGGTCTAGCAACAATAAAACACGGTACAGTGCAGGTTACTAATTGTAAATAAACCGACTTGCGATGAAGGCTTACCTGGAATCCAACGCTATCATCTGTAGAAGAGGTGGTGCTCTCGTTCCTTTGCCCTGGAAGATCACAATCCTCACGATCTCCATGATCAGTCATCTGCACATGCAAGAAACAACACAAACGTAAGCAAAAAATCCAGTGCATACAACTATATATCAGTCGAAGAGGATATAACTCATGAACATGATCAAGAACACGAATGGAACCATAACCAATAGTCGCTTATCATTAAAGAGTCAAAATAATAATACAACCATAGCTTTGACGCAACACCCTTCTTTAGCGGGTCGTCAGCACAACATGTCTCGGAAAAGCCTGTCAGGGATGGGACAAGCCTCTCTCTCTCCGGATACTTGGCAATAGTCTCCTTGCTTGGATTTGGCCTTAGGGAATCAAGAAGGCTTTTGCAGCATGAAAGCTCTTGGGAACTTAGAAATTCTGCCACTCTTTTGAACTAGCTTGCAAATGGAAATGGGCAAGCTTTTATAGAAGGAGGAAGGGGAGTTGGGATCCCCATAATTATGGGATTGGCCCTATCATCATGGAAGCTTCCATGAGAGGCGGCAAACCACTTCCTGTCCATGGAAATCCGTAGCCAAACCTCCCAACTCAAGATAGAAATCAGCCCAGTGATTTTTTAGGATGAAACTTTCGCCTTTTATTTTTAAAAAAACACCTCTTAATATGGTTGGTGCGGGTACGGATCTATGATAGAGCGCCAATTGGTGCGCCCTCTTTGTAGGATTTCCCTCTTGGCGCGAGGGCTGAACTATGGAACCGCGCAAATGGAAAAAGAGCTATTTTTAGGGTTTTTTGCACGGAGATGTCTTTAGGGAAATTAAAGCTCATCTTCAGAGGGATGCAATGAAATTATTTTCAAGCCTTAAATCTACCCAGAGGTCATGGAATGAGCCCTGCAATGTGCGGGATGGGGATTGTAGGGACGGTGACAAATTGCTGTGTAACAGTTAGTTTCAGTGATTTTGTGTCATTGAGTTTTTAGTATTTAGTCCTGTATTTCAGTTTGAGTTTTATTGACCGTATTGGCCCAATGGAAGAGGCATTGATCTAAAAAATTCAGAAATTTGTGGTTCTTGACACCTCTTTCAGAGCTTCCATCCCCAATAAGGCTAATGTTATCGTCAGAATATGCATTCTGCCATCAGTGATCAAAATCACTGTTTTTTTTCTCATTTTAGGTGTCCCACTCTGAAATTTTTATTTCATTCAATTAGGTTATGTTAAAACTTGTTTCACTGATGTTAGTCATAGTCATAAAACGTCACTCTCTCAAAATTTCCCATTTTTTGGCCTAAATTCATGTATTTCTGAGTATAAATCACTCTTGAAAGCTCATCTTGCTATTTCGTTATGACAGTGAAAGTCAACCATGAGTCAGTTCATCCAAGGTCTCATTAGGTCCCTAGGTTTCATTCTTCAAGGTCCAAATAAAGCACCATTCCATTTTCATAAGGCTGTAAAGTATGAGAGTGATCCCAAAAAATGTCTCTTGTCCATGTAAAGATGATCTCTAAGATGGTTTCCAAATTTGTAATTTGATTTCAAATGCGAGTTGCATTCCTAAATGTAATTTTTATTTTTTTCTATGTAATTTAATTTCATTAAATATGTAATAAGTACTTAGTTCCCAAGGGCTTCCAACTCAGAGTTCCACATGCTAACACATCAAATTTCAAAGTGAAAGAGTTTTTAGTCGATCAATTAAAAAATTTCTAGAGGGGTTTTTCTTTTCCCAAAGGGTGTCGAAATCATCATTTTCCACAAGTAGTATACCCTAAATTTCCTCTCCCACTCAGCTAAGGTTTGCTTTGAAAAAAGAGACATCTGAGCAGAGGAGCCATAGGGTAGGTCATATCAATAAGTTTTAGGTCATTTCAACTCATAAACATCATGTCTCCATCCTTTGTCAAGAAATCATTCCAAGATTCAAATCGTTTACCACTCACAGGGCCGATTTTTCTTCAAACTTTGTTTATGACCAAAAAAAGATGAATTTGAAAAAATTAAGAGAATTTTTTTATTTATGATATTTCAAAAAATAAAAAAACTCCTTCAGTTTTTACATAGGTATCATGGTTTCGGAGAAATTTCAAAAATATAGGTACTTCAAGAGGTTTTCAACACTTATGAAGCAACCTTGTGAAAATCACATTTTCTCCTAGATGGAGTGTCCAAATGACTTTGTTGATGAGTCAAATGATACCTAGATAGAGAGATATTTACAATAATCTATCTTGATCTGAATTTGGAGTTACAGAAGGCCTCCAAAAGTTCCCTGCAACATCACTCCGCATTTTTTCACCCTCATTTTGCACTTTTTGACCAGTATTGGGAAAATCAACTTTTGAAAAGGAAAATCAAATAATATGAAAAAACAAAAGGTAGATTTTAAAAGTATTCAGAATAATATTTCCAACGAGCTATCCTTGGTTGAATTTGGACATCGGGAAGACCTCCAAATGTGGTATGCCAAACGGTGCTGCACAAAGAGCGCATGTTCTACATTGGCGCCATGCATTTACCTAAAAACACTCAGGGATTGCCAAAGGAACACTAAAAATCTCCCATTCTCTTAAAAGGGTTTCCTACACTATACATCAAGAAAGTAGGTCACAAATTTATCACTCCTCTTCTCCTTAATCAGTTTATGTGATGCTTAATTTGGTTTTGGTGTCTTCTCAAGTTCAAAACCCTAGTATCATTCTACTAGCATCCCACCACCATTCCTACATTTCAAATTTACCCTATCCCAAACTCCCATACCAGAAAAAAATTCCCATAACCCCTACATAACTATATCCTTCCATAATATTTCATCTCCTTCACAACACTAAACCATAGGTATTCATTTTCCTATGCTTCCTATACCTTAACTATAATTAAATCCCCTATTCTAAAAACCCCTCATGATCACTACCCCCTGTCACTTCCCTCATATCAAAAATACCTCATCTCATCTCCTCAAATTTCCTCACCCCAACCCACACTTCTTTCACCCACATTCCATTCCATCATCTCCATAGGGCTTTGACACCAAATACATCATGGAAGAAGTGGACATACATGAAGAGAAAGACCTCTGTGAGAAAGAGGCAGATTTTGAACTTGTATACTTGGAAAAAGTTGATGATGATTATTCTTCCTCAATCATCCACAAGATGGAAGCCAAGATGAGAGAGCTCCAAGCTAATCTTGATAGGTCCAAGTTTGTCATTACCTTTCTCAATCAAGAAAACCACGAGTTGAAGACCAAAAGCTTCATTGATGAAGTGAAATGCATCAAAGCACAAAGAGAGGCAGAGAAGGCTAAAGCCTTTCTTGAAACAAAACTATAAGACTATGGTGAACACGATGATGAGGAGGACCAGACACCAAGACAAAGACCTAGGATTAGAGGGCTGAAAAGAGCTCTAGAACTAAAGAGGGAAAGAGAGGTTGAGCTCGCTAAAGAGCTCATTATTTATGAACAAATGGAAATCATGGTTAATGAAGACTAGGAGTGTTTGTTTGTGAAGGTAAACCAACACTTGGACAAGCTCTTGGAAAATTCTCAAAAGGAAGATGATATTCAAATAAGGATGGCTAAGAATTATGCAATGAAGAAAAAAATTGAAAGGGATAAGCTCAAAAGAGCTAATGCCAAAATTGAAGCCTTGACCAAGAAAGAGGAGAAAAAGACACTAGACATAGTTGTCGAGGTAGCGCTCCATGACTCAAGGACATGATAAAAAAATCATCCCACCAATTTTGACAAATTCTTGGAATTTTTTTTTGTTTTTAGGGACATTTTTAGCACAGCAAAAATGTCAAGCCCACAACACCTAGGGTACTGCGTTATTTTTTGGGGCATATAGTAAGTAAATGGCCACCACCATTGAATTCAGAATGATCAGGAAATGCACCCTGTACATTTCCTAATAATTTGGAGGAAAATTAGTCAGTGAAAAGGGAAAAGAAACCCACCGAAAACCCATGTTGCTGCCTCATTTTTGGCCTTGGCATTGCACATTTAGAAGTCTTGTGAAAATTAGTTTTTAATAAGGAAAATTTTCCTCATTTTGTAAAATAAAGGCGTATTTGTACATTAGCAAGGATAAGCTTTCCAACGAGCTATCCTATGCCTAATTTGGACACTGCGAGGGCACCCAAAATCAGCGTTGAACATAGAGGGCGTGTTTGACACAGAGAGGGTGTGTTTGACAAGGAGATGTCACATTTAACAGTATTGGGAAAATGATTTTTTGATAAGGAAAATGAGCTTCATTTTTCAAAATAAAGCCATATTTGGAAAGTATACAGGATAATCTTTCCAACAAGGTATCCTTGGCATAATTTTGACACCGTCAAGGCCTTCAAAAGTGGTCTGCAAGTTGGACGACGAGTTTGGTTAAGGGAGGGCGCATTTACTTCTAGCGTTGCACGTTTAGTAGTCTTGGGAGAAATGAATTATGACAGGGAAAATGAACTTCATTTCTAAAAATAAAGGCATATTTGGAAGCTAGACTTGAAGGGACTTCCAACAAGCTATCTTGCAGCCAATGTGGACACCTGCAAGCCAGTCAAAAACAAACTGCAAGTTGGTGGTAAAACAATGCTGCACATAGGACAAATTTTCTGAGTTTTCTGATACTTTTTGTTTTTCCCATTTTTCTTTTAGTTTGACCATGGTGAATGGGATTTTTACCAATGTAAATCATCAATGTAAAAGTAAAAATGATGTGGTTGACTTACCTAGGTAAATATATTTGGTTAAAAATCATTATGAGGTGTACTGAATCACTTTGCAAAAAGTTAGGGTTGAGTCACTTTGACCGCCCTACACTATAGGTTTCAGTTTAGACTTTGGTGGATCAGTTCCTCCTCTCATGGATTCGACCCCCGAGGTTGGGAGAGGTTGTTTGTGGTCTACATATTGTACTTTTTGACTCATTTCAAAGGTTGGAAACAATTTAATTTTTGCTAGTTGATCAAGGAAACTTTGTATTCAGTTTTTCCAAGCTAATAAAGAGGAGTTGCAACTACTTTTATGGGATAATTGTGGTATTGAATTTCTATCATTGTTTCTTCTTAAGTATCATATGTTTGAAAGTATTGTGTTCATGGTCACTTTCATTTCTATATTATTATATTTTACAAGTTAGAAATTCGGAATACATGTTTGCACATGCTCTGTTTTGTGTAACTGGTCATATTTGTTCATCTTCTTCCGTATAAAAAAAAATACATCTCTTATGCTTTTCTCAGATTTATTACAGTTTCAAAATAATTCCATAACCATTATATTCAAGTGATAATCATTATACCTACATTTTCCCATTGATCCTTGCAACTCTAACTCATTTTCCCTGACCTAGCTTTCTTTGACCTAATTTCTGCATCTAGTGATTTCCCTAACGAAATCAATTCAAAACAACCCATTCACTCTATATCTAGCCTAAAAACCCTAACTTCCCCAACCCTCCTGGGTATGACCCTTTTGGAGAGAGCCCTCTTCAGCTTGATAGGGCTAGCTATCAAGTCAAATGCTTGGTTTCTGGTAACCTATATTAGGATTCCTTCAAAAACCTTGGGAATCTAGTTTAGTGATAATAGAAACAAGAGTTGTACTTATGATTTTACTAATGGAGAGCCATATTAACAAAAATGAAATGCCCCGTAGTACAAATATCTTTTCACTAGTGTTAGTACCATGTCCACAATTCCAAATAAAATGATAATACAAATAAGGATGAATAACAATATATATCCTACACTCACATGTGACAATATTAAATACCTTTATTATAATATTGTTAAATGTGACTAATTTTAATTAAACTGATTAAGATATATAAATTAAATGATTACTAAAATTATATATCTCACCTAATTAAATTTTAAAAAATCATAACAATTAAATAAGTTATAATTATATTTTAAATTATTTAATATATTTAAGTATTAAATAATTATATATATACATAAAATATAGAACACAATTCTTAACCATGGATATTTATGCTCACTTTATATTCAATATTCTTTCGCTTCTAAATATCATATGCCCAAAAAAACATGACTTACTCATATCACACTTGTTAGTATGAAATTTCTTTAATTAATCAATTTAATTAAAAGGGAATAAGGGAGATAATTATATTGGAGATAGATATGAGAATCTCATTTATATATATTACTATGGCTATTTTAGAATATTTTGTAGAGGTTAAAGTTATACCATCCACCTTATAATTATTGATATTTAGATTATAATCATGTATACTCTAATCCAAAATAAACATTCTTATCAACATAATTAATAATATTACTATATAATTACATATTTATTTACCAATTCTCCTTAATGAAATCTCAATTTACATGATTACAATATAATTTAATGTCATGTAATATAATGTAGTCTTCTATCTCTGATTTCTTTCTCTTCAAACAATTTTTATATCAATGTTCCAATATATATATATGTATCTACTCCTTTTATTTATATATATATATATATATATATATATATATATATATATATATATATATATATATATATATATATATATATATATTGAATAATATTTAAAGTATATGTGTAAATGAAATATTAGTAATTAATTAAAAGTTTAATTTTCAATAATCATTAAAGTTTATGCTTAATTTAGGTAAAATATGTTCAAAGTTCTTAATTTGTATATATGAATAAGAAGAAATACAATAAAATGTAAATACTTAACCAAATACAAAAATCTAAGAACTATATCTTTTATCGATTGCTACATGAATAATATATTTAATCTTATTCTATGAGTTGTAAATGGCTATGGATAATTTATTGGATAGTTTTTCAGAAAAAAATCTAACAAAATACACTAAAATCTATAAATGAGGGTTAGTTTTCCTGATATTTTTGTAATTTTAGTAAAATATTGATTTTTTGCTTATGTCTGCAATATATAAAATGCAGAAAATAAAATAGAGAACATATAAAATAATTACTCACGAATCATAATAACACTTTACGCACAAAGCTCAATATCACCAATATATGACATGTGAAAACATTTAAAAAAAAAGAACCAGGTGGAAGGTAAGGTTGCTTTACTTTCTCTTTCTCTGAATGAAATGGTGCAAATGCAGAGTAAAATTTATGACCTATGGGCTACTAGAAGAAAAGAACGCTCTTTTTTCAATACTCCCTCTCTCTATCCACTCTCACCTATTTTTCTCTATTATGGAACAAAATGCACTAGAATAGAATCATACCCCTTTTCCCCTAGTGACTCAGTTATAACAAAAAGTTATAGAAAACTAGGAGCTAAATTTAAGCTACAAAACCCTCAATATGAGCTAGAGCTTGACCCTTCTATCGTCTTCTTCACAGTTCTAATGTGGTTGGCCACATTTCCATGACTAGCAGGGCCAACATGCCATCCTCTCATATTACGGTAGTAAATCGTGATAGGTCAACCTCTCGAGGCATAATTTTTTTTTGTTTCACCTATAATTAACATAATAACTACTAAAAAACATTGCTTAGGACCACAAATTCGCCTCGTAAGGTTTTTGGTCTGAATTATCGAAAACCCCCCCCCCCCCCCCGAAATAAGCCATTCTTGTAAGATAAAAATATTTTTTCCCACCCTGAAAGTATTAATATTGATGGAAAAAATATAGTGATCCAATTCAATTCATACCTCCCCATTTTGAGAGGATTTTGGCTGCTTATTTCACTAAATGAGGTGAGGATCGTTTTCCTTTACCTTATGCTTTAAGTACCATTTTTCCTTTCCTAAAAGTTTTCACTTCGACCTAATCTCCCAAGGATCATGTTACTCTATTCTTGTAGTTATGGATAACTTGTGTAAAAATGTTTCCTCTAACTCAAATCATCCTGGGCATATCGTGTTGACTTCCACTATCAAATTTATTACATGCTCCTTTTCATGATATAGTGTGGAAGGCTAATTTATTTTTAGAGTTTCCTCATTTATGATTGAGTAAATGTGTAAAGTTTGGGGTACGCTATGCCAATAGGGGTTATCTTGAACATTTTGTATTATATCAGAGGGATCGTATCATAGAGACTTCCTTTTCATAATTTGGTCTCTCCTTCTTCAACTGTAACCGTACTCTATCTCCCTCAATAATTTCTTCGTTGCTTATTGATCATGCCTAGTATTGTAATTTTCTTAGAAATTCATGAGTGTCTCTTTACATTGTGGACGGATTTGTTTAATCCTATCAAAACCATTATTTTCCACTTATGCATCCCCTATAACATTCTCCCTCAATATTCTTTTATTCCCATGTGCAATATTCAAAGGTGAACGTGGAAAATATCCAAAAGAAAATTCAAATGGGGACTTACAAGTATATGTGTAGACTGCTGTCTTATGAGAGTCTTGTATATATACTATATCTTCATACTATATTTTTTAACAAATATTATTCTATCCCCTCAAAATATACACCAAATTCGTATTAACTAATTCTATTTCATCATCTATTTACAGATGGAATTTTATGTACATATTAAACATCATCTCTATCTTCTCCCACAGTGTAGTCCGAAATTGATTGATAAATATTTTTTCTCTATCTAAAATGATCCTCCTTGGCCTCTCGCAGTGCATGTAGGCCTATCCAATAAAAATGTACCTTTCTTCTTACCCATTTATGGTCTATTTATAAGACATTAGAATGCACATATGGATAAACTTGTCAACTAACACAAAAAAATAGTCATGTCCTTTCCTAGTTTTTTGTAAACCTCCTAGAAAGTTCATCGAAAATGTTACTGTTGGGGAAATATATTTCTATTATTTCCAACATTAAATTATCAATTTTGGGCTCATAAGCTTCGAGGTGCAAGTGAAAATAATGCAGGATCAGAGCATCTATCCTAAACTACGGTAAGAAATCAGCTTGTTGTTTAAGTACAAAAACAAATAATTTAAAACACTATTTCTCTTAACAGTAAAATCACTTCAACTTATAAAATCATAATTATAGGATTGAAATTATGTTTAATGGAAAACACTACTCTAATTTTGATCATGAACCTAAATTAAACTTAGTAAATCTCGAAACCTTAATCAAACAGATGAATGCAATACTGAAATCAAAATCGAGAGTTATCTAATTTATTTCAATCAAAGAAATACATTCAATCAAATTTATTAAACATATAAACTTATAAAAATTAATTTTATGAAATCTAAATTAATGACACTCAAGGAAAATGAAATCAAATTGACCTTCTTAGCTAATGCTGGAAATAATCCTAAATGATAATTCATCCTTTGTTTCTAATTACAATAACTTATTCGCAATCACATTTGAAAGGGACTTTAACTACTCTTTGAAAAGGAACGTTAATTAATATCTATATTGATGAGTTTAATAAATCCTAACTACTATATGCAAATGAAACACAATTTAAATGATTTCATACACCTTAAAATAAAAGATCTAAATTGTAACAAAAATTCTATGAGATATTTCAATTTAGGTTTAAGTACATAACCTTGCAATTCAGATTTAAGTACATAAATTTTTTTAGTACATAATAGTTTTAAGTACGAGATTATGACAACTGATTTAAATTGAATGCTACGCTATGAGGAATTAACACATCAAATTATTTCTGACTCTAAACTAACGATGACCTTGGTTCGAGGAGTGGTGGGCCATTTTCACACATGGAGCAAGGTGAATTAGCTCAATAAAAACAAAATCTAAAATGCAATCATAAATAACTCACAATAGAAAGAATGTCGAAACTTGTATTAAATCAGCGTGATGGAATATAGAATCTGAAATATTAAATCAATCCCTGCTATGTTGGTGTGTATCATGCTCCTCTCCTCCAATAACTGCTCCCTTTATTCTCTATTTATTTCTCTTACTGCCTATATGCTCCCTTCTTTTAGCTCTCTACATCTCCTTTTATAAATACAAATTATTGATATTTTATCATAACAACAAAACTAAAACAAGCGTGAATTAATCCCTCTAGAGAGTTATGGTTGGGCTTGTTCTGATCCATTCATGCATGGAGGAAATAATTGCTATGTTTATCACAAGGTCGTTCAGAAAAAGCGTCCATAATCGAACTCAGATTGACCCGTTTAGGCTGTCCCGTACTTAAAATGGTGTGAAATATTCCCCCGACCATAACTTCCTCATAATATAGAATTTTTCCAAAATATTTTTGGGTTACCTAAATGAGTGTGCTTTGAACAAAACCTGCATATCGGAATTTCAAGATTATTCACCATTGGATCAAAAAATTTATATTTCCATCTACAATAATTCCATACTGAACTTTGAAGTAACTAATCAAAATTTACTTGTGGAGACTTACGAAAATAGAACACTTGAGAAAATGAACTTAGTGAAACTATAATTAGTAAACCATGAATAAATCATCTCTAATAATATAAAAGCTAATAAAAATAATTATAATCAACCACGAGCCATAGGATGTGATTTGGCGACAACTGATAGAATTGTGTCGTGAAATGAGTGTAAAGGTGTCAAAATTTAGGTTACAAATAATGGCACTATGCAATGGAAAAATGGGCATATATGAGGCTCAACATCCCCCCTTGCCTGAGGGTTTTCTTGTCCTGATGCGAACAAACCTCTTTCTCATTTATAGATTCTTGATATTGTTTTGTAGATATTGGATATTGTGGGACAACAATGTTTGGATATTTGAAGGTGTTGGTTCTTGTGGAGCATCGCTTACTTGAATGTTTGGAGGTGTTTGTTCTTTTGGAACATCTCTCTTCACGTTGAAATATCATACTAATTTACTAAGAAATATAAATTGAGGTCAAGAGAGGGATGGATGAGGAAGAGATGATGAATCAAAAGGAGGTGGTGATGGAGATGGTGAATGCATGCTTGCATACTCTGTCTTCATAAGAATAATGTATATAGAGGGTTTCCTTTATCATGTCATGGTAGTAATGACTTCATCCTGTGAATTTAATGCTTGAATAATACACTATAGAGACTACTTTGATTAATGTGCCACAGGGATTCTTCTTTTAACATGGTGTTTTAATCAGAGTATATGCGAAATGAATAAAGGAAATAGAAGGATAATGGTTTATGAAAGATGATATGCATGGAATGAGAAATGGTGAATCATTAAGCTTATTTAACCATATAATGAATTATAGAATCATAAGCCAAATTTACCTCATGTTTTACCTTTTTCATTGATGTGCCTTGTGTTGCAAAATGAAGTGGAGGATGGAATGGCTGGAGCTAATGTGACTACTGATCTCATCTACTGGAGAAGTATAAAGGATAAGCTGAAGAGATGAAGGATGAACTGAAGCTCTGAAGAATGAACTGAAGGTCTCCTTCTCCCCCATGGCTGAACAATTTTATGTCCCCAAACAACAGAGGACAGGTGACTACTGCTACAAATGACAACGGAAACACTGATACAAAAATCCAAACTACTGCAAATCTTTGTCAATATCACAAAACCATATAGTCTTCGACCACTACACATCCATGTGCAATATTTCCTATGTGAATAAATGTTGTATATGTCAAACATAAGCAAGAATCATTGGATTACTGACCATTGATGAGATCCTTAACCACTACGAGATATCCCACCCGTGATGTCAATGGAAATCAAGGCACTAGGTACATTATACTAGCCATGAATAAATTTGTCGGAGTCAAATGAACTGCAGAATTCATCCACCAAGAAAAAAATGATATATTTCCTTAGTAGATGACAAGGATACTTGCCATTAAGGCATGCATGCTCCAAGGTACCTTATCTAACCCTAAAATTGGTCCCAGATAATGTGTTGATGTTGATGGGACAAGGCCTGTTGGCAAGTGGGCCTTAAAGAATCCCACATCAACCAACTAGAGTAAAAACATAGTAAATTGAGAGATACATGATTTAAAGAACTAAAAAAATTTTACAAACTTTATTGGGAACCTTTCCCCCCAGTTACCTGATTTTAAAGTAAATTCCCTATCCAGTTGCCCCAGACAAGCTAGTTTTCATAACAAGACTTATTTTTCTCTTTACTATTTCATTGATTTATTTATAATACTAATATTTCCTACTATACTGAAGAGAAGACAACATCATTCAAGTTAAAGAGAACTTCCAATGAAGCCATGTGCAGATCAGGTACAAAGATATACTCATGCCCAGATTTAACATATAAAATTTAGAAGGTATATGAGCATGAACAATAAAAAACTTTGAAAGTTGTGATGCAAGAAGTATTTGAAGATGAAAGTGGTAGTTTGACTAAATTGTAATCTGGAACCAATGCTTGATTTAATCTTGGTGGTATTGGTTCATTTTTTTTTGGACCACTTTGAAAGTCCTCCTTGGTCGTGCGAGACAAACATGGATAATTTGTCCCTAGAATGCATACGGGCTTGCTGTTGGGCATGGTGAAATTTATTCGATCTCAGGTTCAAATTCATGCTCCCCATCGGATTTGGTACATGATTCATTGATATCCTTGGTAGATAGGAAGGAGGAATCAAGGTATACTTACAAAACGTTTTTGGTTGTGGATTGATAGATAATTTCCTGAATGTGACGATAATGAGCCCTTCCTCAGAGGAAGATACCCCAGCTACTGCTAGGATTTGAGAAAGGGCTTGAGGGACATTCTTCAAGCTCTCAACCATTCTTGAATTTCTCCATCTCGTCGATGATCCTTGTCTTGTAACATGGATTAGTACAAAGGGTTCTTGCAACACCCAAAAAATGTTGTGTTTAAATAACTTTGAAATTTTAACCTAAATGAATTAAAACTGGTAATTGTAATAAAGCTCACCAAAATTTCTTACATGGGAAACCAAAATTTGCAGCAATCCCACCATAGTGGATGTGCGGCTCTTCACTCACGTCTTACTATATACTACCTACCGTTTGATTTGCCTGCAACTAAAATCACACAAAAAAACTTGTGAAAGAAACCAGGCTCTAATCCCTTTAGCACCTCCCCGTAAATGGCGCTAAAATATTGGGGAAATATATTTCTATTATTTCCAACATTTAATTATCAATATGTGGCTCGTAAACATCAAAGCTCAAGTGCAGGTAACTAGAGATCAGAGCATCTATCCTAAAATAGGGTAAGAAATCAACTTGTTGTTTAAGTACATAAACAAATAATTTAAAACACTATTTCTCTTAACAGTAAAATCACTTCAACTTATAAAATACTAATTACAAGGTTCAAATTATGTTTAATGGAAAAAATTATTCTAATGTTGATCATGAACCTAAATTGATCTCAGAAAATTTTGAAACCTCAAGTAAACTAATGAATGCAAGACCGAAATCAAACTCTCATGTTCTCTAATTTAATTCAATTAAAGAAAGACATTCAATCAAATTTCTTAAACATATAAACTTCTAAAAATAATGTTTAAGAAATCTAAATTAATGACACTCAAGGAAACTGAAATCAAATCAACCTTCTTATTTAATGTTGGAAATAATCCTAAATGATAATTCAACCTCTATTTCTAATTACAATTACTTATTTGCAATCAAAATTGAAAGGGAATATAACTATTGTTTGAAAAGGAACTCTAATTACTATCTATAATGACAAATATAAGAAATCGCAAATACTATATCCAAATGAAACGTAATTAAAATGATTGCATACACATTGAAATCAAATATCTAAACTGTAACAAAACTTCTATTAGATATTGCAATTCAAAATTACGTACAACAGTTTTAAGTACGGGATTATGACAACTGATTTAAATTGAATGCTACGCTATGAGGAATTAACACAACAAATTATTTTTGAATCTAAACTAATGATGACCTTGGTTCCAGGAGTGGTGGGCCCTTTCCATGCCTGGAGCAAGGTGAATTAGCCCAAGAAATAATATATCTAAAATGCAATCATAAATAACTGACAACAGAAAAATGTCGGAACTTGTATTAAATCAGCACGATGAAATATAAAATCTGAAATATTACATCAATGCTTGCTATGCTGGTCTACATCATGCTCCTCTCCTCTACAGACTGCTCCCTTCCTTCTCTACGTATTTTTCTTACTTCCTGCATACTCCCTTCTGTCAAGTCTTTACATATCCTTTAATAAATACACATTATTGATATTTTATCATAACAAAAAAACTAAAACTTGCCTAAACCAATCCTTCTAGAGATTTATGGTTGGGCTTGTTCTGATCCATTCATGAATGGATAGACTTATTGATCTATTTATTATAAGGTATTTTAGAAAAAGCGTGCACAATCGAACCAGAATTGACCCATTCAAGATGAATCTAAATTGATCCAACACGTTCAGGCGGTCTCGTACTTAATATGGTGCGGAATATTCTCTCGAGCATAATTTCTTCATAATGTCAAATTTTGTGAAACTATTTCTCGGTTACCTAAATGAGGGTGCTCTGAACAAAACTTTCCTGTGGAAATTTCAATATTATTCACCATTTTATCACAAAATTCATATTTTCACTTGCAACAATTCCATACTCAAGTCTGTAGTAACTAGTCAAAATTGACTTGTGGAGACTTTCAACAATGGAATGCTTCGGGAAATGAACTTAGTGAAACCATCATTAGTAAATCATGAATAAATCATCTCTAATCATTGGAAAGATAATAAAACTAATGATAATCAACCGCGAGGCATAGGATGCGATTTTGTGATAAATGATAGAATTATGATGTGAAATGAGTGTAAGGGTGTTGAGATTTAGGATATGAATAATGGTACTATATGATGGAAAATGGGCATATATGAGGCTCAACAATTACCTATGGATGAGCGAGTACGAGTAAGGTATGTTATAGAGGCTCTTTGAATTTACTAGGCTTGATGATATATAAAAGCACACATCCTTCTATTAACCTAGCTACATATAAAATCCTAAGTCAATACACATACCTTTGTAAGTTGGTCATTATTTTCCCTACACAAAGATACCCTGCAAGCTTGGATGTGTGATGCTTTCGGATTAGCTACCATCTCTCACCTTTAGCAACACATAACCTTTCTGGGCTATAGAATAATCCATTATAGAGATGATAGATCACCATCATGCATATGAATCTGCCTCTATAATTGGTCAAACACCTCTTTGATTCCTCATCTTCTTTGTATTCCTGTCTATATGCATCATGAGTGAAATCCATGTGCATCAAAGTTCCCAAATATATGATCTTTGGTGTGAGTGGCCTTGATATGATGTTAACCAACTTGTTTTTGCTACCATTTTTGTACTTGATTACTAAATTCCATTGTTGTAAGAACCAAATCCACTTGTAATTCCTAATCTTTTATAACTTAATCTATGCTTTTAGGTATTGTAGTGACTAGTGATGTATGTGGATTACTGCGTAATTTCCCATGAAATAATGTTTCCACCTTTTTCAGCTTTTATAAGGGAATAAATATCCTTTCTATATGTAGTGTAGTTAGGAGCTTCGCCATTAGATACTTTAAAACATCAACACTTAGGCTTTCTTCCCCACATTAATACTCCTCCCATATCATGCCCACTTGCATTTATCTCCACATAAAATGGACGCTGCAAGTTTAGCAATGCAAGAATCAATGCTTCACTAGTTTTCTTCATTAACTCCTCAAAGGAATTTTGTTATCCCTTTCCACATTGATAACCCTTTCCGCTCACTAGTATGCCATAAAGTGAAGTTTCTATTATTGAAAATGAGGAAATGAATTTCTTCAGGTACTATGTCGATCAAATAATATCGATAACCTTAGAAACATTGGTAGGTATTGTCCACTTCATGATAGAACCCATCTTAGAAAGATTTATCTTTAACTCTCATCCATTAATAAGATATCACAAATATACTAAATACTAGTATGTAAACTCAAAATTCTTGACATTTTCTAGCAGGTGGTGCTTCATTAATGTGTCTAGCACCTACATTAAATTTGAAATGTGTTTCTCATTCGTAGCACTATTAAACAACAACAAATGATCATAAGTAGTGGAGAATTATATAATTCATTAATCTCATGAATTTCCTTAGTTCATTTCATAAATAAAATGGAATGACTAACTGCTCCAACAAAACTTATCTATTTTTGAAGGAAATTTTCTAGGTATCTTTCTTTCTGAATCAAACCTAATGATACCATAATTTCAAGTCCATTTTCAAGATTCATGAATTATTTTTCTTGTTATGTGTTATGAGCGTATATTCCACATTTCATTATGTTGCAATTATTATTATACTACTGACCCTTTTTCATAGATTCTACCGTTGTTTCTAATCTATTTAGAGTATGGATGTTGGTTACCCTCATATCATTTTCTATCTGCCTTACTTTTCAATGTACAATATGGGATGGAAAATTAGATTGTCCATACGTAATTACTTTTTTAGATTCTCAATATAGATTGTTCCCTAGGAGACTAGTTTGATGGATTACCTTTGTGACTTGGCTAGGGGTGAATTACAATGCAATTTTCCTAGCTTATCTTCCCCCAAAGCATCTAGATTCATTATTATAGGGATGTCCAAATGAATATATATACTTGTCACAAAAAAGGGTTGGGATAGTTAGAATCTGAGACCAATTTTCCATAATATAGTCAAAGAGTTTTGTTCTTGTGAGAGGCTAGAGGAGACCATGATGCTAGGTCAAAGGAGAGGATATTCATGTGTATTGGAGGTATATAACTCATCTATTCCATTTTTCTATCATGGAAAATTCATTCTATTTATTTATTATATTATTGGTATTCACATTTTTAATATGTTTCTCATGTTATTTTCATCATGTCCATGTATTTATTATCAATATTTTTCATGCTAATGTAATATTTCTAGAAGGTATTTGGGTGATGTTGCTAGTATTTTATATGTATGTATATAGGATTGGAGCTTGGAGACTACAATATTAGGTGTCCCCCAATTTGACTACATTAACTAGATTTTTTTTCTTAAGTTGAAAGGTGTGGTCTCCATTCCGCTTCATATTTTTTGTTATAATATACATGATAGGGAATTTATTTGGTGTTTCATTTCCCTTTGAATTGGATAGAAATATATTTGGCAATACTTAGGCAAGGATCATAAAGAAGCATCTACTTATGACTATGTGGTTTCAACTACAATAGATATGTAAGCTCCAATAGGGAGTATACCCTAGATTTGTTTGAATCTCTCCCTCTCTTTTCATTTTTGGTTTTATTTTATTTCCTTTTTGTTCTCTCTTGCTATATGACATTCTCTACGCCTATTTTTTCCTTCTTTTCCTACGTTCAACTTAAATATCTTTTTATTCTTCTTTTTAAGGAAACTTTCTTCACAATTGCAGATTTATACCTATTGATAGAGAATGTGGCCTTATGACCACAAATTGCTCACTGTCAATCAATGTTGCAAGAAGAAATTAACATTATTTAATATAGATCTATATCAGTGTATTGTGTTTTTGAGGGCATTTTCCCTTAGATATTGTATTTTTTTTTCATATATATGTTTTCACTATCTATTGTAGCCCAGATATGTTGTAGATTTGGTTCATAGAGGTTTATTTATATTAAATTTGATTTATTTTCATTTTTTGGGTTTCTTTTGAAACAAATTTTATTTACTTTGAGGAACTTATACTGAAGATCCTGCTTTGGTTTTTTGGATATTTTTCTACTCTTTGTAATAATTCATATATATTTTAGATCTATATTAAAGTAATTTTTGTAATTTGGATCTTGTCATTTCTCTATTTTGGGTGTTTCCATTAAAAGTATTTTTCTTGGATTCGATTTCTTTCAGTGGTATTTTTTCTTCTTGATATTTGAGGTTGTGAAAATTTAGACCTAAAATGTCTGGTTTAATATTTTGGATATGTTCATATTATCTGATTCAAACCATTCTCTTTGTTTCGATTCCTTTCTAATATGTACCTTAGAATAGGGTTAGTTTTTTGTCCATTGCAAATCATTTTCTATGTTTTTTTTTGCCATTAATTGAAATAAAACCTCGAAACTTGTTTTTCACTATTTTTCTTGTTTACCAAATCTCTATTGATTTAATTTTAGTTATATCTTCTTTGAAAAGCTAATTTTTAGCTTTTGGGTGCTTTGTGTTCTTTCTTGGTTTTATATTTGTCTATTCATAACATATCATTTGTACACTACTACCCAATTGAATAAATGAGAACCCTTAAAATTAACATTTAATAAAATATATTTCATTCTTTATTTCACTTGTATCACATCAAGGTTAGCCTAGGCTAGGCTCTTGGAATAGGGGTGTGAGGCTAATTTCTCCAAGACAACAAAAAAAAACCCACCATATTGTTGTAGGGTGGGAAAATATACTTACTTTTGCATGTTTCCTGGGAATATTTTCTAATGAGAGGTCATGCACGATGTCACATTAAGGATAGTGGAGTGATCTACCTTACTTTGATGGTGTTGGTGGTGTGTTTTAGATTTATTGGTGGGTTTTATTAGTTGTATATAGCTATATCACTTGGGCACTCACTTGGGAGGAGTACGCCTCAATGTGAGGATCATTTCAAGGGGTTATAGGCTTATTTTCCTTGTCCTGGCTTATAAATTCAACTTAGACTAATCCCCCAAGGTGGGTGCTAGAGGTGGTAGCCCTAGTGGCATTTCCTAGGTATATTACATAGGTGATATTCATGGGGACATCATTGTTGTACCTAGGGAAAACATTGGTCAAAGTCACTTACTCCTCCTAGGGGGTGCCTCGCTACTTGTGAGGGTATGTGTGTGAGGTCTAAAAGGACCATTTTGTAAGTCACCAACGTAATTTCTCAAACCAGATATTCATTTCCAACTTAGGCCAGATCAACCAGGCTTTGAAAATATGAAGATAACTTTTACATCTTTATGTTTTATGTGTTCTTATATTATAGTTCTTTTTTAGATATTTTTGTTTTTCTTGAGTCATAGTTTAGCCTAAGGCATATCTAAAATAAATTATTTTCTCAAAAAGTATATATTGACCTCGCAAGAAAAAACCTCTGAAAGTATAATATATTATTATGAATTTATCCTCAAGTGGTAGCTCCACCACTACATAGACATAGGAAAACTTTTCAAATGGAGGACTAAGACAAAACTCAAGGTTAGGGGAGGAAACCTTGGTCATAGGGAGGAAGAACTTATCACTATTGAAGTAATTTACAAAATTAATTTGCAACACATTAAGCCACCATTTACCAAACCTTTGTCTTGGTTCTAGGGTAGTTTAGAGCTTACGATAGTCAACCATTTTCCTTGTTTTCATATAACATGTTCGATGATATGATTTCTTATTTTGTAGGAGAAATGGGTCCCTATTTACCATCTACATAGAAATTTTCTGCTTCCATGTCATATTTACCACCATTTAGTGTGGCCAAATCCATACCTCTTACTATATCTCTCACATTTTCTTAGGGTATTCCACTTGTTAGGTTTGTGACCCCAACAAGTTTTCAGAGTTTGTCTCTCTATATACATATGTTTTCATTTGTGACAAAGCTAAGCCATACTTATCTACGGGAGATGGGATATTCATTCCTATCTCATCTAAAATTAGAGAAAATTTTAGCCCAACGGTTCCCTCCTAAGGAAAAATAATAAAATAATAGTTGAAATAATAAAATAAGAGTTGTAAATTTTGGAGGAAAAATAAAGAAAACTATTTTTTTTAATTGTATTTTTTTCTTACCTCCTTATAGCTTTACTCAAATTTCAAGTGTAGACACATATTGAATGCATAATTAAATTCCACATCCAACGCGTTCCCATTATGCATACTTATGATAAGACCCACATAGATAATAAAAAAAAGATACATTAAAAAATAATGTTCAACACATTTTTCTAATGTATCTTCAATTTTTATCAGTGTGGGTCTTCTCAGATGTACGCATAATGGAAACTCGTTGGATGTGGAATTCAGTTCTACATCCAACTAGTGTATACACTTGAAATTTGAGTAAATTTATAAGGAGATAAGCCAAAAATAATTACATGTACCTATTTTTAAATTTAAAGCATTTTGAGTAGTTGACTAACTATGAAATGGAAATTACATGAAAATTTCACAGGCACTTTTACTTTGAAATTTCCTCTAATGGCCCACAATACCTAGCTTGGGAATTTATAGTTCTAGGAAGATGTTAGGGGGGTCATATGTAATCTCCATCCAAGATGGGGGAAACTTTGTTTTTGGCGGAAATTATCAACATTGGAATAGTTCTATGTTTCGATAATATGTATTACATTGGATATTCCTTTTCCTTTGGAGGGGTTGGTGTACCTAGGGGTTATAATCATGTTAGTATGACTATTCTTGTGAGTTGTATTCCTTATGAAAATACTCTTACAGAAGGAGGCTTTTCCTATATAAATAGGCATAATCGCTTGGAAACTCAGGCTTTTGGTACTTCATTATACTATGGGGGCAACTTATCCTGAGGGGCATAATCCTTAGACCACGTACATTGGCCTAGGATATTAGTATATAGAGATGAAATATAACCTTTTTTCATAATATTATTACTTTAAAAATGGTATGGGGGAACGATATGGTCTATCAGTGGGTCATTTCCTTATGATTCATTTAATCAATAACAAACTACTTTTTTGACACTTATTTATTTACTAGATTTGGATAATATTGCACATGACCCCATATGTCACCACCCTATGTGGCCACCTATTCCAGCCATGTTACTGTCCGATACTCATTATTTTTAAGGGAATTTAGGGGAGAATCCTTCTTTCACATCACTACCTAACACCTACAGTGTTCATATAACTCATTGGTTGAAGATTATGTAAGGTTGAGACTCTTCCCAATATACCCAACTTAGGATGTCGCAAAATGATATATAAAACTCGATCAACATCTTGTAGTCACTTTACTTGATTTTATTGTAATTTCCTCAAAAAATTTCAGTCACCCACTAGGAACAATATCGAGACTAACCTTTTTTGAAATTTCAAGTAAGGTTATGCTACTCATATCTCTCACCATCTTCACTAGTGGTGTAGACCCAAGAGCGTAGTAAAAAATAGGCTTCCTGATGATTTTCTTATATATTGGTTCAGCTAATCCATTTTCTCAGGTATAGCAAAGGATATTACTATGATTGGAGTCAGGATATTATGTACTCAAAACCTTGATCTAATTTACTCTCAGTTTGGAAATTTATACGAGATCATTCCAATTTCTCCTTGATTTTTTTACAGATCCACAAAGACACAAGCCAAAACCACACCCTGATGGTATTATTGGTTTTGTTTCTTCTAATACTATGAGCCAGTTGGGAAAATGATTATAAAATCTCAAGCTGCAACAAGTGCTTTTGGTTCTAAAAAAGCACCTTATTTTGAGTTCTCAACCAAGCTTCTCATGGTGAAGTCCACAAAACCTACGAATCCTCAATAACTTGAAGGTAAAGAGAAAAAAAGAAGAGAAGAATAAACATTATAAAAACAATAACCAAAACCAATAGGGTTGCGCACAAATGAGCATCATCAAAATGTTAAGTTTCCTTGTAATATATATCAAGAATAACACTTGACTCATGAGTTCCCTGGTACGGCTTAAATCCATTTCCTTCCTGAAATAGTTGCAACCACCTTGTATCTGGAATTTTTTACTCATATAGTCCCTACCCAGCAAAAAACCCAAATGGTTGTGCAAACTCATCAAACTTTGCTTACGGGAAATGGGGGGAAACATCATTATCCCACTCAAAACAATGCACTTCTTTGCGGGATGAAAAAACAAGTCAACGTTTCTATGAGAGAGAAATAATATCACCCTCCTAAGTCAATTTATTCTCCTAAATAGTCAAGAACCCATAGAGAGTCTACTAGACCTATCACACTATATAAGCCTGGAACTAGTATTTCACCTCCCTAATTGTGTTTTCTATAATTCTATATAGAATCCAAATTCATGGGTTACCCAACGTTACAATATTATTGAGGACCTATCCCAAGCACCATATGTCATGTCTACTTTACATGTATTGTGGAGCTATCCTATGGAACGAAAGCCCTTTTTGATTACTATCGGTGAGTTGGATCCCACATAATCTAGTTCGATAATGTTTGGCGTTGGTGCCCCTTGTTATAGGCTCTCCCATTAGGATGTTTTTATATTACAATATGTATCTTTCATATGAATATATATGACATTATGTTGGATGAAGGTTATTCTACCTGTGTCATGTCTAAATCGTGTTGGAAAGCTAACAATCCTCCAAGAATCACTAAGTCAAGTACTAACTTACAAGCCTTTGGTGGACAACATTTGATGCCTCAAATAATTCTACCAAAGTTTTCCATCGATCTAGGGAACAAGACTTCTTATGTTTTTTTTGAATTTTTCATTTCTCCCTTAGACTATAATATACTCCATGTATGTAGTTTGTTTTATGCCATGTGTGTTGACACGTATTTTGTGTTTCACGTGGTTCACTTTCCTTATGAAGGAAATATTATCAGGATTGATTAATTATACTATTATATATCATCAACCAATGATAACACTACAAACACTTAACCGACCACATAAAAGAGTGTTTGTGTGGGATTGTTTAAAATCTCGTCTCTTATTAATGTCTTTCCTTTATCCCTACTTGAAATTCCTTCTTCTTCAGTTTCTTCTATGCACATGATATATTTTTCACTTGTGGAGCCTAGGTGTCTCCCGATCCTTCGGTGATGTATTTTCCATCATAATTTGACCCATATCATGAGAAAATACCATTAATTCTAGTTTATATTGTGTATCAAGGCATCTAATTGGAATCAAATTCTATAGAGTTGACTGTCGCACCTCATGATCCATTCAATTATTATGTTATGCCTAATTGGGTGGGTTACCATTCACCTTATATTGAATTTATTAATTCTCCCCTTCCTTCTGATGAAGAAAAGATGGAATTAATGGTTGTCATCGATCATCCCCTGGGGGTTTTTCATCATAGATCATATTCTTCTCCCTTGGGTAGATAGTTTGGATGAGTCATCTCAAATCATAGATTCCTCTGGTAGTGTATCAGTGTTCCCAATCCCCCACATTACATTATCTTGTTTACTCATAAGGGAACTTCAAAAACATCTACAAGATGATTCATGTTAACATTTCCATGAAACCAAGTGTAACGTAAGATGTTACGATTGATGAAAATTGTACTCCTCAAGAAACTGAAACTCACTCTACCATTTTTAAAAAAATGGTGGTATTACAGAGAGATGTATGGTATTGACCCCGAGATTTTCCAACATTAGATAAAAACTTATGAAGGAGCTAGGCATGTTCAACAAAGGATTTAGTCGGTAAACCCTTGGAAGGAAACTTCTATAAGAGTATAAGTTCAATTTTTTTAATATTTTCATTTCATTTATATGATACCCAAGACAAAGTTGGTTTTTAATATTTTTCCATTAATGAATAACGGACGATTGTGGTTTATGTTGACTAAAGATACTTGAATTTGGCCCATCCTAAGGATAATTATCCCACACTATTTATTGACCAAATTCTCAATGAATGTGTCAAAATTATATATCTTCCTTTATGGACCAGTTTTATGACTATAAGTAAATCCAATTAAAACTAGAAGACCAATGTAAAACAGATTTATATACCCATGGGGTACATTTTTGTATCGTAAATTTCCTTTTCAAATGAACAATACTGGTGGCACTTTTTAGAAGGCCTTGTCTTACGCTTTTCATCATATAAAACACATGGTCAAAGTTTATGTTTATGACATTAATGGTAAATATTCAATTCATGAGGACCATGTTTCACACCTTAGGAGGGTATTTTTTTTTTATAACGTTATTATAAAATTTGGCTAAACCATCATAAATTTTCCTTCTGCATACGATATGGGAGGACTATAAGCTTCACTTTTTCCAAGGAAGGGATTAATGTACATCCATATAAGTTCAAGGCTATTCTCAATCTACCTCCTCCTTATATAATTTGAAAACTTTAATCACTTCAAGGAAAGGCTATTTTCTTGAGTAGTTTCATTTCCACTGATGCCAACATCACTAAAGGTTTTATGCATTTGTTGAAAAATGGGGTTCATTTTTTTATCGAATGACCAAGCCCAATGATATTTTGATGGTTTGAAATGAGCTTTCTTATTTTTACCTTTAGTAAGTCCTCTTGATTTGAACCGTGACTTTCTATTATATCTGGCGACCTATAAATCCACCACTAGTTTGTTTCTTTTCAAAGAGGATGATATGCACAATGAACATCATGTTTATTATTTTTTAAAATGCCTTATTATGCTTGAGATATGTTATTTTCATATCTAGATGTTTTTTTTTGTATTTTTTTGTTTCTTTCAAATGTTTACATCGTTATATGCTCTTGTGAAAGAACACTGTGATAATTGGCACCAACCCCATGAAACAAATTATTAGTCATCAAATCATTGGGGGTAGGTACTATAAGTGGATTATTATTCGTCAAGAGTTTGACTTGGATTTTTTGGTAGCTAATTCAAAGATATCCTTATCATCTTCTAATTTAATGTATGAGTTACCTCGAATTTATGACGTAACTATGGCTGAGTACCTACTACCTAATGATTCCTTATTTCTCATTATAATCTTTGATATCTTGTATGAATATGTCTTATTGTATCTCTAGAATCAATGTTTTCCATATAAATTAGCTTGTGATGAGCATCAGTGTATATATCACGACTATATGAAGTATAATTATTTTTTATACACTTTATCATGGTATAGTTGGTGTGTTACTATGTCGATGTGTCAGTCATGATCAGTTTGAAAGAGTTTTAAATAATTTCAATGTAAGAGCATGTGGTGTTCATCTATCTGGGTTTACAACTACCCAGAAAACATTACGCATTGAATATTTTTAGCCTTTTACCTTTAAATATTGTGTTACTTTAGCCTATGTTTGTTTTTTATCCTTCTTCCATTTGGGGAATTTAAATCATTAAATGTATCCACCACTAGTTACAGTCACCATTATATCAATATCATTTTTTACTATTTCACAAAGTGGGCTAAGGTTATGCCAATATATTAAAACAAGGGTGCCATTGTGACATTATTTTTCTTTAATGATACCATTTCTAGTTTTGGTGTACCCAAGGTAGTTGTCACTGATCATGGCGCACATTTTTAGAATCATATGATGCAGGAACTAGCTTCGAAGTTTGGTTTTTATAATGATCGTTGAAATTGCAACTATCCACAAGCCAATGGGATAGTAGATTCTATTAATAATGTCTTGAATATTATGTTTTTTTAGATGGTAAGGAATTGCAAGTCAAATTGGAACCTTATTCTCTTTTACACACTCTGGTAATATTGAACTTTAGCCAACATTTCTACAAGCTTCATTCCATTCCAATTAGTTTATGGAGTGGAGGCTATCCTTCCAATTGAATGTGAGATACCCTCTTTGAATCTAATTTTTGATATATTACCTAACAGTTCTACAGTGGAACAATGTCTCTTACACTTAGCCCATATTAATGAACAATGTATTTACATTACGATTTTTAATCAAACTCATAAGTAACATGTTAAGGCTTAGTATGGTAAGCTTGTTTTAACTTTCGTCTTGGTTGAAGGTGACTTGGTTCTAGTGTAGGATAATGATAATGAGAAGTCTGGGGAAGGTAAACTCGAAACTATGTGGAATGGGACCTACATTGTTAAACATGTTCTAAAAAAAGGGGCCTATGATCATGTTGATTATGATGGAAATCCACTTTCATCTCACGTAATGGGCTCTGTATAAAACGATACTGTGCATAGTTATTTGTGTTATTACTTCTACATATTGTAAATAGGGGTGATTTTTATGTTTTTCTCTTTTCTGGTTTGATTGTATGTTGATGGTTTATATGCATATATAGTGTGTCTAGTTCTTCATTAGAAGATGTTAAGAATCTCTTCAATTTATGTACGCTTTGCAGATGGTTCCATCCATAACACTTAAAATCTAACTTCCATAACTTGTGACCTCTTTTTTGTGAGTGAGGAGCTTGTGAGTTCAAGGGGCATTGTCTTTACCTGGTCACCAACAATGTGTCAGTGTATAATGTCGCTATTGAGCTCTGATATGAGGTTATTTCACTTGGGATCTGACATATCCTTATATAACTTTACTCCCAACTTGTTACGCCGATTGGCGTATCCCCCTGTTTGAAATTGCTTCATTAGTGATTATGCTAATTAATCTTTTTCATCCAGTGGTCTAGATTGAAAGATGTCGGTATATTCTCGTCGTCGCCACTAAATCAATGAATGAAATCAAAAGAGATAACCTGCTTGCATGTATAAATCAAGTGTTTAAACCCTAATTAAATTAATATTTTACCAAATGATCATTAAAAATTTACTGTTCCTCTTATTTATCTCCACGTATGAGAGTATGAGGGATTAGAGCGAAATAAGGAGACATTTCGGGCGAGAAAGTTCTATCATCGAAGCCGCATGGCATGTGGTTAGCTTAACGTTTCAGGTTTAATCATGGGATTTGTATGGAGGTGGCCATCTCTTCAGACAACAAGAAATATCGATGTCCATCCATCTTCTAGCAGGAGCAGCGTGCCACACGCAACGAATTCTTTAATGGCCATTATCTTCACCCGGTGCCATGCGCAACGAAATCTACAGAGCTATCACTCAAGCGGGAACCATTACATGAAGGTGAACCAGAGTGTCGCCCAAACGTTTCAACGGAGTGGTTCCACGGATTTGATCCGCCTATCTGCTATGATGGTTGGCATCATAACGCTCAATTTCTTTCAGAGCATAAGGCCACCTGGTTTAGAGCAGCCGACGCATTTGGACGCAGAGAAAAAAGACTGTGGCTGGTTGGATCGAAGTAAGAAATACTTCTGAGAAGCTTCATGACTGTAGAATGCACACTTTGGACAGTAAGCTTTCGAATAAACATGCGTTGTTTTTTATTCAGGCAGGTTGTAGTTTATTCACTGTGTATTGAAGTACACATGTGCTGCTATTTTTGCAATGTTGGACACTCAAGTCTCAAGTCAAAGCTCTCTTATGTTCATTCTTGCATCGTTGTTTTCATTAGCGTTTGGTTTCATTTCGAATGTAGCGAGCATTTTGGATGCAGAGAATTTCACGGCTGTAGAATGCACGCTCTGTATGGTAAGGTTTTGAATACACATGCGTTGTTTTTTATTCACGTAGACTGCAATTTATTCAGTGTGTATGGTAGCTTTTGAATACACATGCGTTTTTTTTTACGTCATTGTTTTCATTAGCGTTTGGTTTCATTTCGAATGTAGCGAGCATTTTTTTATGTTATCTCTGTAACCATATTTCTAGTTTGTTCAATGATGCACTCTGACCCAGGTATTTACCGCCTCTTCATAAATAAAATAACTACTGCACAGTCATTTATCTCAATTTCATTGCTTCAGTGCATTTGTTTTTAACATATGAAAGTCGCTCTGTCAAAATTCACAATGACTGACATTTAATTATTCATTTTATTTTACATAAATATATATGTAATTTCATATATTATTTAAATTGGCATCATAATTTAATTTCATAGATTCATTAATGATATTCATGTATCTGTTCCTTTAAAATGAATATCGAAGATAAGTTTGATATGGTATAACAGATTGTAAACCTTGTCTTTAGATTTGGTTAACGTAGATGGTTTGAATTGGTCGTGGATGGTTTTATTTTGTGATATGCAAAGATAATAATGAAATTTGAGACACACATCATTAATAATATCGTCTAGTCATGTTGTAGTTAATAATAGTTTAAATGGAAAAAATCAAAACATATAATAATTAAACTGTAAATGATAAGAGCCTCTCGGGCCCACCTAATATTTGCGCACATGCAAATATGATAAACGTATGTCAAAAAAGTCAAAACATCATTCATTTTATTTTACATAAATATATATGTGATTTCATATATTA